>JAJGOT010000525.1:165000-382500 GCA_022457155.1 Cladopsammia gracilis | reverse complement strand
AAGGGCGGCTGTACGCTATACTGTCATTGAGTTAACAGACATCCTCACAGACACCTCAATAAAACAGAAACAGTTCATAGAAATACACACAACAGTTCATACAAATGATAAAGATATGGACACTCTGTTCTGTCCCTTTGTGCCCTAATAAAGAGTTTGATTGTACTTGTGGTCTGGTTGAGATGTCTGGGCCCGGTTGCATAAAGCACCTTAAGTGTGATGTACTGCAATCGTTTCCTGCATTCCAAATGATTTTCTCACTCTCTCTTTGTGTTTCCTATATACACTCTTTGTTTTATAAGAATGTATATTTTTAATGCTCAGGCTGGATATTCTTATTTGTTTGCCGACTTTAGGCTGAAAATATTTTTGTGTACATTCTTAAATTACAGAGTATAGTATTTCATGAAGCCTCCATAACACCCATGCCTTTATATTTATTTTACACTTTATGTACATACACACTGACATACACGTTATTGTGCTACCGCGATATAATTGTCATTCACGGACGTCTACAAACCTCTATAGAATACTGATTAAAAAAACGACCAACTGTCATGGATATCTTTTGTACCTTTTATCCGAATTGCCGATATGTCGATCATATGAATGTCTAGTACTAGTTTTTATCGTTTTGTTATAGCTAGTTTTGTTAGAAAAACGAAAGAATTTACCACACTTTTCAATGGTATATTAAAGTTCATTTAAAATATTATGTGATTTTATTGTATTTATTTTCCATCAGCACGCAAAAAATGTACTTAACAAAATCTCAGCCTTGGGTATATTCGCCAAGCTCAGCCTCAATATTCTTCTCATAAAAAGATTCTTATACTAGTATATATATAAATAAAGTGTACTCGTTAATGCGCCTTCGGTCGAGTTATCGATATCCATGATAACGCGCAAGAAAATCCTCCGAAACGCAGAGAATGGTTGCAGAAAATCTCACTTAGTTATGCAGCCGGGCCCTTGACTTTACATAAGAATTTCATAAAATTTGGTTTCATTCAAGTTCATATACCATCCAAATACTCTTTAATCACTGCTACATAAAAACCCTGATTTCCTACAGGTATGGAAATATGCTTCTAAATGTCTTTTCATTTAATACATGAGATGAGCACAATTTTTCTACATTAAGATCAACCACTTTACCAAGTTAGAATCCTCATATTATGCAACTTCTCACAAAGTTTCACATTAAAATGATAGCAATACATGTATATTGACTGATGATTATTTACATTTATTTGGTTTGCATTTCTTAATATAAACGAGACATTTATAAATACTGTCAGGAACAGTACAGAGCATTAACATATACTAACAACTAACAGCGGTTCACGTCGCTCATTAGCCTCCTACACAGACGTCCTTTAATAGACGTCCCACGTTCGTGGGGGAGGAAAGCCCTAAGGACGTCACGGCTGCGTAGGAGGCTACGTCGCTCATCGAATCTGTTTCACTGCAAGGGCCAGTTTCATCGCAGACGCTGTTTTCATTACGAAACATTTCGTCCGAATTTCACAATGAATATTCACATTCAGTAATAACACTGTTGTTTTGTATAGTCCTTTACTCTCTCAAACCAGTATGCAGCTATAAAAGTGACCATGTTTTCAAGGTTTAAAACAATCGGGCCGGCAAATCGGCAAATCGAATTGATCCTAACAAATACGGCCCTAATTATCGAAAGAAAAGGATTTTTGGGATTTAAATTAGCACAAATGACAAAAAAGCACAACGTTAAAGGAAACGCGAGTCATGATTTCAAAAGCGCTCGCACTGCCCGCTCTCTAGAAGGTAAACACAGGGAAAACCCATCAAAGTGGTCCTCCAACATGGCGGACGATAATTCAAGGGTCACCTGAGCGCACACACTCTATAGGAATTCGCGCATTTAATTAAAATCGACGTGTTTATTGACCTTTATTGAGATAATGGTTAAAAGAATGTCTCAAGAATGTCTAAGCTGAGAGCGCCAGAACTTTCGTTCATTCAGGCCAGTGATTTCTGGCGCGGACTCGACTGTCTGTGAATGACTCGTGAGTATTTTGCTGTCAATATTTAATTCAACTCAAAACACAAATTTTCCTTACTGGTCCCCATACATTTCGTATAAGACAAATCAGGAGAACTCATCTTGGGTGATCATTATCGTAATTCGTATCACCTCTGTACTTAATAGTACATTGATACTACAAGGAGAAATTTGGTACTGATCACTACTGGCGCTTAAAAGGTTAATTCAAAATGCACATACTGTAAACTACAAAGCAAAAAGTCACAGGTTTTTATACCGAGATAAACCCAAAATTGAACAGATATACATAAATTAACTTAAAAAACATAGACATTTTCATGCCCCTCACATTTTACATTAAAGCTTTCAGAGCTTTTCAAACCCAATTCACAAACTCTTTTAAAACCCTTCCCTTTCTCAATACTTCTCAGACCTCTACAAAATAAAATAACGCCAAATAAATTGCCCTCTTCCAACGTTCTCTAAAATCTCAGTTAACTAATCAAGCTATGAATATATCGCTTCATCACGCCACAAACCTGCGCTCGCTAACCCCTTTCAAAAAAATCATCAACCTATAAATATATCCCTTGGTCAAACCACAAACATCCCCTCCCTAAACCACTTTCAAAAAATATGCAACTCGACTCTTGTTTTCTTATTGATAATATCTAACACAAATCTGCTCACAAATATGCACTAGGAATGTCCCCACAAATTCACTAAAAAGTCTATTAATAGTATCTAACGCATTTTTTGGCTAACAAAAATGCATAAAGAATGCATGTTAGCCCACATAAACTCCTGTAAGTTAAACATTAACTTACAGGAGATAAAAATGAATCGAAAAAGATCAGTTTTGAGAAATGTACATTAGGGTTTATAGAGGGTTACAAGAACACAGCTCATGGCACACGTAAGTTAGTAATTTAAGCTTACATGTAAGTTTATACCTGCAAAGCTTTACAGTACAGGAAGGGGCAGAATACTTTAACTACATAAATCAAGACTGCTACTGTGGTCCAGCAGTCACCAAATCATAATAGGGCCTTATCACGGTTTTTCCAAAATTTTATATGGGCCTGATAGCAAAAACCCATCGACACTGCTGGGAAAAGCATCTGAAAATGAGTAAAATGGCCGAGTTTAAAAGCGATATCTTTTAAAATAATGGAGATATAGCTCCGTCGGCAAATTTCACAGACGTTTGTATCGCGCGGCTAAATTTCTTGCCTACCCTATTTACATAATAAACCCGCAATCTCTTTTTGGAGCTGCTACTACGGTCTGCAGTTCGGCGGTCGACATTATTTACATAACAACTGTAACTGACCTCCACAACGAAACAAAAGCATTGTGTGTATTTCTCGTTCTTTAAGTGTGCCAAGCGAAAAATTATATAAAACGGCGAGAGCGAAAAATATAAAATGGTGAGCATACTTGCCCAAATTCACAGTCAACCACTTCGATCGTGACCGCGGTAGCAGTCGATTTTAGTACTTGGCTAAACTCACAGTCAAACACTTCGGGACCACGGACCGCAGTAGTAGTTCATTTTAGTACTTGCCCAAAATTCACAGTCAACCACTTTGGGACCACGGTAGCAGTAAATTTATGTCGATGAAAGTGGGCCAGGGATTCTGCAATCGCTCCTTTACCTGGAAATGCCTTGAATGCTTCTAACTGTCCAATACCCAATACTGTCCATTTAAATACAGTTTTGTAAGCTTACATGTATAACTCTGAGAAATATTAAGTCTTTAAAACTTTTACAACAACATTAGGTATGTATTAAGCTTAAATATGCAGATTGTATTGTCACTGGTCATCATCATCATCATCACTGGTCACTAGTCAGACGAGTATAAATAGAGGTCATTCAGCGAAAAGTTGTGTAATACGGCTTTTTATAAAATATTTGAGATAGTACGCGCGCTGTCGTTGGTCTATAGGTGTGTTTAGATGAGAGTATGTAAACACGGTTGTGACGTGTTACCTCGCACCATTTCGTAAACAACAAGCATTGCAGCGAATGCCAAAACTTTTGCCAAGCTAAAATGAATTTAGCGTACACAATCAGTTGAGAGTTTCTACGAAAAACTTTCGTCCACTTAAAGAACGGGACATTAGTGACTACACGAATTAAAACACAGTAAAATGGCAGAATGTCTTAGTTACAAGTGTTTCGTATCTTAAAAAGTTCAATTCAAAGCGGCGAAAAGTCGGAAAGAACTGCAGCATGGACAGTATGTCTTACAAAAATTCACAGCTAAAGGATACAAGAAACGGTTAAAACATCGTTACCTGTAGTTGATGTGGCTTTTAGTCTTTTTCCTTTTGGTTCCGCTGCTTGTGCTGTGATTCCAAACCAGCAAAACTTCACAAGGCACGATGAGCGGTTCAACTTCTCAACCATGTTCTCGGGCTGCCAAATCGGGCAAGTTCACGTCACTTTCAAGAGAGATCAAGGACAGTGACATTCATTTTCAGATTAAATGAACTCCTCATCTTGAAGTTCTTTCCTTGCAGAATCGTATATTTTGAACATTTAGTTTTCGCCGCAAAATCGGTATTTTTCTGTAAGATTTAGGAGGATTCAAAGCTGAAATCGCTTCTACACGGCGCTCGTTGGCGCTTGCCAAAAATTTCAACTTGATTTTTATTTTGCTAACGCGAATTTTGATTGGTTCATGTGTTGTCAGATGCGCGGTTTGATTGGCTAGTAGGAAATATGGTTGTTCAGAGTATGTATTGAGAAAATCTATTTCAATCAAGAAGTTAATAAACACAATTTCCCTTCATTTGTCGAATTATTTTTGCGAAAAATTTTATAAAAGCAATAGAGGACTTTTTTCCGTGTTTACATAGCCTCATCTAAACACTCGGGGGGTTGGGAGAATTCTCGAAAGTTATGCAAACCCTCGACTGCGTCTCGGGTTTGCATAACTGTCTCGAATTCTCCCAACCCCCCTCGTGTTTAGATAAGGCTATGTAAACACGGAAAAAGTCTTCTATTGCTTAAGTATTTTTACAAATAAGTTGAGAAAAAGTAAAAACTGACGAGTAAAAATGCCCAGCCTCATTACACAACTTTCTGCTGATTAAATTGTTTGTTATACATGTACATGTTATTTTTTATATAGTTTACCTATTATTACTATACACAACAATCATCTATTCCCAAATATAAATTTTTGAATAAATTTTAATGTTTTCCCTAGCCTATAGTCAGACAAGTGCAATAACATGGCATATTTGCCTGGTTTTGTTGCTTATTTGTGCCCTCAAATGCTATGTTGTGTAGATTTTGGACTCCAGACTGAGTATAAAACGCTGACTATATTAATTTATAATTCAACACTTTGATACACTGCCCAAATATGGTAAAAAATGTTATCTATTTACATGTACGCTGTGTCTACATGACGTATATCCAACGATGGAGGTAAAGTTTCGCATTTTCATAAGAGAATGCAAAAATGATGGACTGGCCTCAATATTTTTTCTTCAAACTGTGCTTTGTTATCAATGTGTTGAATTATAAAACTATTACTGCGCGCAAGCTTGCGTGATATCGCCTAATTTTAGCCGATGAGGCCGTAGGCCAAGTCGGCTAAGAATTAAGCAATAAATTCAGGCGCGCTTTTGCGCTTTAATAGCCATGAATATTACAGTTGTAAGACCAAAACTATATTGTAGTGCCTGCAGCTGTGTGCAGCTGTGTGCTATCTCTAAGTACCTATCTCTGATAGGTACTCCATGCAATTCATTTTCATAACATTACAGATTAAAAATGTGAAGATGTTCACAGCTACAGGTTGTATCCAGTGTGATTGTGGAAAATAGGATACTGTCAGAAAGAAGAAACTATGAGACATCTACTTGATTGAAGGCTTAGAAGGATAGTTTTGCAGCAAATTGCTTGATAGATTAAGTCATAAATTAGGATGAAGTGACAGTTTTGGTCAGTCTGCAGTTTATACCCAGTCAGCAGACTGCACTTGATACCTACATGTAATATACACTTATGCCAGTCTGCAATCTGCAGTCTGAATTTTATAATGTACAAGATTGTAACTTGGTTGATCACTTAGACAGTACCCTTACATAAAAATACCCTGTTGGTCTTGATGAGTGGGATTGACTTGAACATTGTACTATGGAGTATTAAAGTTAAAAATTATTGGTCACCTCTTTCTGCACATTATTCAAAAATAATGTTCATTCACTGTAATTGTGAATGGATTGCATCATTCTCTTGAAACTCCCAATGTGAAATCAAATATTGTAATCAGTTAAAAGCATCACATGTTGAGTAATAAATAACCAAGTGTAACTGTATAGAGAGGTGAGGTTTTTTTTTTGCTTATACACTGTACGGTGGTGTACCGTAGGTTTACATTACAGTGTAACTTGAAATTTTTAGTATCACTATAAAGTGCAAACTAGGTAATTTGGGGTTCACAGACATTTTCTTTACACTGTATTATTTTTATTGTTGCTCGTAGTATTTTAGAGTGTGAATATGCACCAAGACAAAAGCAATTGTTCTGTCTTGAAACTGAAAGGAGGATATCCCGTCTTTCCAGTGCTTTGGTTAAAATTCAGTTGAATGACTTCTGATACGAGTTTTATGTTCGTCACCATAGAAAATTCAGAAAATTGCGAGAAAGAATGATTAATGCTTGTACCATAGAAAATTCAGAAAATTGCGAGAAAAGTGATGATTGATTTTAAACTAAAAACAACACAACCGAGTCAAAGCAAGCAAATACATGGATATTTCTTCTACCTTATTATAGGAAATTAACAATGCACTTTTGTATCTTAATTAATGTCGATGTAAATTTAATGCACGCCATTTCACAACATTGTTATTTTAAAGCACCTTTATTTCATTACAAAACCTTATTAGTTCATGACTCTTCTATTGGCTCTTCAGAGTCACATTTCACGGAGGCTTTGAAAAATCTTTTGAATTGATAGGGTTTAGTTAGGCTTCAAAACCAAATTTTCGGCTTTAAAAAAGCTTAGAAACATCCGTGCACTTGTCTTGGAAGGTTTTATTGACGGAAGCTAAAACGCAGTTTGGCGTTCAGAAATGTAAAGTGCGAGTTTGCAGAATTATGAAAATCGCAGTAAATAAAGCAAGATGCTTATCGAAACATTCGCGTTAATTTAATGCATGTAAACCTAACTTTTGAAAAATTCGCGTTAAATTAGTGTAACGTAAATTTTCTTCGCGTTGTTAACGTGCATTGTTAATTTCCTATAATAAGGTAATATAAACCGAGATTGTTTTGAAATGGAAAGAAGGTTTATTGATTCCATGAATCTGTGAAGAGATTTCAAGCATCTACCATGCAATGCCGATTAAGGGTTTCGACCCCTCTGGAAATTTAAGCGGTCTTAAAGCAAAATGTAAACATAACCCAAAATGGAAAATATTCTGTAAAGGTGAATAGAATAAAAAGGTTAACATTTCTTCTGTTATGACCAACTGACCTTCAACGTCAACGGCATCTGTGTAAAATGAGTTGCTTGCGGGTCATCGCGTTTTGATAATATAGTTTGCCTGCAATGCATGCCGGGAAGATAGTAAAATCCTCCTTTTGTACACTGTATTTACAAGTCACTTTTTATTCTTAAACATGAACCTGAGGTATACAGTAAAAGGCCCATGCCGAATCTAATGCAAATGAGCAAGAACAATAGATTTTGCTGATTTGCACGAGTTGGACAGTCCAGGCCCCTTTTTTATCGCGGGTTTGGCTATGTTCATGTATAATTTATTATTCACATCAACCATATACCCATCTATTCACTGTTTACATGTATATTAAATAGTGACATTAGTAGTATATTTAATGTTAAAGCAGTGATGTGGAAGTATGCTTCATGTTTTCGCAATTTCTAATACAATTAACATGCAATTTCTGATTTCTTTTCTCCTATTAGAAATGGCATTATTCAAAGAGATTCAAGGAGAGCTTTTTGTGGTGAGAGAATAATTATTGAATATGTTATATTTCCATGTACGCAATATTATAAGGCTGCTTTCTAACAGGAGCCTGGTAGCAATTAGGCACCTAAGTAACTGACATTGGCACCTACATGTACAATGATTGTTGTAATATTTTTGCTGCAGTGCTAAACATTATTCAAATGGGATCCTTTGGTCTGATCTCAAAATCAGTGTTTTAGTTCATGACTACTGTATGGAATAACAATTTGGTGTAGACATAATTAATTTACCCTGCCAAACATTCATGGTCAAATCTGATAAACTGCACCTAAATGTATCGTACATTGTGTATTTTCTTGAGTTAAATGTCCCTGGTCTTTGTTTAAAACTTGCTCTTGTTAACCCAGAAAATTTGAACCTGTTGTTTATTCAGGGACCAGCATTTTATTCATTGTCCCTTCGTGACTGATTTTTTTTTATCAGTTCCCCATTCTCAGAAACTCATGGCTGTGTTTTATTGATATTCTCTGGAGAAATTGGATTGTGATCACTGTGTTAATAAGAAACCTTTGATCCAAAGTCCATTACTTGTCGCTGGATTTTCCATACTCATGTTTATTGTTAACTTAAAATCCTGGTTATAAGCTGCTGTGTGCTGCCCACTTTTCTTTGATAAAAAATAACTGGATGCTCCCCATATTTACTGCAAACTTGACCTGATTTAATCGATCTCCTCTATCAAGCGGTCAGTTGGCTATTCCCCAAGGGTGACCGCTTAATAGAGGTTTGACTGTATTTAGGCATACTACAACAAGACACCTCTGCTCACTGCAGCTGTTTTTTGTTTTGTTCCGCAGGCTTCAAGAGCAAGAGCATCCCCATGGCCAAGCTCTGGCAGAAAAACATACCAAAGCTGCAGTCAATGTACAGTGTGCATGTAGCTCTTTGAAAGGAACAATGCAAACAAATAAAAAATGCTAAAAAGTGATCAGAGTTATATAGTTATAGTAGGCATAAAATGCCAGTTTTTATGACAAAAGACTGTCATAGTCAGCTGCCATTGTGTTTACATGACAAATGAAAATATATTTTGACAAATTCTTGTTAAAACTTGCCTTAATATTATTTAGTCATAGGCACAAAAATACCCACTTAAGCCCTGACCAAACTGACTGCAAGTATATGTCTAGATGCAAGTTGTTCCAAGTTGTTAACAAACCATTTCAATGTACATGTAGTCTCGCACATACACCCAAACCAAGGTAAACAGTAGTGACAGCAACTTGCGATAACTTGCTGTGGTTCATTAAGTGGTATTAAAAACTTGCCTCAACTTCCACAAGAATCTATGCTTAATCGAATTGAATGAAAGTTATTGATGTCGACTTGTCTCTCCATTTGGCCAGGGCCACAGATGTTCATGATCTTTTTTCAACAAGTGAAAGAAAATTAACATCTTATAGTCTTTTAGAGGACCCCTCTGTGGTGAAGTTGGCATCCTCAATAAAGATTCTTATTAACATGTATGCATTTAAACTGACATGCCTTGCACATTCGGTCTAAAACTGTAAAGTTGTATTCATTTTTGTGGCATGGAATATTTTATGTGATAATAAGGAACCAGCATTAAATCGAAAGAAATTGAGACTATTGCATTGCTAGACTAACAGCTGTACTTGTCTAAACAGTAAGGTCCTGAAATTATGGTATGGTGTTGCAAAAATGTTTGACATAGCATTGATAAATAAAATATATTTTTCTATACTATTTTTCTATTGATATGTTATTTACACGATAGTCCCCCTTTTCGATTAACATGTTTTTACATGGTTCCTTACAGGCTTTCTTTTGCGATTTACATCTTATTTACATGGTAGCCCCCCTTTGTCGATTTACATGTTATTTACAGGGTTCCTTACGGGCTTCCTTTTTAGATTTACATGTTATTTACAGGATAGCCTCCCTTTTTCGATTTACATGTTATTTACAGGATAGCCCCCCTTTTTCGATTTACATGTTATTTATAGGGTTCCTTACAGGCTTCCTTTTTCGATTTACATGTTATTTACACGATAGCCTCCCTTTTTCGATTTACATGTTATTTACAGGATAGCCCCCTTTTTCGATTTAAATGTTATTTACAGGGTTCCTTTTTCGATTTACATGTTATTTACAGGATAGCCCCCCTTTTTAGATTTACATGTTATTTACAGGATAGCCCCCCTTTTTCGATTTACATGTTATTTACAGGCTAGCCCCCCTTTTTCGATTTCCATGTCATTTACAGGGTTCCTTACAGGCTTACTTTTTCGATTTACATGTTATTTACAGGATAGCCCCCCTTTTTCGATTTACATGTTATTTGCATGATAGCCACCCTTTTCGATTTACATGTTATTTACAGGGTTCCTTACAGGCTCCCTTTCTCGATTTACATGTTATTTACAGGATCTTCTCATGAATTTACATGTTTCACTCAAAATATTTACATGTTATTTACAGGTTTGACAATAACATGTAAAAGGGGATTTAGCATGTAAATTATCATTTACAGTATCTTTACATGTTATTTACATACAATGTAAATTTTCAACTTTTCCAGTGCAATAAAATTATTTAATCTTACATATTTCTGCAAAAAAATTAGAATCTTCTTAGGTTCATTGACTAATTAAAAATTATTTATACAGGGTAACCACTTCAGTTATATAACTGCTATCAATGTGAGCCCTGTGAAATAATCAAGTAATTAATTAATTGATAAAAATACAGTAAGCTTCAGTTTTACCTTCATTTAGTTTTAAGCCAGAACATTCACTGAAATGTTTTATTGTAACGGCTAAGTTCAGCAATGAAATGTTATTTTCTAGAAAAGTATTGATCGTCCACAAAGGCCGCCAGTTTAATTTCTTTCACGGTTACCCGGCTATTTGGATGCCTTTGATGTCTGTCCATTTGATAAAGGATTTTTACGAAATTAAAGGATTTTAAAGTCTTAAACAGCACGTCCCAGCTAAGTGAATCAAAACAGTGCTTTTTCAAAATCAAACCAGGAAGTTGTTTGATCTTTGTAAATTCTATGATGCCGTCAATAGTCCTCACCGCGTCGAAAATGGCTCCTCCTTTAAGGTAAGCATAGGGATCTTAATTGGTAATGTAAGGAAGGATCTTAACCAATCTAGAGGCTATAAGGCCTATTAAGCTACCTTAACGTCAACTTTTAGCAACGACATTGGTCGCCAGTTCTTGATATATCTTCTATCTCGGTTTTTTCTTCTCAATAAACCTGTTTACGGCCGGCTTTTGGGAGTTCGATAATTCTCCATGTATAAAAGAGTAATCAAGTAAATCTGTTAGTAGTATATCCCAGATGCTTGGGCGAATTTTATTCATATATGCAGCAGCCCTGAGTTAATGAGGTTGGCTCGGTCAAACCGGTTTTGAATGGTTCGGTCAGGAGATAATGAGATGCATGCCGTTTAGGTACAGGAGGGGTTTAATGAGATGCAGTCCGTATAGGTGAAGTCATTAAGGATACATGAATTGGGAGAGTTGTATCATGAGATTTTATTGAATATTTATAAAGTGTTTAAGAGAGAAGTGTATGGTGCGATGTAGTGTTACGTGTCCACCCAACCATCCGGGTGGTGGTTTCAATTTAAAGGCAAAAGAACAAAGGACGGGTGATGAACCAATGAGAATGCACTGATGTCATGGTCAAACCAGTTCATTCCAGTTGGTCTAGAGGTATATTATTCAAAATGGCCACTCTCTAGAAAAACGAGTCAAACCGGGTTTTTTTTTTTCACCTATTGGTTTCGAATCAGGTTTTTCACCTTAGAAACCAGTTTTGTTTTCATCTATTTATATGTGACAAAAACATGATTTGTCATTGTAAAATACTTTTGGGGAGAACCGTATTAAGGATTCATGAATTGGTAGATCAACACTGTAAGTAGAAGAAAATATATTGAATATTTATTAGATTTTATACGTGTATGACTTAAACCGGATAACCAGTATTACCAAGTTTGTACCTTTAAAACAAACGGGTTTTCCTGATAATTATAAAACGGGCGCAGGGACATGGGTTTTTATAGTGTCTGATAAGGATGAACAGCATAATTGAACGGGAACTCTTTGCGTTGGAAATGGAATCATTACAGCCCAAATGGGAAGATTGCAAATAGAAGAGAAAGTGGTTACGTTACTGAATGATTTTTGGGATCAAGCGTGTGACGAGACTATACTTCGTAGAAGGATTGAATTTACATGTGAACACGATGGAATGGAATTTACAGTTGGAGAATTGAAAGTGCTATTATTTTATTTCCACGACGAAAAGAAATTCTGGTATCAATTGAACTGCCTTTTGAAGTCAAAGACACAAGCAGAATGTTGGCTGAAGGTTATCATTCAAGAAACATTCCTGAACGATTGGCGTTTAAAGCCATTTACCCCGAAGACATTCAAGGAATCCATGTCCATTTTGAAATGAGAAGCAAAGAGACAAGAATGAAATGAAAAACTGCCTTTATTATTTACAATACATGAATAAAAATAATTGTTAAAGAAAACTGTACCTATTTTTACTTACAAACAATCTAAATGAAATGAAAATCTGCCTTTACTATTTACAATATATCAATAAAAAGAATTGTTTAAGAAAACTGTACCTATCTTTAATTACAAAATGCAGTGGAAAAAAATCTAAAGATATTATTTACATTTGAAAAAAATAAAAAAGGAAATGAAATGAAAAACTACCTTGAATATTTACAAGACATCAATGAAAAGAATTGTTTAAGAAAACTGAAAAACAAAAAGGGATGAAAAATAAAAGAAAAAGAAATTAAGACTCCATCTCTTCTTCCTCTTCCTCGCCCGGTAATGGTTTTGAAATAAAATAATGATCTAATCGTTCCCTCTCTTTTTCACAAACTAAACATAAATCCGTACTTAAACAATCACAACTTAAAAATTTTTTATATGCTCTTGCAAAATAAAACTTCTGGAAATCGGTCAAAGGTCTAAAAAAATAATTACAGACTGTACAGTTTCTTGACACATCCGTATCAGTGTGGTTAATCAGGCATTTCTGTGTAAGAGAAACAAGTGACATGAGTGTAGGCACGCGCTAAAACAATTCCGACAAGATAAAAACATTATGAGAGTAAAATTTTAAATCTTAATCACTAATTGTTTTCATGTGTCGGCATACGATAAAGAAATGCCGATTCAACGCATATAAAACAATTGACCATCGTTTCTCTTTGTAAACATTGAATTTAGATTCTGTTTAGTCTGTCTATTTAAGAACTGAAATTTTACTTACCCTTTTTTGTTTCTCCATAAAACTATGAAGTTCTTGACGTCTTTCAAAGGGAGGCAACGGAATCATTTTCCGACAATTCGGACAATTTGCAGAACTGGCCACAAGTGACAGTCTCCATTTCCTCAGGCATTTTTTGTGTGCGGTATTCCCACAGCAAACCACTTCGGGCAGGTTCCAGTCGTCCTCAAGGCAAATGTAACATGTTGTCTGAACCTTCAGAGACACATACACACACAAAAAGTAATCTTTGTAATACACTAAGATAAAAAACTGTGAAGCGCGCTAAAAGAACCGCATACTTAGTGGTAAACGAAACCAAGCCTTTTGTTCTGAAAGAATGCGACGCGAAAGAACGTTTCTCACTAAGTAAAACAACAGTGTAGCGAGCTTAAAGTAACGTACGCTTAGCGGTAAACTAAAAGTCAAAGCAAGTTCAACGTGATCGAAATGTTAAATGAACTGATCCGTTCTTTTTCACCCGTCAAGTCAAATCAAACTAAATATTCTCGTAAAGAATGCAACGCGAAAACGTTTAAAGATAAACAACTGTGTAGCACAGTAAAAGTACCGCATACTTAACGGTAAACGAAACCAAACATTTTGTTCTTAAAGTTAAATTCAGAGCGGTCGTAAAGAACAACGCAAAATGTTAAAATACTTTGTGTCAAAAGAAATTAACCTGAATATTCTCGAAAAGAATGCGACGCGAAAGAACGTTTCTCACTAAGTAAAACGACAGTGTAGCGAGCTTAAAGTAACGTACGCTTAGCGGTAAACTAAAAGTCAAAGCAAATTCAACGTGATCGAAATGTTAAATGAACTGATCCGTTCTTTTTCACCCGTCAAGTCAAATCAAACTAAATATTCTCGTAAAGAATGCAACGCAAAAACGTTTAAAGATAAACAACTGTGTAGCACAGTAAAAGTACCGCATACTTAACGGTAAACGAAACTTAAAGTAACGTGCGCTTAGCGAAAGAACGTTTCTCACTAAGTAAAACAACGGTGGAGCAAATTTTCCAAATTGTTTGAATTCCATGTAATAAATCAAAATTTTTTTGTAAGTAAAACGGTTTTCGATTGGTGAATTTCGATCCTAATTGTTTCCTCAGGATTCGCAAAGCCACTATAAATAAAGGTCAACGGTGTTTTATTTTTCACTTTGAGCAGCGAGGCAGTCCAAGATGAGAAAACAAGTTAAGTTCAACCCTCGCGTTCAACGCACAGAATTTGATAAAGCAGCTACCGTAACGGATCGCTGTGTTCAGAATGTTAATAAAGAGCTAGTGGAGGAAGAAGACATCGCTTTACGCACCTCGACATTTCAGACAACGCAGCGTAATCAAAAACGAGCTCTTCACGAACACCATATAGCCCGAAAGAAATGCCGTCTTTTCATGCGTGAAGACATTAAACAGACGTTTCTGAATATTTATGAACAAGAGGCATGGAAACGCATGAATGAATTAATCAGCGGTAACGAGAACACCGCGACGACTGCAGTGAAAGCATTACGTTCCGTGGACAAAACAAATGTAATAAAATTATGGCGTGAACAATGCATGATGTTGACTCCAATTGTTGAACAACACCATATGGTACCGTTTCATGATCGTTGGTTACAACGTCAGTTTAAAGAAGAAGAAAATATCGAAGCCATGAAACGAAGATTGCTTGTACGAGCAGAAAAAGACGCGGAAGCAGGTCATTGGTTTACTGATCTAGTAAATGAACTGAATGTTTCTCCTGATTCTCCTCCTTCACCTGAATTTCACTTCGAGAGAGTGACAGAAGCCTTAAATGAACTTGAAGCTAACAATCCTGAAATCTTTGAGGGTGTTATTTTTTCACCCGAAGAAGGAAAGCAAATGGAAGTTGAATACGAAGACCTGTCTATGACTGACGAGGAACTGATTCAGGCAATGGAGACGTGGGAGGAAACTCAAATGGAAACTGCATTGGACACTTGGGACTATGGTTACTTGTTAACCGATCAAGTAAGTGAGTCCCCAATCATTTTGAGTAAATTAGATACCTCCGCCATTTTGATTTAAGTACATTCAGCATCGTTTTCAGTCTTAAGCTTAACTTCCTATTACCACTGTAAGGGACATTATTTTTTCCGCATATGTACGTTGAAATAACAAAATTTGACCTCATTATTAAGTCAAAGCCAAGGTGGCGCAGTGTGTAAGCAATCAGGCTATAAAGCCGAAGGACGTGGTGTCGATTCTCGTCGGGACGGACTTTTTTTTTTTTTTTTCGAACTGAAAATTACTGTTTCTTTTTCGGTTTATTTGCGTTCGGCAAAAGTCGTTACATTTAATTGACATTACTTTTTTCACATATCTACGTTGAAATAACAAAATTAGTCAACGCCAAGGTGGCGCAGTGGGTAAGCGATCAGGCTATGGAGCCGAAGGACGTGGGTTTTTCTTGTCGGGACGGCCTTTTTTTTCTTTTTTTTTTTCGAACTGAAAATTACTTTTTCTTTTTGGGTTTATTTGCGTTCGACAAAAGTTGTTACATTTAATTTCCAAAAAAAAAAAAATACAAAATAACCGCAATATTACGTTACCGCTCACTCCTTCCATCACTCAGCTCAGCGCGGATTGTTAGTCGAGAGGTCCCGGGTTCAAGTCTCGTCCCCGCCGTCATTTTTTTTATTTTATATTTTTTTTATGAAAGTAATGTACCGTATTTTTCTTTATTGCGTTTGTCAAAAATCCTTAATAATTATTAATTTTACATATATACATATATTGAACTGTGTCAGTGTGAAAACATAAGCTTACCGCAATATTGCGTTACGCGTTAGCATTTCTTATTCACGGGTTGGCTCTTTGGAGCCTTTGATCATTCTAAGCGTTACCAAACCACCATTCTGTAAGTTACACAGTCTCGTTTTCATACTAAGCATTACTGAACCACTATTCTGTAAGTTTCACGACCTCGTTTTCATACTAAGCGTTGCTGAACCACTATTCTGTAAGTTCACGACCTCGTTTTCATGCTAAGCGTTACCGAACCTGTAATCTGTAAGTTTCACAGCTTCGTTTCATGCTAAGCGTTACTGAACCTCTAATCTGTAAGTTTCACAGCCTCGTTTTCATACTAAGCGTTACTGAACCACTGTTCTGTTAGTAATGCGGCCTCGTTTTCATGCTAAACGTTTCTAAACCTCTAATCTGAAAGTAACTCGGTCACGTATTCATGCTAAAAGATTCAAGACTTCATCTTCTGCAAGTAAAACTTAGTCTCGTTTATATTCTTAACGTTAATGCATATATTGAGTCTGAAAGTAACTTATTTCCCAAGTAAACAAGAAACTCTATAAAACAGATGAACCACTACCAGTTTATTTCAGTTAACATCATGCCTGCCTGCAAGTCGCATCAGCGAACGAACCGTATGAAAAAGAATCAACGTGGTGGTAAAATGGTCTTGCGTTCTGGCACTACTACGACTCGCTCAAAACGAAAGCGCCCAGGAATGTCTAAACAGTCTAAAGTTGGCCAACATTTACCCTTTCTTTGTACGTGTTTTAAGAGCAACGGAAAACAACGCAAAGATATGATATCCCATGCGAACAAGGGTCAAATGGAAGCTATTGGCGAGATTGCTCTAAATCTCCTTAACGGAAACATTGTGGTACCGAGGTCATCATTTACACGATTGAAGCCGCACAAGTCAAAGCTCCTGTATTTGACCCGCAAGACACCAAGCCTTAAAAGGAAAAAGGAAGTGCTCAATCAGAAAGGCGGATTTCTACCAGCCCTAGCTGCATTGATTGCTCCTCTTGCTGTTGATTTATTGGGTAAAGTTTTAAAATGAAACATGCACAAAAGATGGTGATGGTGCCCGAACACTTATTGCAAAGTATGGAAACAGAACATCGATTGACTGCTCGCGCTCAGCTCCCGACTCTGACGCGCTTAGATCAAGATATGAAACAAATCATGGATTCGTCTTTACCAGAAGATCAAAAAGTCCTCATGTTGGATCAACTTCTGCAGAGGTATCAAGGGTTGACAAAACAGATGAAGAATGAAACCACCGTAAAACCCACAGTGGTACTTCCTACACCAGAACCATCGCCCGCACCGACCACTTCGCCTAAATCTGAAGCAAAAACGACCAAAACAGTTAGAAAATTGCCTGTTACACCTGTGTCTACGAAAGAATCGAAACTGCCTAGACGAAAAGAAACACCGTCTTCCGTTTTACCTGACGAATCAGCACTTTCTTTGTTTTTGGAAACGCCGCCTGATTCCATGCGCAAAACTGTGAGAAAACGCAAGGCGAGAACACCTGTGGTGGCCAGGTTACGTAGCAATAAGCAATGGGAACCTTACTAAACCGGACGAACCAGTTTTTCAAGCTGAATTGAAATATAAGGGACAGACACTTGTGTTGTCAGAGCATTTTGTTATTGGATTGGCTTTACATCATGACTCCTGATATCATTAAGCACCATGTGTTAGAAGAGAATGATGAAAAAACAAAAGACGCCTATTGGATATGTCTCGCTTTCATGGTGTATGACGACATACAGAAGAGAGACCCCAGTTCTGTACAAGACAATAAACAGCTGACGACATGTTTGGATCATGCGTTTACGGTTTTGGATCAGTATCGCCCAAAGGCATATTGGGTATGGCACGATTTATTGGACATTCTGGATTTGCTAGCACCTTATGAACAAGACTGGATTGATAATCCACAGCAAGAAAGAGAACGCATTGAAAGCGCCATTTTGAATCCCGATCAGTTTTGTAAAACCTGTTGGTACTGGTTAGACATATTAATAAATAACATTTTTGAGGTGGATCAGTCCTAACCAGTTCGTACTTGTTAAACATGTTTATTGTTTACTCATAAAAACTGGTTTTTAAAAAACTGTATAAAGTTTCTGCGACAGTGTTCATCACACATCAGTTTCAAGATGAGTTACTCAAAGTGTGGACTCTGCCTACAAGACCTTGAGGTGATCAAGCCCGCATCAGGTATTGCCTACATTCGCTGTTTGAATTGGAGAGAGTGCCCCTTCCTCTGACGTGAAGACAATGTCTATGGCTATCAACAATGTATCAAGGATCGTGTGATACCTGCATATAAAGTATGCGAAGGTGGAAAACAGCTCTGTTGCAAACACATGGAAGTGTCAACCTTGAGGGTATCTGGATCAGAAAAGAACCCTTTCAGGCCATACTTCATGTGCAGACAAAAGGAAAAGTGTCAGTTCTTTCAATGGGCCGATGAATTGCCTGCAGATGTCTTTGGTCCTCCAACGAACAAACCAAGAGAAACTGAAGCGAATGTCGTGGTGATTAAAAATCAAGACAAGATCAAACGACCTACACTTCAGAGACAATTTAGCAGAATAGATAAATCAAAGTGGCAAAGAGATCTTGGACAATTAATTTCAGATGGCGTGTAAAATAAACATAAAAATCACACTCTTTGTAACAAAGTAGAACTGATTGTAATCATTGTTTTTGTTTACTTAATAAAATAATTTTGACAACATCAAATACTGTATTCATTTTCTGGTGTCATTTTGAATACTTAATAGGGGTGAACAAAACCGGTTTGACTCGTTTTTCTAGAGAGTGGCCATTTTGAATAATATACCTCTAGACCAACTGGAATGAACTGGTTTGACCATGACATCAGTGCATTCTCATTGGTTCATCACCCGTCCTTTGTTCTTTTGCCTTTAAATTGAAACCACCACCCGGATGGTTGGGTGGACACGTAACACTACATCGCACCATACACTTCTCTCTTAAACACTTTATAAATATTCAATAAAATCTCATAATACAACTCTCCCAATTCATGTATCCTTAATGACTTCACCTATACGGACTGCATCTCATTAAACCCCTCCTGTACCTAAACGGCATGCATCTCATTATCTCCTGACCGAACCATTCAAAACCGGTTTGACCGAGCCAACCTCATTAACTCAGGGCTGCTGCATATATGAATAAAATTCGCCCAAGCATCTGGGATATACTACTTCTGTTAACAATTGGCCAAGCAAAGACCAGAATTTCTTATAAAATTCTGAGGTCAGGCCATCGTTTCTAGGCGATTTACCGCCTGGAAAGTCTTTCAGGGCAGTAAAACATCGAATTCACCATTCAGTTGAGAGGTTGCCCTCGCAGATAACTTTTAATTCAGTTCTTAAGTTAGCGCAGGTAGGTATTGGTGTCATCGAGGAAGCTGGAAAAAATGTTATCAGTGCTTGTTGAATTCGAATCTGTTTCGGTGTAAAGGATTTGTAAAAATTTCAAGCTATTTCAGGATGCTTTAAGAGTTTAGAAAAAGGTTTCCATGGTTGTTTAGGAGCCTGAGAATCGCTTTTTTCTGAGATTTATTGTTTTCGAGGTGAAGAAAGAATTTAGAGGGTTTTTTCGCCAATTTCATACCAGTTTTATTTTGGCCTCAAATTTGAACTTGTTAGCGCATTCGTGTCACTTTTGATTTTGCTAAGGGTAGCAGGTGGAAAAATAGAGCCAAAAGAAATGGTAGGTCTTTAATTGTGTAATGGTCATCAGTGGCGGATCCAGGGGGAGGGTCCGGGGATCCGGACCCTCTACCCCCTCCCATCAGACCTGTGTCTCCCTTGTGGTTCATAAAAATAATATAATAAAAATTGTTTTACACGTAGTTGTTTCACTTCTACCACCGCCCCCGCCCCCCCCCCCCCCCCCTTTCAGAAATTCCTGGATCCGCCCCTGTTCATGTAAAAGTTACCTTGAAAAAGTATTTAACAGCGTTTACGTTCCTTTCCGGCACTCTAAACTAGTTGTAGTTTTAACATGAACAAGTACTACAGATTATCAATACCAGTCCAAAAATAACCTTTTTCACCGTCGATTTGTAACTCTGCATGCAAATCTTGCAAACTTATTGTCAATTTGCTGTTATTACGACCCTTTGGACACAGTTTTTCTTTTTATACAGCTTATTCTTTTCCGATTTTCTGAAAAGAGTATTATGAGGACTACATGTATTTTCAGTTCATTGAAGGACTTAAGCTAATAACATTTCTTATTCTCCGCTGCCAAAAAATAAAAAAACACCTAATTAATTTGAGAATTAGAAGACATAGCTAAAGAATTATTTTGATCTGTCATTGACAGTCAAAATTATGCTATTGAATCAAGTAAGCTGTTAGAATTATACATAACAGTATGATAGAACGCTTGCAAACATTCTTTACTTTTTAGAAAATTTGCAAAAGATTCTCAGGATTCTTACTGTTTAATTGGAGAAATAAACTAATGTTTCATGAACCGGATGTTAATTTTTATAATTTAAGTGAACCGATCACGGATTCAAAGTACGCGAAGGTTATTATGGCTCCTGTTTATATCCAATTCACAACACGCATAACAAATGATAAACGTGATATTTGCCTTAACTCTTACTTTACTATTTTTTTCCGATTTTGTAATTGGAATTTAAAGCCACTCTGCGTACCCGGCAAGCTAACCTGTTCCCTCGCTAAAACAAAAACTATGAAGTTATGCTGTCAAGTCAGATATGAAGAGCTTTCTTGTCAACAAAACTGTAAATGGTTTACTGGACGTTTTATTGTTAGGGATTATTTGCCCACCATATTTATTCTCATTCATATAACATTGAAAGTAATTAAAAAGTATAAAATATAATAATTTTGCATACTGATTAGTTTCACCTTTCGTGCTACTGTCCAGAATAAAAACGTATAACATTACTTCTAGAATACCACCCTGGATCCAGAGGTCCGTTCTCTGAATATCATGAGTGAAATTAACCGCATAAACGGTTAGAAGAAGCTCGCGAGACGGACCTCTGGTCACTCGAATATACAACCTCATTTCCATGCAAGGATCTAGTTCAGAATCTGAACTAGGTCGCTGATTGGTTACTCCTACTTGTTTCCAGACTCTACCGGGAGCTAATGATGCAACAGCAACTTCCATTGGCTGGACCAAAACAATTCGCCACGGGCGCGTGAAAAACCGGTTTCCCAAAGTGAAGCCACACAAACAACAATGGCGGACGTAGATAGAGATTGCGGCTTTTTGCGATCTTTAAGAAACGCTGTGGATTACTCTTTAGTATCCAAATTTTCAAAATATCAGAGAACTAAAGCCAGTTCAGAAAGAAGCGCTGTTGAAATTTATTCAGCGCAAGGATGTCTTGAAAAGAGGTGTTGACAGGCCAGACACGACTTATTAATTCGTGTTATCGTGGAGTGTGACCTTTAGAGTTTTGTTTGAACGAGGAAAATTTTTATCTCTAGCACGGTGGCGTGCTTTGGAGCTGCAGGTATTCTCGCTGAACGGTTTCGCTGACCACTGGTAGATGACAGGAAGAGAAATAGGTGTACTGAAGTAATTGCGTGCGGATATCAAGGATTCTTTGTTTGTTAAATCTCTCGCCTTTGAAAACGTTTATATCCAGAAAGTTTACTTCTTTGTCTGAGATTAATGTTTGTTTGCAAGGACAATAAAATCTTCTATCTCCACTTTTTCTCAACACTCTACAGTGAAAAAAGGTCATCGATGTATCTTTTTCACTGGAGTGGATTTGATTTAATATTTCTGTCTCGACCGCGGAATATTGTCACCAGATTTAATGTAAACAAACAGACACGCGTTGGTCCCCAAGGTTAAAAACCGGTTTGGTGAGATATCCGATCCACAAATCGCATGGAAATGAGGTTGTGTACTCGAGTGCCCAGAGGTTTTTATTTTTTCTCGGCGCGTTGCGCCTTGTTGTCGCGGCTTCGCCGCTCAAACTCGCCGTTTTCACTAAAAAATAAAAACCTCTGGCACCAGGGTACTAGAATACTGGCCAAAGTAAAAGAAAGCAGAAAGTTGGAAAAAGACATTTTCAGAAATTCATATATCTACGAAGGTAAAGGAAAAAGGAAAAAAGGAAAGAAAAGGTGGGGTTTCGTTTCAGGCGAGGGAGACAGGCAAACAGTATATAAAAAAAGTTTTTTTTCGCGCTCCTCGATCGCATCAAAAACCGCAAAAAGGATTACGCCTGTTCTACAGGCCATCTTTCTTGGACTCCTTTATTCGTACCTCCCCGCTTTACTGCGCGCCCTTCCACATGGATTATACAAACATTTGAATACCTTATTACATGAAATTTTCGCGACACGTTTATATCGCGATTTTGAGGTGCGCATATTTCGCGACACTTAAATTTTGCGATTTTACGAAAATTTTGTATTTTGAATCACTTTAATTTCGCGTTTTTGAGTAAAACAATTTATTTCCTTGGCAATGTTATTTAACGACGTCAGTTTCTAGTACTGTCCAATATTCCTTTCCCTGCGGCCTGAGAGGTTTTCGCGTGTATAAAGAGATTTGGAAACCTAAGAGTTCGGAGACGTTCTTTCCCGCATTCATAAAAGAAACAACCAACACGATCGCATCGATACGCAATAGCTGCGATAAAATTGCTTACGGGACGACTGTCAAATGTAATGCTTGGTCATCTGCCAGGTGAGATCAGCCACTTTACAAGATTACTTATTTCAAGAGGCGCTGATGTCTTCGTGACTGTAAAAGACGCTGCACACTTTGACGATCACCACTCATCAGCTCACTTATACTAGGAGGCTTGGAGATTCCAGTAGAGGCGACAATAAGAATGGAAACATCCACAAAGAATATGGAATCGAAATTCGCGAAATTAACGTGTCGCGAAAATTTCAAGGTAATAAGGTAGCTCCCGCTTTGTTCGAGGGGAATTGCAACACTTTGCAAGACACCAGCCAGTAAGACGACTATCTTATCTTATCTGTTCGAATTTTCTGTTGACAAATATCCTTGCTTTTGCGGGAAACTTTTTTGCGGGAAACTAACCGGCTGGTCCGGTTTGCCAAGATCTCGGCATATCTGTTTAACGCAACAAAAATCAACTTTGCGTTTACATGACAACCAGGCCAGCCCGGTTAGCCGGGATCCCGGCTAACCGGGCTGAAACTAGCCTGTTCCAGGCTCCGAGATAGTGGGGAACGCGCGAAGTAAAAAAAAAGGAGGGAAAAATCGCGAGGGGAACTGGGAGAGGGAGGTCGGCCGACCGCCCTCACCCCAGTTCCCCCGCGATTTTTTTCCTTGTTTTTACTTTGCGCGTTCCCCACTATCTCGGAGCCTGGAACAGGCTAGGCTGAAACGTTTTCATGTTAACGCGTTTACCCGGCCAGCCTGACTAACCAGGAGGGAAAAAAAATTTCCTCCGAGCAAACCTGCTCACCTGTAAATTGTCCCTTTTTCTGTACACAAGACGGCGTAAGCACTAGGTAAATGAGCTAACATGCTGAAAAAAAAATCCTTAATTAAACATTTTACGCTTTGCGCCATTTTCAAAACAACAATTTTCAGCCAAAATCGTTGATGCTAAATTTAGATCTGGCCAGGGCTGGCTCGCCTCGTGTACTGACCGGACTGAGACAAACCGGGCTAGCCCTTAAACGAACAATGACAAACACGGCAAATCTCCGATACTGTACCAGTGAAACCACTTTCCCAGGCAACGAATTTACGCGCTTAATTTGCTGGGTTTATTTTCCTATCGTCCCGAATGCTGAGAGCTTATCAAAATGATTTCATGTGTCCGTACGGTTTTTCACAATGAAAATTGCCATTTTAGCCACTTCTTAGGCGTTCGCGTCCGTTTTCGAATAGAGGTATCCGTTTAATACAGTTATGTTTACAGTAAATAAAGGGAAAATATTTTGGGACTCACTGTCCATTTTTATCGAGATGTTTGCTTTATACAGGTTTGACTTGTATAATGGTAATAAGAGAACGTGTTACTTCCCAATATACCGTGGAACCTCGATTTAACGAAGTGCCAAGGGACTGGGGAAATTGGTTTGTTATATCGAGGGTTCGTTATATCGAAATCCTCGTCATAACGAATTGCGGAAAAACAACCCGAAAATGTGCGTTTTATCGAGGTACATGTATAGTAAAATTTGCACTTTAATGCCTGTATGAAACTAAAGTACACTATAAATATAACTACGGCACTGGAAAACTGTACAGGTTATACCTTTTCCCTACAGCACACACTGTTGGTCTGTTCCGCATTCATCTTTTGTCGCGCGTTGACATTTATTCGTTATATCGGGGTAGATTTTACGTTTGGGCCGCCGGATTGTGTTCGTAAGAACGAGGATTTCGTTATATCGAGGTTCTGTTCTATACATTTTACTTGTAATTTTGCTGGGCTGGAGAATATCCTTCGTTATACTGAGCTGACTTCGTTATATATAAGTCCCGAAAGGGGGGGCGGGGGGTACTCAACAAAGTTTTATCAAGATGCTCCGTCCCGAGGTCCAAACCCTTACCCTTTCATATACCGTTTTTGACAGAAAAGGTACCCCTTTCATATACCTTTCATTGAAAATGGTACCCCTTTCATATAGCCTTTACGTGCGTCGACCTGTTTGATATATTTTGAAAGGCCCATTTTATAATACTTAAATGGCAGTTTTCCCTACATTTTATATGCTTCAACTCGTGTTTTCGCTACCCTTTCCTATTCTTCGTGAAATCCCTACCCTTCCATATACTTCAACTCGTGAAATCCCGACCCTTTCATATACCTCCAGCCTCAAAATGGTACCCCTCTCGCGCGGAGCATCTCCGTATAGCCAATTATAGGCAGTACCCCCCCCCCCCCCCCCCCGGGATATAGGTTCCTTAAATCGACTGTACTCGATCCAGAGGCTGAGTAGTTCGTACTATTAAAATCTGCTTTACAAAGGTGATCTTACGGGTTTTTATTGACCCTGTTCATCGGACCTTCTGCCGAGTCTCATTTTCTACTGATCTCATCCTGAACTATGAACTACGTAAGTAATTCACGACTTATGTTTCTGAATAGATAGTTTTTAATTCAGTCAGTTGGTTTTTAATTTTAATGCTTATACCCATACAGACTAAATCGTGGAGCAAGTTTGTACACTGACGAAGTCACTTCCATGGTGTATTAAACTACCTTCAGATGAAAAGATAATAGCTTATCGAGGAAGATTAGCAGACACGTTTTTGAAAATTACCGTCCTTTGGTATTAAATGAGTAACAGGTATAATTTGAAAAAAATTCAAGCAAGATCGAGAGGGTCCTATGTCGGGGTACGACACAACTTCAGGATCTTTAAACGGAACACTTCTTGAGACTGCATTTCGTTGTCAATGCAAAGCCAAAATCAGTTGAACTTACGATGGCGAGCC
This sequence comes from Cladopsammia gracilis, assembly GCA_022457155.1. Classification (NCBI taxonomy): domain Eukaryota; kingdom Metazoa; phylum Cnidaria; class Anthozoa; order Scleractinia; family Dendrophylliidae; genus Cladopsammia; species Cladopsammia gracilis. The sequence continues at coordinate 356,911 of JAJGOT010000525.1, read as the reverse complement.
AATATTGGCTGTGTGTACTTCGCCGTTTACCCAATGCTAACTTTTTTATCAGAAAATTATAATACGACTTGTGAAGGCTAGTAGAAAAGTCAAGTCTGAAATTTAGATTATAAGCAGTAGGGATATCCAAGCGAGAAGAACACGCGAACGCGCGAGAGAGTCACCTGCTGCGCGTTTTCATCATACATACGCCAACCCCGTCCCGGTTGTCTACGATCATGCCATCGATTCTCTTGCGCCTTACGTGTTCTTTTAATTCTCGCTCGTACAGTAGGACCCCGCTAACCGTCGAACTCGGATAACTCGAACTCCCCGCCAACTCGAACTGAATTCGATTTTTGGCTCTATTTTTGAGTGATTTTTACTTGGAGAACTCGAACTCGGAGAACTCGAATTCCCCGCTAACTCGAACTTTTTTTCGTTTCCCTTGGCCCAAATTTACCCCGATAACTCGAGCTCTGTTGTTATGACTTCTTAAAACACAGTATCAAGGAAATAGGCTGCTTGTTATTTGATTGTAAGTCGGACTGATCACGTATTTAACATTCATTTCACGATCTTTTCAGTCATTACCGGGTGCGATGTCTTTTGCCTCGGCAGTGAAAAAAGGAAAACGGACATGGTTACTTTTTTAATGTTGTTTTGTATTTAGTTGGACTGTAGCAATACACTACAAACTTCGTTTATATTACAAAAACCCACGCAAATTGAGCAATGTTTATCACAGAAATCTAGATAATAAAACTATGTTCACGCTTTATATCGTCATTATTATTAATAATTAACAAAAATAAATAATTTTTTCACCAACCCCAATAACTCGAACCCCCGCTATATCCCGGGTTCTACTATATCCCGGAGTGAAAGGAGGGATTGTTCTTGGCCGGGATTCTCGTGCTCAGTAATTGATTCGCATCAGTCTCTCTTCTCTACCTTTCTATACAACATATAATCCTATGGTATAATACGGTATTGATTTTGATATTTTGTCGTTAGTGGGAATTTGAAACCAAGTGATAGATTATGAGCATATTAAGCAAGCCAATTATTATGCAGCCCGGTTGAAGAGGTAAGTGTATTTTACGTTTCTCATTCTGTTGTTTCATTTACGTTGTTCAGTGTTGTGCAGTGCTAGCCTGCGACCACATCCGATTTTTTCGAAACAACAGCATTCTCGTCCGCGGATAAGAGGGCCAAGCGGCTCTGGGGACGAGAGGAAATCGATAATCTCGTACCCAGATCTTCTTGCCGTGATGCGAGGAACGCTCGGTGTTGTGGGAAGTGAAAAAATATGGCGGAAGGGCTCAAAAACCTGATTTCATTTTTAAAAGACTTTTGTGGTATAATTCCCGTATTTAGTCGCTTTTTGATCAACCAACGGGGTCCTGGATAATCGACTTTCGATCCATGGCATTTTTTGGACGTTTTTGAAGAAAACCTATTAAGCTTTTGCGTGGCGATTTTTCCAGGTTCCTTTCAAGATGAGCGAAGGCTTAACGTTCATCCTGTCTTCAAACGGCAACTACTCAGAGTTCGGCGACTTTACGCTGAAATTAATTGCTTAAGTGACTGGTGTTGGCCATGTCCAGGAGGGCTATTGGCTGTGTACATGCGAGACTTATGTGCACAGATTCTGGGAAGAAGGCAAGAATTTTAAGCGCTTTATAATTTTAAGGAATTTGTTTTGAAAATTTCAGCAAAAGATATTAGGTTTAAGGTGGCTTACTACAGTTTATGGGGGTCACCAGATGCTTCCGATAATATCGATCACAGGCTGACAGGTGACCATTTGTGGGAACAAGCAAAAATTACAAAGTCAAAACCATCGTACAAGACAGTGGATGTTTGTAATTTCATCATCCTCTGGTTAGAAGTGGCTTAAAACAAGCGACCGAGTGGTTGTCAGAAGACTGGGTTCTAATTCTATGGGGACGTTTTACTCAAAAATCACCCATACGACCCTACCTCAAAATCTTACCATTTAAACTTTGGATAAAAATAAACATGCTTACAAGTTAAAACAAAAATCTGTAAGAGAGTTTTTCGCATATCAACGAAAATATCAAAAATAGGAATTTTGAAAAATATTTTAAAATCTGTCTTACAGATTTTGAAAACAAATTGTCTGCAGATCGATGTTGATGTATAGTTCAAAATATCAAAAATTGAGCATAGGTCGTACGGCTAGATTTCGAGAAATTTACGACCAAAAAAACGTTTCGTACGATCTCCGAGCATGCACACTAATGCCTACACCACAGCCATTTATCTGCGCGCGCTGCTGCTCGAGCATTACTAAAGTCAGAGTTTCGTTGTTGTTTGCTCGCATGGTATTGCTTGCGTGACACACGCGTAAGGAAATTTATTGTCCCTAAAAACTGTAGTCGGCCACCTTAAGCTTAATCTTAAATTGTGATTTTTTTTTAATTAAGCTTGCGTGCAAAAATATGTAAAATTCATTTGGTGGTTAGGGCTATTAAAGCTATGGCAAGTTTTCTTTGACAAATAATTTGCCTGTGTGTACAAATTTTCTTTGACAAGTATGTGCCAGGAAGGACTTAAGACAGCAGAGTAGCACGCCCCCAAAGAGAAAAAGCCAGAATGCCCCATGAAAAAAAGGAAAAGTGCATATAAACAAAATGACGGGGGGTGACAACTCTAACAAACTCTGTTTGAGCAATACTTTGTTGAACTGAAAGTTGTCCCGAAAATTTGGAATATCTTCCCGATTTTTTTGGAGACATTCTTGCAAAAATTTCAATCTTCCCGAAATTTTAACAACATTACCTCATGTTTCCCTGAAAATTTTTCGAGTCTCCCGATTCCCGGCAAAATCTTCAGATTCCCGGAAGAATTTTGTTTTCTCCCGAAACAGGCCTTCTTAGAGTTGTCACCCCCCTGTAAAAATATTAATATTAAATGCCGTTTTTTTTTTTTGTCAAGCAAGGTTCGTGTAATTATCACGTGTCTTGGCAGTGGTACTTTAAGTGACATGAAGCCACAAAGAGGGGATGCAAAAACAGATCATGGATCCTTCTGGCTTATGGATGATTGAGCTTGTAGTGTTTGTAATAAAAAACAAAAAAAAATCCTGAACTGGCTAGGACACATGGTTAGCCGCTATTAAGACTCGGATAAACACACGAACAAGGGGTACCCGTATGGGTCTAATTCCCACAAATATTTGACACTGAAGTTTTTTTTTTGTCAACACATCTACATGAGTAAATTTCAGATGACAAGTTTTATTTGACAGAGGGAAACTAGTGTGCCAGTTTTTCTGCAAGGACATTTTTCATAGAAAAAAACAGTTGAGCAAAAAAAGAAACTTGCTCATGTTCAGGGGGCTTAAGACTTATATTGTATGTGTTATGGTTCAATTTTATCCTTGGTTCAAATTTTATTTTCCTTTGTTTTTGGCTATGGTAATGTATGATAATGAGTTTTAAACAAAGGAAAATAAAATTTGAACCAAGGATAAAATCGAAACAAAACATGCGACAGCTTTTGGGGGATATAATTTGTATCTAAACACAACCAATAAGGATGTGATTGGACTATGAAAATTTGGACTACGAAAATTTGTAAAGAGAGATTAACAGGGCCTCACAGAATACCACTACATGTACAATAGTGAAGTGAGCTCCCTGTATAAAGATTGTTATTATTATTATTATTATTATTATTATTATTATTATTATTATTATTATTATTACACTGTACATCGATGAGCCACCCGTTACATGTAGCTGAAAGTGTTTTAGGATTAACAAAAAAAAATTGATTTTGAAATATATTTTCTGTCTTTTTTTACAGGCAAGTTGTACTACCAACAAGCTGCTTTGACTCGAAAGGGAAATTTATCTGTTGTCAATGGGAGCAGTTTTCTTCAGGGTCATTTAGTTTGAGTGGATATGTGAGCCAAAAGGACATAGTGGAATTTTATAAATTCCTGAAAAATAACTATATGCTTGGTTCTCCAAGGATATGCAAACCAATTGAACATTTTGGACATCAAGATGATGGATATTGGTTCATCTCTGAACAGGTACAATTTTAGAGTTGTAAAAAAAATTGTTGTTTATTCCTTTCATGTATATTTATCTTTGTACAAATGTGTCTTATTGTTATTCATTTTGAGCTATTCCTTTTTATTGGTAATCAGAATCCAATGTTTAGCATCAGTGCTTCTCTTATGGAATAGAAGAAAAGAGAGAGTGAAGTGGGATTTCCAAGGTGGCAGGGAATATCAGAAATAGAAATTAAACAATTTTCAATATTGCTTAATATTCTGATAAAAAAATCAATAACAAAGAGACAAAAACAATCTGTAGTGATAAGTGGAGACTGATGGCAAAGGCTATGGGAAGCAGTTAGGTCTACACACACGCACACACCCACATATGTACACACCCACACATGTACATGTTGTAGTTCAAAATGAATCTTAGGTCAAAATGATTTCAAACTAGTTTAGTTTTGATTTTCTTTTGTTCCAGATTAATTGACATAATCCTAAGACAAAGAAAAGTGCAAATCAAACTAGTTTGAAATCATTTTAACCTGAGATCATTTTAAACTACAACATACACACTTTTGCTTGTGGAACACTTAACATGACTTTATTTTAAAAGTTAAACATATATATGAAATGAGTGAATCAAAGCAGAAATTTGCTTGAAAAATTAATATATGCATTTAATACAACTGTATCTTTTTCGTATTCACAAAAGGTTCCATATATTGTGGAAGGGCAATCTGGTGCCACAGGAGAGCCAAAGGTATCTCTGCATGTCAGAGGAACTGAAGATGATGACTACACAAATGGGCCAGAACATTTTGAGTGGCCACAACAAGTTCACATCTGTAGGTAACAGTTGTAGTTTAATTATTTAGAAATTAAATAATTCGTTAAAATCTTTATAAAATCGGAATCTTAAAGAACTAGTTTTAACATCCTGGAAAACTACATGTAGGAGGAATAGTAACAGCAAGTTGCAAACTAAGTATACATGTACAGTGCTTCAGCTTTAGCAATTTTGTTATGATTGTTATTAAGCATAAGCATACCTAAGGAAGTCAAGCTTTGTTTGGGACAGAATGCAAAGATATAAGACCCCAAGACCATAGTGTCCTAGTCATACCAAGGGTAAGACACAAAACCAAAGTCCACTAGACTGTGCTCTATTTTGGAAACAGAAACACAGCACCAGTGAACGACGGAGATGAGGAACCAGAGCTTGGATAGACAAAAATACCATGGAAACGGGGAGATACATATCTATATAATGCGGCATGGAAGAAAAAAGGGAAAGAATGGGATGTAAGCGCAACTACAGGCCCCCAAGTGAAGGAGAAATGTACATTTGTAGAAATGCAAGAAGATGAATTGAAGAAGGAGTTAAAAAAAAAAAACGCCATAAGCATTTTGATTTAAAAAAAAGTGCCATAAGCATTTTGATTAAAAACAAACAAAACAAAAAACAAAACAAACCAAAAAAAACTACATGTAAAAGTCTTGATCACTGATAATTTTCAGTTCATATACATGTACTTTATTTATGCTAAAAGTAAAAGACACGAACAGCTCAACCCAAAATCACAAACCGAGAATGAACAAATGGAAGGGCAGCCAAAATAATGCACAGAAAATCAAAGCACAATTATTGGAAGGACAACTGAACCCATGAATGACTGAACAACAAGGTGACCGACAACCAAACATAAAAACCAGCAAACAAAAGAGAGAAGGACTGAACAAATCCTTTGTGCTAGAAGAAAAAGAATTGTAGCAGAAAAGAAACCTTAATTATGTGGCTAATGTTATCATTTATATTAAAACACTAGAGTTTCATACTGAATGTTTTAATACCTGCTGCAAACCTTTAATTTAGAATGTTTGGACCTAATGAAGGGCTTATTTAGAAATAAATGCTTTCTTTTTATGTACTCAAGATAAATGTCTTTAGAATTATTATTTTGGCTTTGCTTGTACATGTACTGGCTCTTACGGTTTTTGCGAGCCTTACATACAGTGTATGGCTGTATTCATTCAATTAGTTTGCTGCATGGTGTCTAGTTAGTGGTACAATCTTACCTATTGATTGAACTTTGAGAGACACTGTCTTGCTATAAAAGCAATCTAACACTATACACACCAGGGGCCGGATTCATGAAACCCTCCTAAGTTAAGACATATCCTAAGTATTGTTTCTTAACAATAGTCTATTGTCATTCCAACAATAGGCTATTGTTAAGAAACAATACTTACATGTAGGATACGTCTTAACTTAAGACTCAGGGCTCCGTGAATTCGGCCCCAGGGCATTATCCTAGACTACGAGCAGTCCTTCTTTCCCAGCTTAGTCCGTTGAGCGAGAAACGAAAAACATCGACGAGCAGAAAATGGCCGCGCACAAACTGGGGGCGAGACAAGCGCCCCAGTTTTTGAGTGGCCATTTTCCGCTCGCCAATGTTTTTAGTTTCTTGCTCGACAGATTTAAAGCTGGGAAAGAGGGACTGCTCATAGTTTACATTATCCTGGCAGTACAGTCTTGCATGAAAGTGAACTTTGCACAACAATTTAGTTTTCCACCCACCCTCCCATTGGAAATGTTATTTTTTGGCATTGCTTTATCATCTTACCCCCACATGTATACACCTTTGCCTTAATCTTGTCTCAGTGATCCAGCCAGTGCTTTGCTGGGTAGATAAGACAAGCGCTGCCAGTACTCTTGTCCCTATCCCCAAGTGCCTGGGGAGATAAGTGAGGCTTATGGTACATTGTAATAAAGTGTGTGCTTTTCTTTTGTCGCATAACCCAAAGTCCAGCACAAATAAGGTGTGACAGGGATGTGTCTCCCTATTAGGCCATACTGTTGTTTTTCTCTGATCTTGTCATGCTTATTGTCATATATGCATTACATTTAATGTGTCACTATATTGCAGGACAATGACATTAATTAAATTTATTGCAGGTTCCTCCATTTGGCTACAGAAGTGGTTTGGGAAAATTGAGATGCATTCATTGCAGCAACTGTATTTATTGTTTGGAGAATGATGGCAAATTCTTTAGAGGGGTTTAAAGGTAACCAGAAAATATATTTTAAATATAATTCAGAAAATATGTTGTGGTTCAAATTTTTCTTTGGTTTGAAAATTTTCAAACCAGTTTGATTTTTGTTTTCCTTTGTCCCATAGTCATTAACATAATCCTAGAGAAAGGAAAAAAAAAATCAAAAAAAATTTCGAACCACAGAAAAATTTGAACCACAACACATATGTTAGAGTGGTGACATATTGAGTTTATTGATGCAAGGCCCCTTGTGGGACCAGCCTCTGAGTGGAATGGATAACACAAAGAAACTAAGAGTGAATAATCTTATTGTTTCTGTGTAAAACTTAAAGGGACACTGTCACAGATTCACATGCGCGGACCTGGCTCACTTGAGTTCCGGTCTACTTGAAAACATTTGGCCGTAATTATGGATCTTGGAATCGATGGCAGAAGGTGGAAGGGAAATATTTCTTTAACCATGGCAAAAAATTTGCCAATCGGATAGATTTTTGGGATGCAAATCGCCTCTAAGTGGAAGTCGGTTTCAAACCAAGTGTTTTGCCTTGTCACTCCATCTTATGAAGGGTAAACAATGGCAACAAAGAAACTGGAAATGGCTAGAAAAGCTCCAAGGGACAAAAGAATACACCAGAAATGAGTTAAATAGTGTTGCTTTATTGAATTAATGTCCAAATTTCGCTTACCATTCGAAATCTATGTTATTTTTGTCCCCATAGAACGTCTTATAATGCGCTCATATTTTCAACGGCTGCTGTGTAATACCGCTTTCAATACCGCTTTCAATACCGCTTTCTTTGAAGGGTCATGTCCCGACCCACATACCACTAATAATTTAAAATCCTTTGCTATCTCATGACGTAAGCAATATTCCAATGACAACAACTGCACCGCGATGACAGAATCGGAACAAGTTTTGTAGCCTGTACCACAAAGACTGAAACAGAGCAAGTTTCGTAGCCTGCAATTAATTTGTTTAACTTCATGTCATGACTTAGAAATTGTGTCTTCGAAATAAACACGTTTATGGGATTTCAACTACTCTTTCATCGTTCTTTTCAGCGTGCCAAATATCCTTTTCCGTCCCGAGTACCGGGAGGGCGACTACCAGCTAGTCGGCGCCATTTTGAAATTGACAGTTCAACTTGAAAAATTTAAGCTAAACTTTTCAAGTTTCAATTTGAGAAACTGGCACATGCACCCTCATGACAGTGTCCCTTTAATGTGGGTACAGACATTCACTGATTCAGAGGGTGATTTGGCAACAAAAATTTCCCTATCAAATAAAATTTGCTGAAAGTGATAAGGGCCGTGTAAGAAATTCCCCATCGAACCTGAAGGTTAATATGATAATCATTAGGTCTGACGTTAGACTCGTCTCCCATAGACTATGCCAGTAAAATCATATCCGATCGAGTGATCTCAATTACATTTATCTCACTTATTGAAATTTTCAAACCATTTCATTGTAGTTGTTGCCTGGCAGCTTTCCTGGCATTTCATTGGATGGTAGGATATTGATGTGTCATTGTGGATTGACCTAACTTCAGCCACTAAAAATGTCAGAGCTTTACTTATCTTTCCTCGAAGTCAGAAAACCAGACAGCTAACTCTTCGTAAACAAAGTGCAAATTTTTTTTGATAGCAAATTTCTGTTTGTTAACACCAAAAATGGTCAGTGCATTGCTCTTCTTTCGGGAATGTATTCATAATAAGTGATTTAAACATCAGTTTATATACTCACATTAATAATTAATTGAATGGTTTCACTTAAAAATAGGAGAAGCAAACATTGCCAGTAGTGTGGGTAAGACATATGGCCAAGGATGTGGCCAAAAAGATCATCTCCTATTGGTGTCATTGGAAGAACAATGTATCTCTGGCACATCACTGTAAGTTATAGTTTAGAAAAGAGTTCTAATAATCTATATATTTGCTTTCTCCTATCTCAAATACATGTGTAGTATCTGACATAAATCATTATTGCAACTTGACTTTTTAGTCTTAAGCTGTGTTCACATTAGACCTCAATTATGATTGAATTATAATCAAATTATAACTAGAAAGAGTTCACACTAGATATTTACAGTCCTTGATTATGATTGGATTATAATTATTTCAAACAACCTCTTGGGGATTGTTTGAAGTAATTACAGTGCATGATTGAGCAAAAATAGCAGACATGTGGTGGTACAAATAGTTCAAACTTCTGATTCTCATTTGCGACAGAAAAAGAATTTCCGGGAACCAGCAGCAAGAGTTAGGAGATATTTATTTGAACTAATGGACTGTGTTGTTAGGTGCAAAGCACTTCAGAGCTGGCAGTTGCTTTCATTTAACTATTCCTTTTAATTCATATTGAAAGGAATTTAAAATGGAGTACTATATGATAGCCTCAATTATAATTCATTTGATTATAATTGAAGTGTAGTGAACATGGCGTTAGCTTAATTAAGTACTTAGTAGTTAGCCATTTTCAAACAATTCCATTGAATTTACATTTTGCCGAAAGTCGTGAATGTTGCTAGCAACCATGGAATATACACTGCGTTTTTCGTCGTTTTTGTCTTTGGCTTGAGAACCCAGTCAAATGCAACGCATGCGCAGTTGACCAAAAAATTGTGACTGGATGTTTTCGCGACTTTCGTTGGAACCACTCATTATAATTTCATGAAAATTGGCACAATAATAGTTCCGAATATGCCGAACTCACCTGCCATCAAAAATTTGAAAACTAACAAAGAAGATTTTTACAAAACGCAAACATATTAAACAAATTATGGAAGATCCCTCTGTCAAAATTAGATGAGACCAGTGTTAACATGCGAATATTTTTACGAGTTTGCTGGAGACAAATGATGGACAAAATCTAATGATTAGATTGTCGGAAAATAAACGAAACCAAATATTGCAGGCTGATTTACAATCCACCGTGTTGCCATGGCAACACCCTTAAAGCTCAAGAAAAATATCCAAATTTAAAGCTTGTTGCTTATTTTTTTGCCTCGCCAATTTTGGGCGCCCGGACGTTAGTGGTTTTAAAATGACAATGAATGATGCATAGATACAGTAAAACTGTGTTCAGCCACCTTAACATTAGCTACCATTCTAGTAAAAAATGTTTACGAGCTCGTTTGGCAAAATGCAGATCAGTAATTTGCAAAACGGAGCACTTCTGACCTCTTGACTTTCCTTTTTTATTCAGAAACCATCATCGTAAGCGAATAATTTTAAAATATTTACGAAACGCGTCTACGGATGAAAAAAAAAAAAATTAAATATCGTCGCGGTCGATGCAGAGGTCGTTTTCGCAAAATACAGATGTTGTTTTAAGAAAAAGTTTTTCTTACTTTGTTGACCACAATGAAATCCTAGTGTTTGCCAAATTTTATCGTTCAGATTGCACCAGATTGCGTCAGATTACACCAGATTGCACCAGATTGCATCAGATTGCACCAGATTGCATCAGATTGCATCCTAGAGTACTTAAATGCCCCACCAAGGAAAAATTCCCGGCGTCGCCCCTGTAATATTTACGAAAAGCGTCTACGAATGAAAGAAACAAGTTAGTCACATACCGTCGCGATTGACGAAGAGCTCGTTTCGCAAGAACAGATCTGTAATTTGCGAAGCGGAGCAATTATGACCACTTAGCTTTGCATTTTTATTCAGAAATCATCATCGCAGCGAGGAGTATTTAAGAAAAACGTTTGCGTATGTAAAGAGACAAGTAAGATATCGCGGTCTATGAAGAGGTCATTTCGCAAAAAAAAAATCTTAGAGCTTAAAAACTGTGACTTCCGGTGTTTATTTCTCTTTTAGCTTATTAGAAAACGAAATCTGACTGTTCTAGTGCTTGATATTTTCATTTTACAGGTTTATTTATAATTTAGTCTCATTTCGTTTCGTTTTGCAAAATACAGAAAGCCATTTAGAGAAATTAATAATAATAAAAAAAAAATTTAGAGAAATTACCATGTGGCCACTGTACTTTTTTCGTTCAATGGTGAAATGTTCTCCAACTGTTCAAATAAAATCTAATACTGGAAATCATAAACTGCACAGGAGTGGGGAGGAGGTATTTGTGATCTCATGTGGAAGCACTAAATCTGTTAGACTGCAACATCCCTGGGCATGGTTGTATAGCGCCTATCCAATCCTGCTCTAGGCGCTTTACACAACATTCCAAACAATTAAATAAATAATCAAACAGTAAATTAATTTAAATTGAGATAAAAATGGCTATGCTAACAATAAAAAGCTTTCCTAAAAAGATAAGTCTTTTGGAAACATTTTTTTAGGAAGATAAATCCAATCCTTGATTAACTTTTAACCCTGGATTAGGAGTAATCGGCTTTGAAACATCCAGGCCCTGGAGCTGAACAGTAACATTTAGTCAATGATAATAATTCTGCAGGATTTTATTCTTATTACTACCATCCAGTGTTTTAACTGTACGTCAGCATTTTGACAGTCATTCAGAGAAGCGCAAATGAGTGAAAATTAAACTGTCCACAACAAAGCCCAACTAACAAAGTCATGTTCATATTTTGTTTATTCCAGGAAGTGTTCAGGGATGAAAAAATTAGCAAAAGAAAACGAAAAGTGGTTTTGCAGTTCTTGCAAGTAGAATCTGTCTGCATCACAAGTGCAAGTTATGATCACCCTGCAATTCTTCTGGAAGAACATGCTAAAATCCACCAATAAGCCCCCCTTCAACTCAACCAAACTGTACTCTGTAACTGTGTCCATGTTAACATTGGAGTCCTTGATTTTCTGATGTAAAATTGCAGGGTCACCTAAAACGATAAAAATGTGTTATTTGTTAGAAGCAACCATATTATTTTACAAAGACCAGAGAAACATTTAACTGGCATTATTATTGGTAGGGCAAATACATGCATATACTGAGCCAACAGTGAATTATGTTATCAACAAGCATAAAGAATCCCTAAATTATAATCATGCTAAATGCAGACACCATAAGTACAAGAAGCATTTTTATTGGGTGTATTTACTTGCTACATAGTTATGTGTAACACATGCAGTTGTCACATTTGCCCATACAAAATGTCTATTGCTTTTTCATAGTGTAAAAGTGTAAAAACTTGTAATAGGTTCTTCGCACAGGTAAATGTGACACCTATATTCATATGCTTCAAACAAATCCACTCGTGCATTGTTTCTAGCGAAAACCAATTAGAGTGGAATGAGCAATTTATGTCCATTATTGGCTTCTTGTATCGCATCTGCGTCTAGATCAGTGTGTGCTTATATAAAACTTAAATCACGTCGTGCCATTTTTGTTATCAACCATCAATTAAATTTATCGAAACTAGAAGTAATCACAGATTAAAAGAGCCAAATGCCGGCGGCAGTCTGGGCACGAAAACGAAAGCGAGCTGTGGAGTGGGTGTCGAGGTTAAGTTCCCACCAATAACAGAATTCGAAGAGCGATTCGTTTGTGTAAATTCCACTGCTCTATGGCGACTGCAACGATCAACCCGCCGAGAAAAAGTACATTAGTGTCTTTGAAGTACGGAGTGGAGACATCTTTAGAACCCAGGACACCAAGCAAAGGGAAAAGAACCAATGGAAGGAGAGCGGTGACAGCCAGCTCCACAACCTCGGTCACCCAGTACACTGCCATGATGAGAATACAGTACGCACACCGGGATTCCTGAAGAAAAAAAAAGCGTACGATAATCAGTTATTATTAATGTATTAGAGCGGTTTCAATTGAATGTCCGAAAAAATTTCGTAATTGCTTTGGTTTTGCATTGCCTCATTTCTGATTGGTTAAAATATCTCGCGCCAGAAGTAAAACCACAACCAACTGTGAGTTGCTCCCACGCGTTTTCCCACGCGTGGCGCCAGTGGCGGCTACATGCATTCGCTAGGAGTTCTGATTGGTTCATTGGATTGTCTGCGTCTGTTTTAATTGGTCAGAATAATTACTGGTGCTTTCGTTTTGGTTTTACGACAGTCAAGTGAGATGGAACACAATTCCATAGATGAACCCAAATACGGACGTTGTGACTTATGAGAATCGCTTTGAAAGTTATACTTATGGTTAGTGGAAGTCAACCTTAAGAGGCCAAACACATTCTTTGTGCCATCTAGCCTGCGTGGCAGGCGCTAGAAAGAGGAGGTGAAGGGAGGATATTGAGCGCGCGTGAAGCGCGTATATATTCCCCTCCATTCGCGCTTCCTGCGCGCCCAACATCCTACATCTAGCCCCTGCCACGCAGGTTATGTGCCATCCATCGTCAAAGCCAAAGATTTTTCGAAAAGGCGAATAATTTATATCGCATAAGTTCCCTTCGTTACCCGCAGCCACAAAAGACCAATTCATGCCTGATAAGCTTTTTCCATCAGTTATCTTGAAAAGGAATTGTTACTTACCCGTCTGTTAAAAAACTGAAGTAAGCATTGTGTGACTTATCTTATCGATATCTGGATTTGACGTTCCTTTTGAAAAAAGGCAAATCCGAAAAATCAACATGCTGTAATCGATTTTGGCATTAGATTTGTATACTAATTCAACTTGCGCGTCTCCATGGCCTTTGTTTGGCGTTTTAACGGCAATGTCATCGATCTGTCATCGATTAAAATCTAATGCACACGATCAGGAACACGTGACACGTTACAAGTTTGATAGCTGTGAGATTTGACACGCGAACGTTTTTTAATTACTATCCGGAATTTGGCAGACTATAAAGACAAGTGATAAAAAGTTGTTTTACACCAGAAAAGAACCAATCGTACTCTTTTGAGGTGGTCCACAGCTATATATATTTAAACGTCTGTAATAAGAGCAACAACAAAGGAACAGATATCATTGCGATGGGCTTGTGTGACCTTTCTGGTTCAAAGTGCCCCAAATCGAATTACTGTTCTATTGTTCACCCACTCCGCCACGAAAACAACTGGAATAGCAAAGATATGTTACTGAACAAGCTTGTATAATCTTACACATGTTAAAAACCCAACATAGCAAAAAGGTTCTCATGTAATGAAGGTGTCCGTAACTACAGGTTCAATTGAAGCTTTGATTTACAATGAACTATCTATAAGGCGGACTGACCCGCGAAGTCAGCTCAATAAACTGTCTGCATTGGAGATCGGAGGCGCGATCCGCCTTATTGAAACTTTAGTTTCAGACAAACAAGTAAAATTCGGCCAGAACTAGCAAACCAGTGAAGTCCGCCTTTAAAGGCCGCCGCACACTAGCCGCTTTTTGTCTTAGAACGCCGATTTTTTATCGGGATCAAATCTGAAATTAGCACTGCCAGATATCGCCCGGCACGGTCCGATCTTTTTTGTCGCAAGCATGTCTGAATTCGCCGCACACTAAGCGACAAGTTAAGATTTCTGACAAAAAATCGGCTAGTGTGCGGTGGCCATTAGAGAGGTGTCCGCCTTACAGGGGTGTCCGCTTTGATTGAGAGAGTTGATTGTCGTCGAAGTACTAAATCCTTCTCTTTGTTTCTATTGTGTTCTGGTATGCATTTAGTTTTGCCAACATGCACTGAGCCGTAGAGTCAGTTTGACTGATAAATCAGCAAAAAAAACATTAACATTTTAAATAACAAGCCGCATGCCTGACAGACAGTGTTTCCCTCACCTTTCCAGGTATAGCGATAGGAAGGGGCATCAGTAATATTGGCGTTAAAGCCAATATTAAATATCTTCTCCATCTTAAGATACGCTTGCAAAGCGAAATCCTCTTCACTTGGCACGGTTCCGTATTGTTAGAAGCTCCTGTCCCGGTTTCAGGGAGATTGCTATATCCTCTTGGTCGAACAGGTTCACCCATCCTTCTTTTAAGTCTGCTCTGTTTAAAACAATTTAAGAACACATGGGAATATTATCTCGTAGACTGATTAATTCTGCAATGGACACTGAATGCAGCTTTGAATATGTAAAGGGTTAAAACATACTAAGTGTTTCTAGCAGATACAAAGTTTAAAACTACAACTTAGTCTTTTTAGATTTTTTGCTCCAGTATACTCACCTAAACTGTCCTTAAATCCAATCTCAAAGGAGGCTGTTTAAAATGAGGGACGTGAATCCAACACTATTCTTTTAGAGGACCTTGGAGACAAAGGGTCAAATCGCACCGTTGCTAATTAGTTTCGCACTGTTGTTTCACCCTTGACAGGAGTTGCGAGTCACGCAATTTAGAAAACTGCTGAGAAATTTCGAGAAGCGGGCTGGAAAGACAGTCTTCAGTGTTGGTCCCTGATCGTATTTTCAATATCCCGGGGATATTAACCCGGGGATTGACCCGATTAACCCGAGGGCCTCCCATATAAAATTGACGGGGTTCTCTTCGTCGGAAATTTTGAATTTTTTCTCCTAAAAGATACCGATTGTTTCTGAAACGTTGTTCTTTAACCATATATTTCTGGCTCAATACCCAAAATGTGTCCGAATAACTTTGAGAGTGGTCATTTTCGATTCAAACACCCTTTGTGGATCTCAGTGTTACCAAACCACGAATTTTCCCCTAAAAGTCTTAAAATGTACGACAATCATTGTTATCGATTATATTGACCCTTGATCAAGGTCGGTTTTATCGATATAAACTACGAAACTAAAACTCGTTGAAATGCCGTAGAGGCCTTGAAACAGCTCAGAAACTAATGGATGCTTGCATCCGCCTTGGCAGTAAAGTGGCGGGGTCGATGATCTTATGTGAGACCCTGCCTGGCTATGCCATGCTGATGAGTCCTAACAAGGCCCTGGCTGCCACCAGAGGAGGTTGGACACGGGCCGAAAGGTATCCTGGTAGGAGTAGTCGACCAATCAGATCAACGTATTCATTCACAGTCTTTTCTGCGAGAATTTCTCCACGTAACATTTCATGGTTTTTTAGTGTGTTTTTCTTCAAATATGAAGTCCGCTTTTTCCAGTAAAGGAGTTTTCATGAAAGGTGTGTTGCTACTTTTTGTATTTACTTGTTTATATTACAACTTTTGTAGTAGAATTCGCTATTATTAGGCTTCCTCGCAAGCCGGTCCAATATGGCGGCTTTCGTCCACGTTGTGTAGTCAACCAACGCGTTCGTTTCTTGGCGCTATATCGTCTGGGTTCTAGCCACGAAAATCGCACCATCTTTTGTAGAAAACGTTATTCTTTTAATTTAGGACGTCGTACCACATCGTACCTCTTACCAATTTTCTGTTATTTGCGATTAAAGTTCAGTCATTTTCGCAGGTTATCACAAGTGTGCGTACTGTAATTTCTAAGGTTGCTTCGACCTTTTGAGATCAAAGTTTCTGTCTTCTGAAGAAAAACATGATATTTGATTCATACCTACACTCTAATCATGAGAGTTGAACATTGCAATTTATATATGAGCTTTTATAACCTTAATAACTTAAGGCTTATATGTTTGTTATTGTTTTCTTTTCATATTATAATTATTGGAGTGGCTTCCTAATGAAGTCTATTCTTTTTCTAGGTTCAACAGCAAAATGTGGAGCCATTCAGTCTGCTCTTTTTCCTGAAAATAGCAGCCAAACAAGAATTACATTTTTATTGCTTGGCCCAAAATATTGGGGCTTGAGGCATGGCAGTGAGGGTTTTGGTCTGTCATTATCATGTCTTGTAATAAGCCCTGCTCTTAGCAAAAATCCAAAGCTCTTGAGGTCCACAATTGGGTTGAGAACTGTGAATTATTGTCATTGAGTAAGCCCCCATATTGTCAGTTGTTTCATATTTTAGCAGATAATTATATATAATAAGGTGTTATTATATATTATATAATAAGGTGTTATTATATAAATAAAATTTTAAACTTGTATAGACAAAATGCATCAATGATTTAATCAGTCTGTTAAATATATTTCTTTGTTGATTCCTAAGATAAATATTAATAATTTTCTATACCGATATTTGATGGATTGTGCTCTAACAGTAGCCTGCTAGAAATGCACAGCAGCCTCGGGTTGCTTACTTTTGTCTTCAGTTGACAATGAAAACTTATTATACTTAAGTTCTGCATGGTGGCATAGAACATACCTGCCAAGTCTCATGCCTGCGAGTCCAAAACTCCAATCTCATACCAACTCACGCCTATGGAGCAATTTCTCACTCCTGACTTACAGATTTGAGCTATCAGCCTTAACTGATCACATGATCCAATTAAAAATATAGTTATGTTAATGAAAATTTAGCACCTTTTGTAGGGTTTTATCATTCTGAACATTACAATAATACATGTAATATTATTACAGCTGGATATTATAAAGCAGAGGACTGAGGTCCATGGAAACTTCTGAATTCTTCGGAACATCTTCGGAATAGATCGGGTTGTCTTCAAATTTGGTCAACTATGGTGTGCAGGGGTGTAGCTAGGATTTTTCAAAGGGGGTGTCACACCCAGGGTACTTACCAGATTGTCATGTTGGCATCCACGCTGTGTTTTACTAAAATTATCTCACAAAGGGGGGGGGGGGTCATGGGCACCCCAGGATCCCCCTAGCTATGCCCCTGGGTATTCTTTGAATGATTATCAAGGATGGCAAGGGTGGAGGGGGGGGGGGGGGGTGGCTGTAAGCTAGCAGGTGAAATTTCTGTTTCTGTTTCCCATTTCTGTACCAACTTCTCAAAAGGCTTCATTTACTTTTTTTAATTACTCAATAAAACCATGAAGTAGGATGAGGGAGCTTGTAGTGAAAATAGTTCTGCTTAAAAATAGAAACATTTCAACACTTCTTTCCTTGCTCTATCACTAATTGGCATTTAAACTTTGGGGGAATTGTTTAATGGTTTACATAAATACCTCATTAAGAATTATCTGTCTGATAGGAAAGTTGTTAAAATTATTGGAACAACTACAGTTTGCTCCTGTTCAGCAACCATTCACTATTGTTGTTCTTTGACTTTCATAAGTAACCATCCTTCCTAAGTAACCACCTTTCCAAATTCTGGTTGCTTATGAGATAGGCAATTGCACATTTGTTATAAATTATCTAAGACTTGTGCTCAAGTGAAAGAACATATAGTTGTTCTCATGTGCACAGTCCTGATTGTTGTGCTCTAATTACATTCCAAGTAAGAGGGCCCAAAGAAAAATGGTTCCTTTTTGCCTGAGGTCCTCCTAGTCACAATTTTCTACCAGGTTTTTATGGCCAGAATTGGATTTCTTTCTAGAAGGATGGTTCTTGAATTCAGATGCAAAAATGTATGTTAGTCACTGCTTTATTTCCATTAGGTTTTTAAATCATGTTTTCCTCCTGAATTTTTTAACAAGGAATAATCTGTGTAAACTTATTATGATTTCATTGATTATTTGTTGTTTCACATGATTTAAACTTATTATTGATTTCATTGATTATATTTGTTGTTTCACACGATTTTACAGTTTTATTATTTATTTATTTATGTACTTATACTTCGTAACAACACAAATCCAGCATTCCGTACAACAAAATGCCTTCGTGTATTTCAAAATTATAACATTGAAACTCAAGAGCGGACAAGAGGGCTGTAAAATGCAACGATCGATTGTTGTGGTTACCAACCTTGGTAATTCCGTGATTTATTTATTCGTTACAAAATATTCCTTGGTTCGAATTCCTCGTGCAGCCTTGCTTTAATAAGTCTTTCGATCGATCAACCGGCTTAAAACCCTGCTAAGTAACAAGAGGAATCTTATCAACCTCAATGTAGGCCGATTTGTGCTTGCTGTGGCTAAAATTTGTAGTCTGTGTACGAGTATAAAATCTTTCGATCGGCGTAGAATGATACCTCAAGTTATTCAGTTGTAAAAATAAATGGTATCTATACAAGAGTAATCGCATAACCTTCAATTTAGGCCGATTTGTACTTCCATGGCGGCTAAAAGTCTGAAAATTTGTAGTTCCTCGAGGTCCTCACAGCGCGAAGGTTCGTTTGAAACTGAACGAGTGTCGCTGAAAACGAAAATTCATCCCATGATGCTTTTCGGCCCGTGTCCAACCTCCTCTGGGCTGCCACTGCCCGGGTGATATGGCTGTGCGCATGCGTAAGGTACTGGCCAGGCCGAGGGGTAGGTGTTCGAGTGTGTCACTTGCTTTTTTTTCGTATTTTTTCAGAAACTGAGCACTAATTTGAGATCACTAATTTCGTCAGTTAGTTCTTATTTAAGAAGCAACAACGCATATGATAATTTAGACTCTGCCGGGGTCGTTTAATTTCTTCTTATACAATAGCGTTCCGCCCAGATTCTAAAAATAGAATTGGCGCGCAGCATCATGGGATTGAAATGCGTACAAACATTCAAGAACTATGCAGGTAGCTACGAAAAAACAGGTGCTACGAAGCACTGTTCTTGGGTACAACTCGACAATTATCCACAACATGTACAGGAATCGCAAAAACTGGTGTTTCCGAGGCAGCCATTTTGAAATATTTGTCCACATTTCAATCCCACAATGCAATGCTACCAAATATGACGTCATCTGGGCGGAACGCTATTTATATCTACTGTATTGTTGAAGTTTCTGCCTGAATTTCAGATAAAAAGAATACCGAATGCTGATCTCAAGATTGTTTTTAAGATCAAACTGGCCAATATTTCACCACACGGGTTTAAGTATCAGATTAGCAACTCTGGACAAAGAGTCACTGTAGTTGATTTAGTGTGGGCACTCATCCTAACATCACGGCCCTGGCTACAGAGGCCTCTCTTTCGCGATATTAACTCGATCCTTGAAAAAGGTGCTCAGTGCAGGGCGATTAGTCAGATTAGTGATCGTCTACCATAATCGACGATCTATAGTTTGGAACAGAAACAAAGGTATGTTCATGATGGCTGCATCATGGCTTCCTGGGCTTCCAAACGATTGCAGAGGTTTTGGCGAGAGTTTGATCGATCGATCGATCGTTGGCGGGCATATGGAAACATGTCTTTAGGACATTGAACTTGCTTTTGTTCCGATTTAAATCTAAGGAAACAACAATATCAAAATATTGTTGAAAAAAGGTGAAATTATAGCAAATGGAATTTGACAAATATGTGAGCTGAGATTGTGAGCTTATTGTTTCTGTGCATAAACAAGGGAACAAAAAAGCGGGGGGGGGGGGGGGGGGGGGGGGGGGCGGGAAACCCGGTATCTTCAGCGTTAACTTCTCACTCCTCGGCCATTTGTCTTTTTATTACTAAATTAGAAATGTTAGCGAAACTTAAGAATTCCATAAGAAATCTCTTAGCAGGACAAAAGGGAATGGTTTTTAATGTTCTTTCAAAGTGTCTTTTTAAGGGGTGAAAAGGTTGCCATTGTGGATTTTAAATTCATGATTGAATTACGAATTCCGTGAGCAGAGCCATGTATTGTCATGTCAGAAGCTTATAATAACGCGCGTGTTGTCGCTCAACACGCGCGTGTCATCGCTCATCTCGTGTAACGCGCACACGAGTGAAGATGGATGAAAATAGCCATAAAAATACGTTTTGTGCTTTTTGCATATAACTTAACGCAACCAGCCTATAATATTTATTTTATATTCCATGGGATATTTTTAATAGATCGTAAACTCTTACCATCATGAAATAATGCCACTTAAAACTCTAAGGAAACACAATTTTCCTTGTCTGCAAGAGCACTCTCGGAACAAACCGGGAAAACAAATTCAATTGGTCACGTCAGCAAGTCGAATGCCGTTTCCAGAAAAGTTTTTCCTGAGGTTGTGCAATCTGCTTCTTGAAACCATATTCACTTTTCATGCTAATGTGTGCAATTTTCCCTCTTCATATTCAGACGTAACCTTAATATTTTTTTATCTGCTAATGCCACTCTAATCCCTACCATTTTTCACACCACAGTTGCCTCGCTATTGGCATTTTCAAACCTTCACGGCTCAATCACCCCCTTTTTTCCCCAAGTCTACGCCCGCGCAGAAGCCGTCGTCCTCATTTCAGTTTCTCTTTTCTTTTCCCCTCTCATGCCGTCTTCAGTATCCTTCAGTTCCCAGTTTTCATTCCCGTTACGTATTCCCATCATTCCTGTGTTTAATATTAAATCGTCTGGTTCTGTCAAGAGCAGTTAAAAACAAGGTCACTGCGCATTTGATCTTAAAAATAAAAAATAGGTACGCAATGCGTACAGAAGCGACGACGAGTTTCAACTTGGCGTTAAATCAATAGGTCTGGGGTGCTCTGATAAAATCAGTGTATCACTTGGCTCCACTAGAAAAGGGTCGGTGTGAAATGCAAATTTTGGCGACTTTTAGTCGGTGCAGAGCGTCCTGTAAATAAAATTTGCTTAAAAATGCTCATTAAACCAGAATATTGCCCCAGCAAATAATATAATACCAGAAGTAGCCAAGGACTTGAAAGTACTTATGGTCGTAGGAATAACATATGTTTGTCAGTTGTTGATTGTTTTGTGTTTGATTAAAAACCAAAGGTGTGAATGGCCAGGTAAGCCCTTTTTATACCAGAACTTCCTGTTGAAGACCCAGTAGTGACCATTATGTATTGCTTGATAAAAACAATGTAAGTCTCGATCCCAGGAAATAAAAAACAATAACAGAGGTGCGTGGAGCGTAATGGTCATTACTGGGCCTTTAAGGTCCTGGCTGACACCGATACTTGTGATCATGATATGCATGTGAAAATTTATTACACAATTGTGGTTGCTGCATTGGTAATTGCACATTTTATCGTGTGCAAAATCAAAACAATTCATCGTTTTTCCTTCATATTTGTGACAAATATGGATGGAATTTATTTTGCCTAACTTGGTTGGTATAATTCTATGCTGATTAGACTTAATATAGGTCACACACGCATCAAGAACAAGTAACATTTTCATTTTCAAATTATTTGAGATTAAAATTACATCTGAGTTTGTTTTACTTATGTGCAATTCAATATTTGTACATCTTGCAAGTTACAATTGATAATCAGTCCATTGTTGTCCGGATAGCTGTTTTTCTGATTCCTTACAGCATTACTGTTAATACAGGAAGCACAATTCGAACAGTACAATGTACATGATTAAAACTGTTACAATTGCTAAATGACAACAACTGGAAATTGTTTCCATGTTTGTGCTTCACAAATTGAAACGACTTTGTCAGTTCTGAACATGTTTTCAGAGATTATTGGAAGTTTGACATTTTGTGGTTTCATTAACGCATGAACAGCAGGTCACCAGTTTCTTCAGCACTTGAGACTTTTTGTCATTGTCACCAGCATTAGTTGATGTGCTAAATGTTTGCAGATGCATTGACTGGAGGTGATTGAGTACCTTTAAAAGAAAATAAATGAATACCTTGAGATTCAGTTCATTTTTTTAAGTGTTTTGTCATACTAAAGTTTAAAACCAAAATTATGTCTTTATGGGGACTTAAAAGCGGAATTAAAGTGCTTCATTTGGAGATACAATGGATGGTGAAGAATTCAATTTGGGAGCTGAGAGTTTCATTGTATATATTGAAAAAACTATTACATGTGGCTAGTCACATGTAATAACAGGTGAAGACAGAAAGAAAATTAAAAAAAAAAACAATGCACAGAAAAATTGCCCAATGCCCCCCCCCCCCCCCCCCCCACCTTCAAAATTAAAATAGTCCATCCCTTAGCCCAATATGAACAAGATAATGTTCTCACCCTTTCTCAAGTTTCAGTAATGTGCTTCATGAAAAATGCACGAGGAAAACACCACTTTGGTAGAAATTCTGAAGATATTGCACCACTTCCCCTACACTGTTAAATTCCAACTGAACACATGTTCCAATTTTGTAGCCACTGTTTACCAGAATTACTTCAGCTGTAACTATCTTTGAGGTATCTACAAGATGGCAAGGAACAAGGATTCATTTCTACATCGTTAGAAGGACGAATCAAAAGTGGAATACAACGAACATGCAGATTTGTGTGAACCAATTAGTGTAAACTCATTTGCCACGCATAAACAACATAAAACAGAAATAACAACGTCGACCAGAATTTTCCTTTGACACGATTTAAACATTCTCTGGCTTTGAAAATGAGCATTATACAACCCCACAGCGGCTCTATATTGCATTATAAGATACCATAACTGTATACACAATATGCTGGTAATGATGGCTCACCTTTATTAATAGCTTGAATCCGAGATAAACTGTTTAATTTCCTTCTCTTTCTTCAATACAATGAAGTTGCTCCGATATTCTGTACACAACTGATCGTGTATCATCGCACACGGCTTCGTTTTCAGGTAACAGCTCTCGTAGGATACTCAGTTATAAGTCAAGTTCAGTAAGCTTAAATCAATGCTATTTCAGTGCTATTTCTGGCCTTCAGTTCTGATAAGTTCTTTCTGAGACAGGCAAAGATCCGCTCCGAAACAGCGCCCAGATTCGATAATTTAGTGGAGACCTTTTGCCTATTGCGAGTGCGAGTATGTACTACTGATGAATGTACATCACTTCGTGTCTGTTTGTCTGCAAGTGAGCGCAAATATATTCACGGTAAATAAAGCATGACGGTGTAAAATTTGAAACAGACAAACAAACCTATTGTAGCTTTCTCCACACTTCAAAACAAAATGGCGGAGCAAACGACGAGTGACCTAGTTCCCAGTGTTTTTCTTATCCTCCAAGGCTAGTTCCCAATGTTTCTCGGGTGTAATCCGGACACCACGGCACGATGGCAATAATACGATGACTTCGTCATCGCTTAAAAACGGTAATCTGACAAAAATAAACACGGACGTCATGTGATAGACACCCTGCGTACGTGGGAGATTACTTTCATTTTCGAACACATCCTCAGCCCGGCGCAGTTTCGTTTCTTCGTAATAAACCAGGTTTTACTATCAATTTTGCTGGCCGCTGATTTACTTCGACACGGTGAGTATATGTATATTATATACATTTAATTAAACATGCCTATATTTTATTCAGTAGGAGTAAGACGGGTGCATTTTCATTGCACTCGACCGTAAATGCATGTAAAAGTTTCGCGTGTTTAATATGCGTGATGAATCTACGTAACCGCGATGTATTTAAATAGCGTGTTCTTTACCACTGACCGTTTGTAGGGTAGTTTCTTGGTGTTGCGGATGGTGTGATCACCAAATGACGTAAAACAAAAGATTCAAAAGACACTGAACAATACCCACACCACAACACAAAAGCTAACCAACAATGGCTTCCGCAACACCAAGAAACACCCGTTTGTAGTGATACGAAAATTTGCGACGGCGCGAACACTGTTTCTGTCACAATGTTCTGCTTGCTTCTTTCGGGTGAAAACGTCAGATTAGATTAGCAACTCTGGACAAAGAATCACTGTAGTTGATTTAATTAGTGTGGACACTCTTCCTAACATATACAGGCTACAAAGAAAACTGTTACAAAGACAGTCAGACGTTTCGGGATAACCCCTTAATCATTGTTTGTGTTCTCACGAGACAAAACGATCGTGCCCACGAGCACGAGGAAGTTCCAGGAGTCTTCCCCGAAATGTCTGACTGTCTTTTTTCATTCAACGTGACTGCTACGCAGCAAAGAACATTTTTTTTTTGCCAGGCTACAGAGGCCTCTTCTCTCTATTGCGATGCTTTCATATGATTGCAGAGGTTTTGGCGAGAGTTATGAGCGATCGATCGTTGGCGATCATGTGGAAACATGCCTTTAGGACATTGAGCTTGCATTTGATCCGATTTAAAACTAAGGAAACAACGATATTAAAATATTGTTGAAAATATCTGAAATTATAGCAATGGTATTTGACAAATAGGTGAGCTGAGAATGCGAGCTTATCGTTTCTTTGCAAAAACAAGGGAACAAATAAGCGGGGGGAAAAACGGTATCTACAGCGATAACTTCTCACTCCTCCGCCATTTGTCTTCTTATTACCAAATTAGAAATGTTAGCGAAACTTAAGATTAAATAAAGAATCCCTTAGCAGGACAAAAGAGAATGGTTTAAAAATAATGTTCTTCGAAGTTTGTTTTGAAGGGGTGAAAAGGTTGCCATTGTTGGTTTTAAATTCATGATTGAATTACGAATTCCGTGAGCAGAGCCATGTATTGTCATGTCAGAAGCTTATAATAACGCGCGTGTTGTCGCTCATCTCGTGTAACGCGCGAACGAATGAAGATGGATAAAAAAAAACCATGAAAGGAGCCATAAAAATACGTTATGTGCCTTTTGCATATAAACGCAACCAGCCTGTAATATTTATTTTATTTTCCATGGGAGATTTTTAATATTTATTTATTTTATTTATTTATTTATTTTATTTGCCATACTAAAATAACACAATATAAAAAGAATAGAGGTAACAATGGCGAGGAGACCTAATAGATCGTAAACTCTTACTATCATGAAATAATGCCACTTAAAACTCTAAGAAAACACAATTTTCCTTGTCTGCAAGAGCACTCTCGGAACAAACCGGGAAAACAAATTCAATTGGTCACGTCAACAAGTCGAATGCCGTTTCCAAGTCTCAAACTCTTGACACCTTTCCTTTTGAAGATAGGCCACCCCCTCACCCCCCCCCCCCACCCCCCCCCCACCCCCCCCCCCCCCCCCCACCTTTTCATACAACAAGAGGCTAGCTGGTAGCCTGTACTCATGCGCTTGCATAATAACGTTTTATGGTTTATTTTAACTGGGTCACGCACCCCTTCCCTCTCAACGGATTTTGCGTGACATGTAAGTCTTGTTTTGTTTACATAATATCAGATATCATGTATTACGACTGAATTTACAACTGAATTTAAACACGTTTTATAAGCATTTCTCCCAAACTAGAGACAGCACAAACAAAAATTCAATCACAAATTGATATCCACATTAATTCTCATCGAAAAATGTAATTTCTTTTCCGGTGAAGTCCAAATGCTAGTGGCTTGACTCGGCTATTTGAAAACAAGAACGTGATTACGGGCACGCCGAAATCACGAGGTCGCGTGTCAACCAATCAGACCAGTGAAAGTCGTCCCGCAGGATACGGGAAACTTTAAAAAAACAAGGCAATTTGTGACTACAAAAAGCGGGACGAAAAGAAACCTTACCGAAACCTTGACTCATGCCGCTATGCGCATGAGTAATAATAGCAGAGCCAGTCCTTTATGTATCTGAGCAGAGGGTGTGTGTATAGCGATATTAGATAGAAAATCAGGCAAGATGAAAACAAACAAACCAGCCGGACCGATCAGAACAATTCTTTCCGAGCTCAAAATTCACCATCTTACATTATTTGTCAAAAACATATTATTCACGCTCCAGGAAGCCGGACAAGCCGGGGAAAATACTCAGAAAAGTTTTTCCTGAGATTGTGCAATCTGCTTCTTGAAACCGTATTCATTTAATGCCACTCTAATCCCTACCATTTTTCACACCAAAGTTGTCTCTCTAATATTGGCATTCAATCACCCCCTTTTTTCCCCAAGTCTACGCCCGCGCAGAAAGCCGTCGTCCTCATTTCAGTTCCTTTTTGCTTTTCCCCTCTCATGCCCTCTTCAGTATCCTTCCAGTTCAGTTCCCAGTTTTCATTCCCGTTACGTTTTCCGATCATTCCTGTGTTAGTATTAAATCGTCTCAAGGTTCTGTCAAGAGCTGTTTTATACAAGGTCACTGTCAAAACATCTGACAAAAATAAACACGGACGTCATGTGATAGACACCCTGCGTACGTGGGAGATTACTTTCATTTTCGAACACATCCTCAGCCCAGACGCAGTTTCATTTCTTCGTAATAAACCAGGTTTTACTATCAATTTTGCTGGCCGCTGATTTACTTCGACACGGTGAGTATATGTATATTATATACATTTAAACATGGCTATAGTTTATTCAGTTGGAGTAAGACGGGTGCATTTTTATTGCACTCGACCGTAAATGCGTGTATATTAAGTTTCGCGTGTTGTGCGTAATGGATCTGCGTAAAATAGGGTGTTCTTTACCACTGATCGTTTGTTTGTAGTGCTTTCTTCTTTTGGGTGAAAACGTCATTTAAGTATCAGATTAGCAACTCTGGACAGAGTCACTGTAGTTGATTTAATTAGTGTGGGCACTCATCCTAACGTACCCAGGCTACAGAGAAAACTGTTACAAAGACAGTCAGACGTTTCGGAGATAACCCCTTAATCCTTGTTTGTGTTCTCACGTGACAAAACGATCGTGCTCACGAGCACGAGGAAGTTCCACGAGCCTTCCCCGAAACGTCTGACTGTCTTTTTTCATTCAACGTGACTGCTACGCAGCAAAAAAACATTTTTTTCCAGGCTACAGAGGCCTGTTCTCTCTATTGCGATATTAACTCTATCCTGTAAAAAAGAGCTCAGTTCGCGACGATTAGTCAGAATAGTGATCGTCTACGATAATCGAAGATCTATAGTTTGGAACAGAAACAAAAGTATGTTCATGAAGGCTCCATAATGGCTTCCATATGATTGCAGAGGTTTTGGCGAGAGTTTGAGCGATCGATCGTTGGCGGTAATACATGTATAGAAACATGCCTTTAGGACTGATTGAGCTTACATTTGGTCCGATTTAAAACTAAAGAAACAACGATATTAAAATATTGTTGAAAATAGCTGAAATTATAGCAATGGAATTTGACAGATATGTGAGCTGGGAATGTGAGCTTATTGTTGCTGTGCAAAACAAGGGAACAGCGAGGAAAAAAAACCGGTATCTTCATCGTTAACTTCTCACTCCTCGGCCATTTGTCTTCTTTAATATTACCAAATTAAAAATGTTAGCGAAACTTAAGATTCGATAAAGAATCCCTTAGCAGGACAAATGGAAATGGTTTAAAAATAATGTTCTTTCAAAGTGTGTTTTGAAGGGGTGAAAAGGTTGCCATTGAGGTTTTTATATTCATGATTGAATTACGAATGAGTCTTGTACTGTTCAACACGCGCGTGTTATCGTTCATCTCGTGTAACGCGCGCACGAGTGAAGATGGATGAAAATAGCCATAAAAAGACGTTGTGTCTTTTGCATATAGACGCAACCAGCCTATAATATTTATAGAATATTTTTAATAGATAGTAAACTCCTACTATCATGAAATAATGCTACTTAAAACTCTAAGAAAACACAATTTATTCTTGTCTGCAAGAGCACCGTCGGAACAAAACGCGAAACGGAAAAGAAGTTCAATTGCTCACGTCAGCAAGTCGAATGCCGTTTCCAAGTCTCAAACTTATAACACGTTTCCTTTTAAAGATAGCCCCTCCCCCCTACTTTTTCATACAATAATGGCAGAGCAGTCTTTAATATACCTATGTAGAGAGTATGTGTATAGCGGTATTGCGTAGAAAATCAGGCAAGGATCCGGGCGGATCAGAACAATTCTTTCCGAGTTCAAAATTCACCATCTTACATTATTCATCAAAAACATATTATTCACATTCCAGGAAGCCGGAGAAAATACTCAGAAAAGTTTTTGCTGAGATCGAGGTTGTGCAATCTGCTTCTTAAAACCTTATTAACTTTTCAGGATCACTGCGCATTGTCTACCAGGTTTGTTCAATAATTAACGAACCGTAATACTATATTTAGCCCTCCCACCAAAGGTAAAAATAACTGGTTATCTAAATCTTAATGACAGATAGCCACTGCTTTAGCAGGCGCGTTACTGGGGTTTCAGAAGGGGTGTTCGTATTTATCTGAAGGTTTTGTAACGTGGGTGAACGCAGCGAGCGAATGTCGCTTTTAGGGGGTCTGGGAGCATGCCCCCCTCCACCCACCACCCAAGACATTTTTGAAATCTAGAGGCACAAAAATGCTATTTTCAGCATTCTCCACGAGATATTTCGACAAAAAATCAATCTCGATCAAGCGTAAAATGACAGGTATTTTTAGTACTTACAGATAGATTTTGTTAGCTTGATACATATAATACTTGATACATGTACCCTGGCCTAACTTAACTTAACTTAACTTAACTAGTCCCCCCCCCCTCCCCCCCGGTTACACCGTCCCTGTACTGAAAGTAGCCTTAAGGTCAATACACACTGAACACGTGTCAGCTTATAAGTGATAAATGCTACACTGAACACGTATCAGTATATTGCTTTCGGATGTGATATTCATAGTCGGTAAATTTTAAGAAAATAGCAACTAAATTTAAAACAGATGAAAACTGGACGAACTACAAACATGTACGGATTAGAGTGAATGCCACCTTTAAATTAGCTAAGGTGGCGTATTATAATAATTATTTTAATGAAAACCTGGGCAATATCAAAAATGCATGGAAGGGGGTGAATATGATCATGGGGAAGGGTTCCCTCCCGACTGAAATAAAGGATATCACGGTTGATAGCATGTCGTATACCTCTCCCAGTGAGATATGCAATATATTAAATGCTCATTTCGTACAAGTGGGACCAAATCTAGCAAACAGCATCCCTGAGGAAAATATAAATTTTGATAAGTACATAACGCCATCTCAACACAGTTTCTCACTTATGGAAACTACTAGTGATATAGTATACAGGTTAATTCAGTCAATGCCATTGAACAAAGCGAGTGGTCTTGATGGAATATCATGTAGACTACTAAAAGAAGCAGCTCCAGTTATAACAATTTCTCTAACGTATATAATAAATTTGTCTATTAGGAGTGGAATATTTCCTGATGATTGGAAAATCGCTAGGGTATCGCCAATGTTTAAGGAACATATTAAATCCGATCCAAATAATTACAGACTAATATCTGTTTTACCGATTGTAAGTAAACTAATAGAAAGGATCGTTTTTAACCAACTCTACTCCTTTCTGGTTGAAAATGATTTACTTGCAGACTCCCAACATGGGTTTAGGCCAAAACATTCAACCTTAACAGCTCTTCTTGAAGCCACAAATGAATGGTATCTAAATATTGATAACGACCTGTTAAATGGAGTCCTCTTTTTGGACTTAAAAAAAGCTTTCGATACAGTGGACCATAACATTTTACTAAAAAAGCTCGAACTCTATGGAGTAGACTCTCATGCTCTCCAATGGTTCACTTCGTATCTTTCGGGACGCCAACAAAAGACATGTGTAAATAGTACTCTCTCAAATTCTCTACCTATCGCCTGTGGTGTTCCTCAAGGATCCATTCTTATTATTCTTAATTTATATAAATGATCTTCAAATGTGTACATCTTCTTCTGCTACCAAAATATACGCAGATGATACATGTCTTTTCGCCAGTGCACAAGATCCTTCTATATTACAGAGTAACCTAAATGAAGGTCTAAAGAAAGTTCTATCATGGCTACATATTAACAAACTTACATTAAATATTAAAAAAACTAAGTATCTCATTATAGCTAGTCACTATAACTTAAATCACATGGAACATGATTTTGAGATCAACATTAATGAAATACCACTAAAAAGAGTGAAGTCTCATAGATATCTTGGGGTTGAAATTGACGAGACTTTAAGTTGGCATGTACAAGTTGATGCCATTACCAAGAAAGTTTCCGCTGGTCTTGGAGCACTTAAACGAATTCGTGATCTCGTACCGACATCAACACTACAAATGGTGTATGAAGCCCTTATACTGTCTTATCTAGATTATTGCAGCGAGGTGTGGGGCTGTATGGGTAAATGCCTGGCTGACAGACTCCAGAAATTGCAAAATAGGGCAGCAAGAATAATTACCTACTCTTATTATGACATTCGGTCTGCTGATATTTTGGACGACCTTGGCTGGGACACTCTTGAACGTAGGCGCTCAAAGCAATTAGCGGTTAGTGTCTATAAAGCTAAAAATAATCTTTCTTCTAAGGGTCTAAAAATCTTTTTCGACCAATAACGAATGTTTATTCTTATAAACTGAGAAACAACTTGAATAATTTGTTTGTTTATAGACCCCGAAAGGAAGCGGGAAAGTGTAGCTTTAACTATCGGGGCACTGTTCTTTGGAATGGCCTATCAAATGAAATCAAAACTGAGCCATCTATCGCATCCTTTAAAGCCGCCTTATAGTAATTTTAATCTTATAGGTAAACATAGAAAAATTCATTAGTATTGTAATTTTAATTAGAAATTTTTAACATGTTTAGGTATTTATAGAGAATATTTAGTATACACGGCTCTCTGGAAGAGCATTTTGTAATTAATGATGGGATACCGTGTTTTTTAAATAAAGCTATGATGATGATGATGATGATGATCCCGGGCGGGGAGGGGGGGGGGGGGGGGGGTACTTGGATCAACTTTTGCTGGGTATGTACCGCTGGCCTCTTAGAGCCCCTACCCCATTAGCCATTATAGTCTATTTTGTGGCCAATTAAAGACTCCATCTTAGTCATTTTTGAGTAAATGTGAATTTCGCAATCCCAACTTAGTCACTTTCTGTTTAGCCATCTCCCTTGAGTTCGGAACCCTTTAATCTAGGTCATCCTCAAATGAATTGACACATTTATTAAATGTAGAAGACTTTAGACATAGAAAAATTCATTAGTATTGTAATTTTAATTAGAAATTTTTAACATGTTTTGTTATTTATAGAGAATATTTAGTATACACGGCTCTCTGGAAGAGCATTTTGTAATTAATGATGGGATACCGTGTTTTTAAATAAAGCTATGATGATGATGATGATGATGATGATGATGATGATCATTTATCGTTCGAAAAATCAGACAAGGACGAAGAGCTATCCGTCTCAGAGCTAGTCTTCGCCATCTTTGACTCGTTGGTATGTTCAGTAGTTGTAGTGTCACGTATTTACAATTCGGCATTCTATTGGTTAAAAAACGTCAGGGTTTCCCACCATTTACGGTCTTGTTGTGGTATGGGACAGACCCCTTTCCGCTCTGCAGTGTTCTTTTTCTTTTTTCAATCGGTTTCTGATTCCTTTTTGTCGGTGTTGCTGTTTTGCCTTTTTCAAACAAACAAATATAAAAAAATACGCCGGGTTTGTAAAAGTCACACCAGGGAAGCAAAAAAATAGCCGGGTAAATTCAAAATATTCACCAGGTACCAGGGAGGCTAAATTTTCACTGGGTGGAGGAAAAAAGTTCACTGGGTCGGGTTTCACCGGGTCTGTTACAGAGAGGTGTTATGAAGCGTTCCCAGTAAGATTTCAGAGAGATCTGCCTTTAGATCACAGTTATGAATTAGTTTACTTCGATGATATTGACCTTTTGATCTCGGCGGATTATCTCTCAAATTGATAGGAGGATTTCACGCAGTTAGAATGATTTTATTTCTTTATGTCGTTGTTCGGTGCTAGCTTTACTGGCATCATTTGCGGTTTCTTTGGCTTACTTTTGTTGCAAGATAAATACTTAAGGGCAAAAGTTTGTTATCACTTTGAAAGTGCAAGGATCGTTGAAATTCTCAGGCCGTGATTTTAGTGTCTAAAGTCTGTGGTGTGCCAGACTTGTGAGAAAAAAGCCTATTTGTAAACTTAACATAGAAAGCATTAACAGCCGTTCTGGCGCGATGACGTCATTATGACGTCTCGCTATAGCCATCGATGGACATGGACACATGATTACACCCGAGAAACACTGGGAACAAGGTCACTTATAAGCTTTCGTGATAACTTGCATAGTCGGTTACTTTATCAGTCAACGTGTTGATCCATTGTTTTTTTTTAATGTTTATTTTTTGTGTTTACTGTTTGATTCTTTTGGCAAGAAAAATTGGAGGAAAATATACTGTTTATAGACCTGGAGACGATAAAAATCCCTAACTTTAAGAACTTAACAGAGCCCCATCCAAGTAATGGGCTAATGGGGATGCGCCGCTGGATGGGGCCGCATTTTCACGACTGGATTGACTATAATGGGGTTGCATTTTCAATAGAGTTACTAGAATGGGGTCGCAAATTGTCGGGAGTTTTTGGGGAGTTTTAGCTTGTAAGTATTTTCGGCTAACAAATGTACCAGAAGGTTTGTAGGTGAAGAATAAAGTCTTCTACATTTAATAAATGTGTCAATTCATTTGAGGATGACCTACATTAAAGGGTTCCGAACTCAAGGGAGATGGCTAAACAGAAAGTGACTAAGTTGGGATTGCGAAATTCACATTTACTCAAAAATGACTAAGATGGAGTCTATAATTGGCCACAAAATAGACTATAATGGCTAATGGGGTAGCGGCTCTGAGAGGCCAGCGGCACATACCCAGCAAAAGTTGACCCAAGTACCCCCCCCCCCCCCCTCCCCGCCCGGGATCAGACCCAAATTCGGAAACGTCGTTATCGCTTCTGCACGCACTGTCGATATTTATGTTCAATTAGACAGTACAGCGAGTGCAGGTTACGATGACTTGTCTCCCACCTCTCATTCTCAGTTGTGGTCGTGATCCTCAAATTTCCCTCAGATTTTATTTCCCGCGACGGAACGTCTGTTAATAAGCTACTTTATCCTGGTTGACCTTTTGACACAGAAGCGTTTTAAGATATTTAGATTTTTACATCTTCAAGTGAATATAGAGAAATTAAGGTACTGCTCAGTGGGGTTGCCCACTGTAAAGACATTAAGCGGACGTTTCGAGCGTCAGCCATTAGTTGAAGTGAATTCGCGTTGGCAAAAGACTAACGTTCAAAATATCAGCTTGTGAATTTATTCAAACTGTCCGCAAAGCCTGCCAGTTTGCTAACAAAAAATATCTGTTTTTACAAAAGGTTGCAAGCCACATTTAAAAGAGTACAAAAGTATGGCCGCTTCAACGGAATATAGAAATGAACAGTTGAACTATCTCAGGATTTGCTACGTGACAACAGACATACTAGCGGAGGGTCTACGTGTTCTTTTCAAACGAGAATGGGATAACCGTTACATGGCTACATATGGAGAATGGAAGGATGAACATCGCAATGGAGGGGACTTTTATAATGGAGAGTCACTGCGCAACCAAAGGCGAAACGCGCATCTCCTGGCGACCATGAAAAACGGTAATAGAGCCGAATGGGACTGTACCATGTTGTTTTACGCCAT
Organism: Cladopsammia gracilis; assembly: GCA_022457155.1. Classification (NCBI taxonomy): domain Eukaryota; kingdom Metazoa; phylum Cnidaria; class Anthozoa; order Scleractinia; family Dendrophylliidae; genus Cladopsammia; species Cladopsammia gracilis. The sequence continues at coordinate 322,941 of JAJGOT010000525.1, read as the reverse complement.
CCTTTACTCTGATTCTATCGGCCACGGTCTCAACGCAGCAATCAAGACTAATGTAGACAATTTAAGAAAATTCAGGAACGAAGAATTTGCTCACATGCCACGAGGCTGTCTTACAGGTCCAGACTTTCAAAATGCCATCAGTAAAGTTGATGGTGCATTTCAAGCTCTCGGTCTCTGCACTGTACGAATCCAAGACGTCAAAAATCAGACAAGTTTTCCCACGGAGGAGTTGAGAGACGTTCTAAAGAAGGTTGATGATCTTAAACAGCAACTCCAGGTCCTTGAAGATCAGCTAGAAAAAGATGTTTCCTCGTTTTGTATTCTCCCTCCTAAACCTTCACATAATGTCTCAGGTCGTGATCGTGAGGTAACTGAAATAACACAACAGCTTAAAGAGCTAAAAGAAGCTAATGAAGACGACCTAAGTTATCTGTACATTTCCGGAAATCCTGGAAGTGGCAAATCACAGTTGGCTGGCCACCTAGCCAAGCGGTTCTTCGATGCAGCAAAAGAAGTCCCATGCGCTACTCCATATGTGATGACGTTAAATGCCGCAAGTCCTGATTCCCTTTTGGATTCGTATGTTCTCTTCGCTCGACAACTAAGATGTCCGGAATATGCAGTAACAAACACCCTCAACTCCAAGGATTTCAAGACAGAAGAGAAGATTACCAATTTGAAAACGCTAATTGCCACAAAAATCAAGTTTTACACCACGTGGCTGCTGGTAGTTGACAATGTCACCAACATGTCTCAAGTGCATGTTCATCTGCCAGAACGTGGAAACGAACAGTGGTCAAAGGGCCAGCTATTGATCACAACACAGGATGCCATGTCCATCCCGTTAACAAGCTCCTTTGTTAATCACGTCTCGGTAAGCAAAGGTATGAAGCCCGATGATGCCTGTTCTTTATTATCCTTGATTTCTGGTATCGACAGCGAGATGGAGAAAGAAATTGCACAGACATTGGACTATCAGCCTCTTGCCTTAGCAAGCGCCGCTACCTATGTCAAACAGGTTCGGCAAAATAAAGCGACTTCAGACTTCGGCTGGGTCGACTACCTGGAGAAGCTACGAAAAGGACACCGAAGCACCACTGAAACCATTCTTTCCGAAACCAACCCTAGTTACCCAGAATCCATGACCACAGCAATAACTCTTGCCGTTGAAAATGTGATGATATCGGACAAAGTTATAAATGACACATTCACTTTTCTTTCTCTATGTGCACCACAACCATTAAGCCTGGATATCGTGGTCAATTACGTTCTAAACGTAAATGAAGAAACAATGGATCAAGAGTTAATTAGCGCGAGAATCAAAAGATGTTCACTGTTGTTATGTGAAGAAGACGAGAGTGACATCTTTATCCGTGTACATCAGGTTGTGCATAATGCCATCAAAACTGTAATGAATGACCACCCAGAGAAAAAACACCTGATTGATAAGGGAATGAAATCATTCATCCAGTTCAGTGACGCCATTCCAGAAGACAGTTGGCGCTTGGATACCTTACACATTGTCCCACATCTAAAAACCTTGATTATAAGCATTGAATGTCTGTTTTCGAACGAAAGCATACCCCAAGTTGTCGACCGAAGTATGTCAGAATACTTTGATGCACATACATTTAGAAAGCTCTGCAACATATGTGTTTACCACTGTGAGTTTTGTTTAGCAAAAAAATACCAGGAAAATTCATTAGCCATTAGACTAGAAAAGCTCGGCCAATATCATATTGATGTTGCAACGTCCTATAATAACTTGAGTCTTATTCACAAGGCCTTAGGAGACCTTGAGCGTGCCAGGGAGTATCAAGATCGTGCTCTCGCCATCAGAGTAAAGAAGCTCGGTCCAGATCATATTGATGTTGCAACGTCCTATAATAACTTGGGTCTTATTCACCAGGACTTAGGAGACCTTGAGCGTGCCAGGGAGTATCAAGATCGTGCTCTCGCCATTAGAGTAAAGAAGCTCGGTCCAGATCATATTGATGTTGCAACGTCCTATAATAACTTGGGTCTTATTCACCAGGACTTAGGAGACCTTGAGCGTGCCAGGGAGTATCAAGATCGTGCCCTCGCCATTTTCGTAAAGAAGCTCGTTCCAGATCATATTGATGTTGCAACGTCCTATGGAAACTTGGGTTCTATTCACCTTGCCTTAGGAGACCTTGAGCGTGCCAGGGAGTATCAAGATCGTGCTCTCGCCATTAGAGTAAAGAAGCTCGGTCCAGATCATATTGATGTTGCAACGTCCTATGAAAAGTTGGGTTCTATTCACCAGGACTTAGGAGACCTTGAGCGTGCCAGGGAGTATCAAGATCGTGCTCTCGCCATTAGAGTAAAGAAGCTCGATCCAGATCATATTGATGTTGCAACGTCCTATAATAACTTGGGTCTTATTCACAAGGCCTTAGGAGACCTTGAGCGTGCCAGGGAGTATCAAGATCGTGCTCTTGCAATTATCGTAAAGAAGCTCGGCCCAGATCACATCAAAGTTGCAACGTCCTATAATAACTTGAGTCTTATTCACCAGGACTTAGGAGACCTTGAGCGTGCCAGGGAGTATCAAGATCGTGCTCTCGCCATTGGGGTAAAGAAGCTCGGTCCAGATCATATTAATGTTGCAACGTCCTATAATAACCTGAGTACTATTCACCAGGACTTAGGAGACCTTGAGCGTGCCAGGGAATATCAAGATCGTGCTCTCGCCATTTTCGTAAAGAAGCTCGGTCCAGATCATATTGATGTTGCACCGTCCTATGGAAACTTGGGTTCTATTCACCAGGACTTAGGAGACCTTGAGCGTGCCAGGGAGTATCAAGATCGTGCTCTCGCCATTTTCGTAAAGAAGCTCGGTCCAGATCATATTGATGTTGCAACGTCCTATGGAAACTTGGGTTCTATTCACAAGGCCTTAGGAGACCTTGAGCGTGCCAGGGAGTATCAAGATCGTGCTCTCGCCATTTTCGTAAAGAAGCTCGGTCCAGATCATATTGATGTTGCAACGTCCTATAATAACTTGGGTCTTATTCACCAGGCCTTAGGAGACCTTGAGCGTGCCAGGGAGTATCAAGATCGTGCTCTCGCCATTTTCGTAAAGACGCTCGGTCCAGATCATATTGATGTTGCAACCTCCTATAATAACTTGGGTTCTATTCACCAGGACTTAGGAGACCTTGAGCGTGCCAGGGAGTATCAAGATCGTGCTCTCGCCATTAAAGTAAAGAAGCTCGGCCCAGATCACATCAAAGTGGCAACGTCCTATAATAACTTGAGTCTTATTCACAAGGCCTTAGGAGACCTTGAGCGTGCCAGGGAGTATCAAGATCGTGCTCTCGCCATTAGAGTAAAGAAGCTCGGTCCAGATCATATTGATGTTGCAACGTCCTATGGAAACTTGGGTTCTATTCACCAGGACTTAGGAGACCTTGAGCGTGCCAGGGAGTATCAAGATCGTGCTCTCGCCATCAGAGTAAAGAAGCTCGGTCCAGATCATATTGATGTTGCAACGTCCTATGGAAACTTGGGTTCTATTCACCAGGCCTTAGGAGACCTTGAGCGTGCCAGGGAGTATCAAGATCGTGCTCTCGCCATCAGAGTAAAGAAGCTCGGTCCAGATCATATTGATGTTGCAACGTCCTATGGAAACTTGGGTTCTATTCACAAGGCCTTAGGAAACCTTGAGCGTGCCAGGGAGTATCAAGATCGTGCTCTCGCCATTAGAGTAAAGAAGCTCGGTCCAGATCACATCAAAGTGGCAACGTCCTATAATAACTTGAGTCTTATTCACAAGGCCTTAGGAAACATTGAGCGTGCCAGGGAGTATCAAGATCGTGCTCTCGCCATCAGAGTAAAGAAGCTCGGTCCAGATCATATTGATGTTGCAACGTCCTATGGAAACTTGGGTTCTATTCACCAGGCCTTAGGAGACCTTGAGCGTGCCAGGGAGTATCAAGATCGTGCTCTCGCCATTAGAGTAAAGAAGCTCGGTCCAGATCATATTGATGTTGCAACGTCCTATGGAAACTTGGGTTCTATTCACCAGGACTTAGGAGACCTTGAGCGTGCCAGGGAGTATCAAGATCGTGCTCTCGCCATCAGAGTAAAGAAGCTCGGTCCAGATCATATTGATGTTGCAACGTCTTATGGAAATTTGGGTTCTATTCACTAGGCCTTAGGAGACCTTGAGCGTGCCAGGGAGTATCAAGATCGTGCTCTCGCCATTAGAGTAAAGAAGCTCGGTCCAGATCATATTGATGTTGCAACGTCCTATAATAACTTGAGTCTTATTCACCAGGACTTAGGAGACCTTGAGCGTGCCAGGGAGTATCAAGATCGTGCTCTCGCCATTTTCGTAAAGAAGCTCGGTCCAGATCATATTGATGTTGCAAACACGTCTTCCAGCGCTATTGGCTCAAGACAGCATACCAGTGTTTGCTGCTCACTGTGTAGTATATTTTGAACAGTCCGCTTATCGTAAGCGCCGTGTGTCTTTTGAGTTTCGTGATGCAGGGTAGGGTAATATGCCTTGATGATTTTGAAGTTATAGTTTAGACTGTGGCTATACTAGGGTCATGTCGCAGCTCTAACAAGGTTGAATCTCATTGGTTAACTGCTTAAGTGAGAAACCAATTTGCATAACTGGTCATCTTATTGTAAGCTGGTGAATAAATGTTTTATGTTTTTTTATCAGTTATCAACCCTTAATTTTCAGGGTTGCTTGGTTGTCCAACTGAGGTATACCATTGCTAAAAACCATTCAATTGCTAACAGTAGCAATGCATGACCAGACTTCCTGGGGAGCAGGGAGCGGGGGCTCTGATTTAGCCCCGAAGGGCATGGATATTTAGGGCCGACTGTACATGCTTACCTACAACTCACAACAGTTGATGTCCTGTCCCCCACGGGAACTGTGAAAAGAATATCTAACATACAGAGAGCAAGGGGTAGGGGTGGGGGGGGGGGGGGTTTGGTGGGGGGTGGTGAACACATCAGATGTTTGTCTATAAACCCCCGCATAAGTATTTGGGTTGTGTCATGTATGCAGTGCTACCCACATGACACGAGTGCTCGGGAGACTAACGTAAGGTTACTGTGACTCTGGTACATGTTGGGTGGAAGTTGCGGCAAGGATGGCGAGGGTGGCATGGGTGGCGAGGGTTGCGAGGGTGGCAAGGGTGGCGAGGGTGGCAAGGGTGGCAAGTGTGGCGAGGGTGGCGCGGTGGCAAGGGTGGCGAGGGTGGCAAGGGTGGCGATGGTGGCGAGGGTGGCAAGGGTGGCAAGGGTGGCGAGAGTGGCAAGGGTGGCGAGGGTGGCGAGGGTGGCAAGGGTGGCGAAGGTGGCGAAGGTGGCAAGGGTGGCGAGGGTGGCAAGTGTGGCAAGGGTGGCGAGGGTGGCAAGGGTGGCGAGGGTGGCGAGGGTAGCGAGGGTGGCAAGGGTGGCGAGGGTGGCAAGGGTGCCAAGGGTGGCGAGGGTGGCAAGGTTGGCAAGGGTGGCGAGGGTGGCGAGAAAACGGTGTTCGCTTTTTTAACAAGAGACAAGTACTCAAGTACTCGTGTGTTTAAGCCAAACATTGAACGATCCCACGGTTTTATTTCATTGCAGTTGGAGTTATTTATTTTTTATTACAAGGGCTATGTCAGTAGAATATAGAAATGTGATAAAAGTGTGGTTAATCAATATTGTGCATGCATACATACATACATACATACATACATACATACATACATACATACATACATACATGCATGCATACACGCGTGAGGCTCCTTTTGTACGTTTTTCAGTCTAATTCTTTATTCCAAGAATTACTCCAATAATGTTACTCCACTGGAGGATTTCAGCTCCTCGCTTTAGAATGTCTACAGTTATCTTTGTACCGTAAGCGGAGCGGACGACCGACTCTCTTTGAACCTTCAGTTAGCTCTACGTAAAGAAGTGCCTTGACAGGTCTCAATAATAATAATAATAATAAAACAATAATAAAACCTTTATTTATTTAAGTGTCAATGTATTTAGCCTGTGTGAGCAACATAATTTGGTACGAATGAGTATGTTCTCTATGTCTCCCGTTTTAGCAAGTTCAAGAACTTTATCATATTATTGACAAAGTCATCCCACTTGATGAACCTTAGGTGTTTTTGCTAAAGGGTTCTTAGCTGTCTGATTTGATAAAGGCATAGGGTCCAGGTTTCACTACCATACAGCAACAAGGGAATTACACACTGGTTGTAGACCTTTAGCTTGGTGCCGACTACTCTAAGGTCCGTCTGCAGTCAAAAACACGTTTCCTCAGTCTTCCTGCAGCTCATATAATGCAGCCTGTATGCGTGCTATAGCCTCTTTGTCCATCTCGCAGTTGTTGGTGACATATTTGAAACTATAAACTATTGCTAGCGTCTCTCCATTGTTGTAAAAGTTCGCTGGAGTTTCAGTCTTTTTTATATTTATTAAGAATGAAGGACAATCCGAGAATATTCATTTTGTCCTAAAATATTAAGACAACAAATGCACGAAACTTAATAATAATTATGTACAAACTATACCATCATCAGACTAAAATATTCATACAAGGTAGGTCTTAAATAGTGTGTTAACAACACACACGAGAAGAAATTATATAATCAAGAGAAAAGGCAAAATTCTCTAGCTTGCTGCTATCGCGTTTACATGCTCTCACAACTGGAATGGGGTTTGGTCTGGATTGATCACTCACGGACGTAATATAAAGAATACTAATAAGCCGTACTAGCACAATATGGACACGCTTTTGGAGGAATGTTTTTGAAGCCGTTCAATAAACTCGTAGGGCGTGTATTATCAGGTGTAAAATTCTCGGCTTCGCTTCGAGTTTTTCAACATTACCTAGAAACGTTTCGAAAAAAAAAACGGTTGTTTTTATAAATACAATCTCGAGATAGACATTTGCAATAAAATGAGCGATAAAGAACTTTCCGCCGATTGACAGGACTTTCAGAAATGAAAACATACACAACTATAACTGCATTAAAAATATTTTGAAGTCATCTGGAAAGCCAACAAGCCACGCCCATTAACGAGGCAGGGTAAGATAACATCATCTTGTCATCCCTCGAGTTAAGGCTTTTTCTGTTATAGTTTTGTAGAAGACGTTTTGCAGTAATGATAAAATTAAAAGCGATTCTATTCCCAGTGGATCGTAGACTAAACTGCTCCAATAATTATTCCACTCTTACATAAGCTTCTCCTGTGTCAGTCACCCTCGAGATACCAAGAACTTTCTCAAAGAGGAATCGATGTATACAAAAAAAACACAGAAAAAACAACAAAAAACAGTAATCATCAGAGAACCTATTGACAATATTTGATGATTAACATCGCAGCACTTGACTGGCTCTCAGCTATTTTGCTGTGATTTCCACTCGACGGCTTACCGTTCAAAACTTTTACTTTCACCGGTACAATAAAAATACAAACATTGTAGAATTCAAAGTTAATTCTATTTGTAGCTGTAATTTGCTCTTTTGAGAAACATTTTTCGGGGATTTCAAGGTCAAGCAGCACAGTATAGTAAAGGAGTGAAAACGCAAAATCGGTTTACTTCCATTGATCTACAGTGGATCTACGGATTTATTATGTTCCTTCGGGCACGAGAACTTTACATTGTGTGCATCTTCTTCCGATCCATTACCAACTTGAAAACATCAGTGCTATATCGAGGTGACTGGTCAGCTGCCGAAAAACTCTAGATTGGCAGGTTAGTCCTTTAACGGTTATTTGGAGTCAAAATGTAAGAAGTATTTGTCGAAAAGTGCTTGAGTTTTGTAATTTCATTTGGCCGCGTGTTTATTTTCTTGTGAAGCTCCTGTGGTTTTCATGGATTCTCTAATAACTTTGGAAAAAATTGGTCGGTACACTTTAATTTTCAAAAAAATCGTGAAATAATAAAACACTTTTTTTGCCGAAGTCTACGGCTTTATTTGATCTAAAAAGATAACATTTCTTTTCAGTTTATCATGGCACGTTTTTCGCCTATCAAAATTTGTTCTAATGCAAAGAAGTTGAGAACTGACACGATGCGACTTCGAAAAACACCACTTGCCTATGATAGAGAATAAAGGAAATCAATTGAACCTAAATGCACGAATGTGTCTGCGAAAGATTACACTAAAAACCATGCTTGCCAGCAATCGAAGGAGGAAAGACTTTAGTTGGATGCTTCCCGGCTTTGGAGCGGCCAGTTTTCTGTTAATAGTTGCTGGCTTCAGCCTTCTTTTTTTCTCTTCATCAATTGTCAAAAACGGTCTTTTTGAAAACGCTTTGCTCATCTCAATTCTCCTTTTCGACGTTTGTTTGATTTAACTGGAACAGATGTTTTTCTGCTTTTGTTATATACTTTTTTATTCGCAAAAATGGCCACTGGCAAAATATTTTTGCAGATAAACAAAAATTTCAAACAACGCGAGTTTGGCCGCCAAAACAAAAACTTGTGCTTATAGCGTCGCGCACAAATGACGTCAGTACTCATGTTTGTCTGAGTTTATAATTTATTCTTGTTTATTCTTGCATTTCTGACAATAGAAATTCCTTATTAGGAATCCCCTGAGAGTCACTTTTGGTTTGTTTGTCTGAGTTTTAGTTCTATAAATAGTAATTGTGCGCTTCGCTATTGGAAATAACAACATACCAGCCTTTCCTTGGATTTTATGCCTTGAGAATGCTTGTTATATATAGAGCGTATGCACTCACGTGGCAAGCAGCTATGCAAATTTATTGGAACAAAAGAAAGTGTTAACATAAGAAAAGCGTTCAAATCCCACAGGATTGTTTTGGTACACCAACATGGCCGCCGTTCTATTGTTTTGGTACACCAATATGGCCGCCGTGACGTCATGTGCATACGCTCTATATATATATATATATATATATATATATAGACGGTTTTGAAGGTGCTGCCTGAGCCAACGAAAGATGTCATACCAAAAGGATCACAATAATGGATTCACAGTCCGGATTCGGTGGATATGATAAAAAACTAGTTAAAAAGACCGAAAATGGACAACTTTTGGTATAAAAAATATAAAAATTTAGTTTAAAAACGTTTCGGTCTCTCGACCTTCATCAGTTATACAGACAAGTTACATGAGACTTAAATACGGTTACAACAATGACTTAATGTTAAACTACTGATAAATTACGTAACAAAAATAAAAGCAAAAATTACAACAATAATACAATAATAGAAGTGATAACGAGACTAAACCAAAGGCAAACCACAATTGCCACAAATAATACTAATGAACTACATTAACCTAACAAAAGATATAATAACTAAGAAAAACAATCAAAAATAGAAAAAGTTATGCAATAGCCCTAACTTAATAAGTTTCCCATTCAGGGCTCTGAACAATCATACAGGCCAATGCCACAACAAAATCCCTGAGCAGGGTCCTTAAACAATGAGTAATAAATTCCACACTCAGAGCCTTTGAGTGACGAGCCCAGCACAAAAATAACAAATTCCCGAACGAGGCCCTTGAACGTTAAGGCAATTACAAAAGACGGTAAAAAATTTTATGCTAAAAATTCACTATAAGAAAATCACAACCTAGTGATGAAACCTTCCTGAATTTAATTGTAATGAATACGATTTTTTGAATGAAATTCTTGTCTTTTATTTAGCCCAAAAGGTGAAAGAGAAAATAGTTGCGCACTCCAGTGGTCGTGGTGGTCGCGGTGGTCGTGGTGGTCGCGGTGGTTATGGTGGTCGTGGTGGTCGCGGTGGTTATGGTGGTCGTGGTGGTCGCGGTGGTTATGGTGGTCGTGGTGGTCACGGTGTTTATGGTGGTCGTGGTGGTCGCGGTGGTTATGGTGGTCGTGGTGGTCGCGGTGGTCGCGGTGGTCGCGGTGGTCGCGGTGGTCGCGGTGGTCGCGGTGGTCGTGGTGGTCGCGGTGGTCGTGGTGGTCGCGGTGGTCGTGGTGGTTATGGTGGTCGCGGTGGTCGTGGTGGTCGTGGTGGTCGCGGTGGTCGTGGTGGTCGTGGTGGTCGTGGTGGTCGTGGTGGTCGTGGTGGTCGTGGTGGTCGTGGTGGTCGCGGTGGTTATGGTGGTCGCGGTGGTCGCGGTGGTCGTGGTGGTCGCGGTGGTCGTGGTGGTCGTGGTGGTCGCGGTGGTCGTGGTGGTCACGGTGGTTATGGTGGTCGTGGTGGTCGCGGTGGTTATGGTGGTCGCGGTGGTCGTGGTGGTCATGGTGGTCACGGTGGTCGTGGTGGTCGTGGCGGTCGTGGTGGTCGTGGTGGTTATGGTGGTCGCGGTGGTCGTGGTGGTCATGGTGGTCACGGTGGTCGTGGTGGTCGTGGCGGTCGTGGTGGTCGTGGTGGTTATGGTGGTCGTGGTGGTCGTGGTGGTTACGGTGGTCGCGGTGGTCGTGGTGGTCATTGTGGTGGCGGTGGTGGTGGTGGTTATGGTGGTTGTGGTGGTCGTGGTGGTTATGGTGGTCGCGGTGGTCGTGGTGGTCATTGTGGTGGCGGTGGTGGTGGTGGTTATGGTGGTCGTGGTGGTCGTGATGGTTATGGTGGTCGCGGTGGTCGTGGTGGTCATGGTGGTCACGGTGGTCGTGGTGGTCGTGGTGGTGGTGGTGGTTATGGTGGTTGTGGCGGTCGTGGTGGTCGCGGTGGTCGTGGTGATTGCAAATGGTGCACGCTTACTGAATTTTATATAAAGTGTTTGCCTTTGAATGCAATCTAAAAGAAGCATATTCTTGTTCAGTTTGTCTCTGATGCTTTCTTTTTATACCCTGACAATTTTAAATCTTTACATCTCACTGAATAAGAATAGCGACTATTGTTTATATAATATATAAAGCACTCTTATTGACACGCAAATATTAAAGTGGTCATGAAGTGGTCGGGAAAAATCCCGTCACGTATATCGCTTTCGACGTTGCAATCATCGTAAAAACTTGTTATTTGATTTAACATTTTACTACATTAAATTGTGTGAGGCCAGTATTAAATTTGGTGTTTTCCCTTTAATATTCACCACCAGGCAAACAATCTGTTTCCTCACACGAAAATAGTGGACTTCGTTTTAATTTGGAGTTGAATTGCTTTTGTTGTGAATGAAAAAATGCCTGACAGAATAATGAAATATTCAGGGATATAAGTCCGTGAAACAGGAGGACAAATACACACTATAAAATGTCTTTGGGAAGCATTGGCATGGTTTGTGGTGTTAAATATTTATAAAATATACCAACTATTTTTCACTTACATAAATCCAGAAAACAAGACTGACAACAAGTCCATTTTTCTGTGCACTGGTAGAGTATTTGTTAACAAAATTGGACAATTATTTGTAGGTTTCCATTGAAACAAATGTTTTTCTGTCATAGCCCCTTTAATCATGCAAAAAAACTCCTGGAGACTGTACAGCAACTTCGATAGATACAGACAGACAGACCAGACAGACAGCAAAGCTTAAGATACATGTTAAAAAACAGATACATGCTTTTGATATTCAATGGCAATGTTGTACCCATATGTACATGTAGCACTAACGCACATGTGATGACTGTAAATACAAAGAACTATTAAAAGATTTATATTTTATTTGTGATGATTTATTATCATGCATCAGCTATTTTGTACCTATTAGTGACTGGGTCCCTCAATGGCTTTTTGATTGGATTATCTCACTATAGTTTATAAAACGTTTGAAAGTCAATATTATTTAAGTCCATGTTATTGCAACTACCTCATAGAGAGGAGTATCAAAGAGTATTTGCGTATAAAATTGTGTTTTGACTCCTTTTATACACAACAAAGACGTGTCAATTGCTAATAAACTTGAATAACTATTGTTTGACAGCTTAGGGGGCAGGGGCAATTACCTACAGATCTGTCCCTGGGGTCTGGGAGAAGCCCTTTAAATTACGAACATACACTTGTAAATTCCCCCACTATTCCCCGGGGGTTTGGGGGTCGGAGTTACAAATGACTAGTGCATTAATAACGGTGAGCCATCATTACCAGCATATTGTGTATACAGTTATGGTATCGTTAATGCAATATATAGCCGCTGTGGGGTGGTAAAATGCTTATCCCAAAGCCAGAGAATGTTTAAATTGTGTCAAAGGAAAATTCTGGTCCATGTTGTTATTTCTGTTTTATCTAGAAGCTATATACCTTCGAACGTTGAGAAATGTTGTTTATGCGTGGCAAATGAGTTACTACACTAAGCTTTGGTTGACACAAATCTGCATGCATCGTTGTTATCCACTTTTGATTCGACTTGCTAACGATGTAGACATGAATCCTAGTCCTTGCTATTTTGTAGATATATCTCAAAGATAGTTACAGCTGATTTTCATCAGGGCAATGTCTCGCTGTGTGGAAGTAATTCTAGTAAACAGTGTGTAGCTATGTGCTTGACGGCCGTTGTTTACAATTTTAGAACGAATGCATCGACTTGGATTAGAAACAATGTAAATGAAATATTGTTGCTTGGTAATTCACTTTATTCCCATTTATGTAAGTTTGCAGGAAAAGACTATTTGTTGCTGTCCGAGATTCCTTCTGCTTTATCGATCAACAATGAAACATTTTTTATTAGGTTCACTGATAGCAGTACTGGTGACTTACAGATGTCTCATATAAAGAGATTGTCATTTACCATTACAACATGCTTTCGATATGTTGATGACAGTATAATGCTTTTCTGTTGATCATTGAAATAAACACAGTTGCTGTTATTGTTGACAACCATGGTCGTTACAAATTATTTAATTCCCATTCACGAGATGGAAATGTTGCTACAAATGGAACAAGTGTTCTGTTGGAATTTAACAGTATAGGGGAAGTGGTGCAATATCTTCAGAATTTCTACCAAAGTGTTTTCCTCATGCGTTTTTCATGAAGTACATAACTGAAACTTAAGAAAGGGTGAGAACATTATCTTGTACAATTCTGTGCATGAATTTCGTTTTTTTTTTTTTTTGCCTTAAGGTTGTGCATGTGACTAGCCACATGTAATAGTTTTTTCACTCGTGGCGAAGCACACGAGTTGTAGACCCGGCTTTGACTTTTCTTATTTTTTTTCGTGTCACATTAGCGCATGCAAATTTAAGTCTATGTCGACGACTATATGGCTTTCGGCCATGAAATACATACCGTAAAATCTCTCCCTGTACATGTGTTGACGCGAGAAGCAAGATAAAGAACTACTGCGTGCAATTGCACACTTTCAAGACAATTCAAGGCATTCATGGATGGATAGGACCGTTTGATATTGTGTTCGCCGCTTATTCCTGTGGGATTTTTGCTCTGGCAAGTTCTGTGTTTTATATATTAAGCTTGCCATTTGCTTTGCGATCGAGCTCCGGGTCGAGCTTAAGTGTCAGCTACTGAATCTAGTGAATGTAGTATAGTCTTACTTTTAAACCCGTGTATACGTGAAAGCATGATGAACGGGTTATTGGCAACGGTGTTTAAATAAAATTCACTCTCACTTACTCGCTCGCTCGCTCCTTCCATCAGCTGTAAACTTAGTGAGCAAATGCTTTGTTACGAACACGTTTCATAACAGGAATTCAACGTGAATCCAATGATAACAATAATTAATTTGATGTAAACGAATATAGACAACAATAAGCTTACAGATGTTTCGCATTTGGAGTTTTTAGTGCAACATTAAAATCGATTTAAAAGGATTTTGCAACCTTAACACGCGTTCTGACGCGTATCAAGCTTAAAATAATAACATTTAGTTCTTAGCTAGTATGTGTCCTTGGACAGCGCAGTGGACTGAGTTTGTGGCTTAATTCCGGACGGCCCGAGTTCGACTCTCCATGAAGTCCTTTTTTTTCTTTTTTTTTTCTTTTTTTTCTTTTTTCGAACTGGACATTACGAAAGTGATGTACTTTTTTTTTCGTTCGTCAAAAATACTTACGTTTAATTTAAAAAATATATATCGAACCGTGTCAGTGTGAAAACGTAAGCTTTCGGCAATATTGCGTTACGCGTTAGCATTTCTTCTTCTCGGGTTGGCTCTTAAGAGCCTTTGATTAGACATAATCTCAAATCACTCGGGAACCAATGCTGCAATGAGTTAAAGGCGCCACGAGTTCAAGCTGTGTACAGCTTCTTGTCAGTACATAAAATGAAATCTCTCAGCTCCAAAATTAAATTCTTCTCCATCCATTGTATTTCTAAATAAAGCACTTTAATTCCTCTTTTAAGTCCCCATAAAGCCATTTTGGTTTTAAACTGTAGTATGACAAAACACTTAAAGAAATGAACTGAATCTCAAGGTATTCAATTATTTTCTTTTCAAAGGTACTAAATCACCTCCAGTCAATGCATCTGCAAACATTTAGCACATCAACTAATGCTCTTAACAATGACAAAAAGTCTCAAGTGCTAAAGAATTGACTTGCTGTTCATGCATTAATGAAACCACAAAATGTCAAACTACCAATAATCTCTGAAAACATGTTCAGAGCTGACAAAGTCTTTTCAATTTGTGAAGCACAAACATGGAAACAATTTCCAGTTGTTGTCATTTAGCAATTGTAACAGTTTTAATCATGTACATTGTACAGTTCGAATTGTGCTTCCTTAACACTTCATAGTAATGCTGTAAGGAATCAGAAAAACAGCTATCCGGACAACAATGGACTGATTATCAATTGTAACTTGCAAAATGTACAAATATTGAATTGCACACCAGTAAAACAAACTCAAATGTAATTTTAATCTCAAATAATTTGAAAATGAAAATGTTACCTGTTCTTGACGGGTGTTTGACATATATTAAGCCTGATCACCACAGAATTATACCAACCAAGTATGACAAAATAAATTCCAATCCATATTTTTCACAAATATGAAGGAAAAATGATGAATTGTTTTGATTTTGCACACGAGTTTGTGCAACATTTAAATAAAATTTGCAATTACCAATGTAGCAACCACAATTGTGTAATAAATCTTCTCATGCATATCACGCCTATGTTATTGTTATTTATTTCATGGGATCGAGACTTACACTGTTTTTACCACGCAATGCATAATGGTCACCACTGGGTCTTCAACAGGAAGTTCTGGTATAAAAAGGGCTAAACTGGCCATTCACACCTTCGGTTTTGAATCAAACACAAAAGAATCAACAACTGACAAACATACGTTATCCCTACGACCACACGTACAAAAATTGGAAATGTTTGGAAAAAAAGTCATTTACCAATGAAAATTCCATTACAAGTCCTTGGCTACTTCTGGTATATTATTTGCTGGGGCAATATTCTGGTTTAAGGAGCATTTTTAAGTAAATTTAATTTGTAGGACGCTCTGGTCAACAGTATGCACCGACTGAAAGTCGCCGAAATTTGCATTTCACACCGACCCCTCTCTAGTGGAACTTCGCATTTAAATCGAGTGATTCACTGATTTTATCAGAGCACCCCAGACCTATTGATTTAACGCCAAGTTGAAACTCGTCGTCGCTTCTGTACGCATTGCGTACCTATTTTCGTTTTTAGTAATTACGTTATATAAATAAACAGCATTTGTTGTGTATGTTAAGGTGCACGAGCTGTATGGCATTATAATTAACGTATTTTTTGCTCGATGTTGGCTTAACCCTGTAGTTTATGAAACGACTGGCTGCTATCATAAACCAACTGCGCGTATGCTAAATGTGTACCCATCTGAGTACGGTTAAAATCACACGTCAACACTCTTCAGCGTTCACCTATGAACAAAAGGTTGTGCGTATTAGCCAATCAGTTCGCTACTTTAACCCTTAGTTGTTTCTAATTATGACGCTTTACCACATTTATTAATTTAATGCATAATGTCATTCACTCGTCATTTTTATTGCATGTGTTGTGTTTTAATGTTGCACAAACCAAAACTGAGTTTAAAATGAAGCGCTCAACCTCGATTACATGTGGTTGGTTGCCCAAACTATTTCATAGCGGAGCACTCGCCGAGCCGAAGGCTCGGCTGCGCAGCCCCATACTCATAGAACCGTCCCGTCATTTTTTCATGGTCATGGCTAGCGGAATGTTTCGCGGGCGCGTCGGTCCGTGTGCACGTCTGTCCACCCGTTACGTCATCATCGATGATGACGTATATGAAGAGAGAGGAACTGGGAACGAGGCTTTGTTTTTCGCGCGCTTCCCCGCGGCTACAAACAGGGCAGTTCGCAAAAGCTCGCCTCCGCGCCAAAACCAACACAACGACCACAACCTGTACCCGTCAATGGAAAAATCACGGAGAAAGACAAAAAAGATACGCCAATTCCTGAAGCAAAGAAAACGGACCCTAAAACTCGCGAACGTTCTGAATATGACGGCGAACAACCTTTGCCGAAGAGGAAAAACACTGGATATCGGACAAACAAGCATAAACAGAAAAGCAAGTAAGCTTAACTGTCTAAATGTGATTTACAAAAATTGCTCAGTTAAGCCTATGTAATTTTACCAGAAGAATGTTCTCCAAGTTTTTACATTCAGAGCTAAATTTACATCTTTGAATATCCGTGGTTTTGGCAATGAAGCCAAACAACGCTCTGTTTTTGATTTTGCGAAAAATTCCCGTTCTGATTTTATTTGTTTACAAGAAACTTTAGCGACAAGTCAAAATGCGATAAATTCTCTGACAGCTAAATGGCGCGGTAAAAGTTTCTGGTCGCCCGCTCTTGGTAAACAAGGCGGCGTTGCCATTCTTGTAGCTGAAAATACTGATTTCAAATGTTTACAATGGAAAAAAAGATTCTTCTGGTAGAATTGTTAGTGTTTTAACTGAACTCGACGACACCAAAATTAATTTGGTTAATACTTATGCACCCACGAATCCAAGTGAACGTAAATGCTTTTATGATACAATTCATGAATATTTTTTCAGAACTCTTTTAAAATTACTGGCTATTTTAACTGATAAGTTTGGAGGAAATCTTACAATTTCCACGGATTTGAAAGATCTGCACAAGTTTTCATCGTTTATTGATATCTGGCGCAAAAAAACACGGCCGACTGAAAAATACAATGCACATGGTTTAACGCGGATAAAACTATCGGTACACGTTTGGATAATTTTTTATTGCTCAGGACTTGTATGATTCCCTTCTAAAATGTGAAATTTTGCCTTGTGTTTTTTCCGATCATGATTCTGTTGATTTATCCGCAATTTGCATAATGCATTTTCCCGTGGACCAGGACTTTGGAGGCTAAATTTAGAATTTAATATTTACGATATGATCTCAGAAATTATTAAGAAACATGTATAGTACCGGAAAGCATTTAATTCCATTCAAGCTTGGTGGGATTTTCTTAAAGAATCTATAACATTAGTTGCTATAGATTTTGGTCGAAGTAAACAACGCATATTTAATCGCGATAAGGCCACGCAACTATAATTTCTTTGATCGAAGCAAATGGGGCTCTTATTTAAGGTGATAACTTAGCGAAAACCACCATAGAAACGCTCGAAAGAGAAATTCGAGCCGTTAATTTATCCCAAATGAGAGGAAACCAAATTCGTAGCAGAGTCAAATGGCTTGAAGAAGGTGAAAAACCTAGCAAATTCTTTTTTTACGCTCGAAGCAACACTGCTCAGAAAAATACTGTTCATTCTATTTATAACTCCGCCGGTGTTAGAGTAAAGTCTTTTAACAAGACTCCGGCTCATTTCGATTTTTACCGTAATTTGTACTCGCAAGAACCTGTTAATTTACAGTCCAAACCGAATTTTTGAACAAATTTGAAAACAGATTAGAGCGAAATTTTATCCTGCGAAGAATCAGTTTTATCTTTGCTAAAATTACCCACGCAATGCGCGGACTTTCTTCAGGGAAACCCCCCGGTTCAGACGGATTACCTCAAGAATTTTACGCTAAATTCTGGGATCTTTTTGGCCTTATTTAGTTTGGAAAATAATTCTTTCAGTGATTCAATGCAAGGAGGCGTGACTAGGTTACTTTACAAGAAAGATGATAGGAAAAACTTAAAAAATTGGTGACCCCGCCATTTCGCTACTCGATGTTGATTACAAATTTGTTTAAAAGCTCTTACAAACAGACTTTCAAAAGTGTTTACCCTCGATTATTCAAGAAGATCAAAGTTGTTCCGTCCCAGGTAGGACGATTTTTGTGAATTTATTTATTTCTCTTGCGTGACACTCACTGTCAAGCAAATATG
The DNA here is from genome assembly GCA_022457155.1 of Cladopsammia gracilis. Taxonomy (NCBI): domain Eukaryota; kingdom Metazoa; phylum Cnidaria; class Anthozoa; order Scleractinia; family Dendrophylliidae; genus Cladopsammia; species Cladopsammia gracilis. The sequence continues at coordinate 304,758 of JAJGOT010000525.1, read as the reverse complement.
AAAATTATAGCTAATCGTAATTCCACTCAAGTCGGGGGTGAGGCAGGGAGATCCCCAGTCTCCACTTTTGTACATTTTTTTGGCTACCAGTGTAAGAAAGGATGATACTATTGAAGGTTTTCTCCTTCCAGAAGCCCGAGGAAAGCGTTTTAAAATTCGCCAATATGCGGATGACTCCACATGTTTTGTGAAGTACATTTTTTCTTTAGACAAATTGTTTACCTCACTTCACAAATACGAGACAGGTACAGGGAGTAAATTAAATGCCATGAGGTTAGGAGCTTGGTGCTCACATCCGGACAATCCTTACCGTCGCTTGCAACTACCTGTCCACACGCGTGACAAAAACATGTTCTGCTGGCCAATCAAAATTCAAAGTTTTGACAATCAAACTTCAAAGTTTACCCGCCCACCTGGGGACGTTTTGGCGCCACTTATACGCAAATGATCGTAGCTGATTTATCCACCGTTTGGCAACTGAAGACATGGCGTTTACAATAAATAAGTTTGGCAGGAATTTCAAGCAAGGTACTCCACTGTCAAGTGATTTACGAAACCAAGTGATAGAACTCGCACAACTTCATTCATATAGGGAAGTTGGAAGAAGGCTGCGCGTAGATGCGAAGACAGGTAAACTTTGGGCGGGTAAACTTTGAAGTTTGATTGTCAAAACTTTGAATTTTGATTGGCCAGCAGAACATGTTTTTGTCACGCGTGTGGACAGGTAGTTGCAAGCGACGGTATGGCCTGACGTGGGTGTCAAGAATGTGAATCTTGGGTGTCTGGTCTAGCAATGGTAATGCAAATTTGAAAACGGATAACTGGCTACCACGCCTTTCCAAGCTAGATTATAATTTGAACCTGTGGAAGGGTGTGGGGTGTTTTCACTCCCACCCTATCGGCACTACTCAATACTAGGTTTTTAGTTAATGTTAAGACTATTTTCTTTTACCTATGGACTTCTGCTTACGATGAGAATGACATGCGAGCGCGCTTTTTCATTAAGACCATACTTATGGTATATGGGTTTTTCGAAATAAGGCAACTTTTCACAATGGCACCGAGCACTCTCGGGCCACTGTAAGGGACATGAGGACTGACATCACAACACAGTTGCAAATTGATTTCTCCCGAATGACCGAACAGAAATTTTCTGCTTTGTGGTGTCATCCGAATATTTGTGAAGCTTGTGACTCATAATTGAGCTACTGGCAACTCATCATTTCCAAATCAGTTTTTCGGGTAATTTTCCAGACGCAACAGATGTATTTTATTCGGAAATTAGTCATACTAGTTATTCTAGACCTAGAAAATGTTGTTTTGTGCAGTCTAATTTGTGCAGTCTAAATGTACTGTGCAGACGGTCGCGTTATACGCTTACTATTTTTGAGAATTGCTAAAATTGAAAAATAGTCTGGTCGTCAATCTTAATTCTAATTTTTCTTGTGCTTCCGACCTTTCACCTAAGTTATTAAGCTTATCATTATCGTTTCTGTTCAGAGAGCTCCGCTGTTAGGCTAGGCCTATCTATATATATTAGCGCAGGTCAACTAAACAAACGCCAATCTTGCAAAAACGCCTGTAACAAACGGTCCAGGGCCTGGATAAACTAGGAAACATCGTTGCTAGAACGTAAGAAGTACAAGAAATGTTTTGCTGCTCTGGTGGCTAAAATGGGAAGACGTATTCTGGAACCTAAATTCGTCGCAACACAGTCATTTTGTCGACATAATGCCTTGAAACTACGTAAAGATAATTCGGTTATGTTGCGACATTCTTTTATACATGTTCTGACTTTTTGCTTTTCTAACTCATTCCTCCCCACTCCAGCTTTCCAGCGGACTCGATTATGTTCTGTCCATTTCACTTCATTCCATGACATCCTAATGTCGTCGAGTTCCTTCTGCATTGCTCTTCTCCACGATTTCTTGGGTCTGCCTTTCCTCCTGGTCCCTTGAAGGTTCCACTAGGGTTTGGCTAGTGATGTTGGCCACAGGTTTCTCAATGTGTGGCCTGGTCATCAGCGAAGTCCGGATCTTCCAGTTTCAGGAACAAAGTGACCTGGATCCCGGTCTTGTTGTCTCCAAAGGCTTGTCGGGCTACCAAATTTAGTGCCACTATTTAAAGGATTATAACTGTCTTCTTTTGTTTGAATTAGATTATTTAGGGGGGGGGGGGGGGGCGATGGAGGGGTCCAAATGTGGTTTTCTGAATCCAAAAAGCGAGTTTGCCTGTCTTTTCTTGAATCTGATGAAAACGGATCATGAACCGTCCTTACAATCCACGGTAGGTGCGGATTCTTCATATCAACCCGGAATACTAATATTCATGATCTGAACGGTGTTTGGGGAAATAGAACACTATTTCTGACAAGCGGTGTTTCGTACAAAAAAGTGGTGTACCATACTACATGTCATTGTCAAGCGCTTTCTTTTCTTTTTATTGTTCTGAATCACACATTGGAGCTACACATTATACAACACTATAGAAAAGAAAGGCAAGAAAGATAAATTAAAGGATTTTGAAGTCTTCAACAGCAAGTCCCAGCTAAGTGAATCCAATCATTGCTTTTTCAAAATCAAATGCAACCATCAAACCAGGAAGTTGTTTGATCTTTGTAAATTCTATGATTCCGTCAATAGTCCTCACCGCGTCGTAAATGGTTCTTCCTTTAAGGTTAGCATAGTGATCTTAACTGGTAATGTAAGGAAGGATCTTGACCAATCTAGAGGCTATAAGGCCTATAAAGCTACCTTAACGTCAACTGGTAATGTAAGGAAGGATCTTGACCAATCTAGAGGCTATAAGGCCTACAAAGCTACCTTAACGTCAACTGGTAATGTAAGGAAGGATCTTGACCAATCTAGAGGCTATAAGGCCTACAAAGCTACCTTAACGTCAACTGGTAATGTAAGGAAGGATCTTGACCAATCTAGAGGCTATAAGGCCTACAAAGCTACCTTAACGTCAACTGGTAATGTAAGGAAGGATCTTGACCAATCTAGAGGCTATAAGGCCTACAAAGCTACCTTAACGTCAACTGGTAATGTAAGGAAGGATCTTGACCAATCTAGAGGCTATAAGGCCTACAAAGCTACCTTAACGTCAACTGGTAATGTAAGGAAGGATCTTGACCAATCTAGAGGTTATAAGGCCTATAAAGCTACCTTAACGTCAACTTTTAGCAACGACATTGGTCGCCAGTTCTTGATATATCTTCTATCTCGGTTTTTTCTTCTCAATAAACATGTTACGGCCGGCTTTTGGGAGTTCGATAATTCTCCATGTATAAAAGAGTAATCAAGTAAATCTGTTAGCAATTGACCAAACAAAGGCCAGAATTTCTTATAAAATCCCGAGGTGAGCGGTTAGTTTCCAGGCGATTTGCTGCCGGGAAAGTCTTTCAGGGCAGAAAAACGATTAATTCACCATTCAGTTGAGAGGTTGCCCTCGCAGATAACTTTTAATTTAGTTCTTAAGTTAGCGCAGGCAGGTATTGGTGTCATCGAGGAAGCTGGAAAAAATGTTATCAGTGCTTGTTGAATTCGAATCTGTTTCGGTGTAAAGGATTTGTAAAAATTTCAAGCTCTTTCAGGATGCTTTGAGAGTTTAGAATAAGCTTTCCATGGTTGCTTAGGAGCCTGAGAATCGCTGTTTTCTGAGATTTATTGTTTTCGAGGTGAAGAAAGAATTTAGATTTTTTTTTCGCCAATTTCATACCAGTTTGATTTTGGCCTCAAATTTGAACTTGTAAGCGCCTTCGTGCCACTTTTGATTTTGCTAAGGGTAGCAGGTGGGAAAATAGAGCCAAAAGAAAGGGTAGGTCTTTGCCGGGGGTCTTTGTGTAATGTTCATGTAAAATTTACCTTGAAAAAGTATTTAACAGCGTTTACGTTCTTTTCCACTCTAAAGTAGTTGTAGTTTTAATATGAACAAGTACTACAGATTACAGGCTAGCCCTTAAACGAACAACAATAACAAACACCGCAAATCTCCGATACTGTACCAGTTAAACCACTTTCCCAGGCAACGAATTTTACGCGCTTTTAAATTTGCTGGGTTTATTTTCCTATCGTCCCGAATGCTGAGAGCTTGTCAAAATGATATACCGAAAGTATACCGAAAGTTAATTGTCATTGGCTCTAATGTGACAGATGAGGCCCAAAGCAAGTACTATAAACAATTGTTGATAAAACTTCTGACACCCGGGGTATGTCTTTATACAAGACATTACCAAAAATCCGAAGGAAATCCATAGCTTTTTGTAGCTTTCTGTGCATTTTTAGCAATGGAAATTTTTCTTTTCTAGAGAAAAGGGGGAAAAGGGGAAAAACTCAATTGCTCGAACAGGCGTTCGATAATCGGCCATTTCCTGTTTTCAAAGTGTTGACACCTCGATGTAACAGCTCTTTTGTCTGCAAAAATGGACAAATTCTCAGGTGTGCCCGCTTTCATGTGTCCGTACGGTTTTTCACAATGGAAATAGCCATTTTAGCCACTTCTTAGGTATTCGCGTCCGTATCGAATAGAGGTGTCCGTTTAATAGAGTTATTTTTACAGTAAATAAGGGGAAAATATTTTGGAACTCACAGTCCGTTTTTATTGAAATATTTGCTTCATACAGGTTTGACTTGTATAATGGTAATAAGAGAACGTGTTACTTCCTAATATACCATGTCTCTACAGACCTCATCGCTATTCAAATTGCCCAAAAATTCCACGGGAGCTGATTACCAATGAGAAAGCGCTATAATCACGGAATTCGCACCCTTTAGTTAAGTATGCAAAGGTATAAGAAGGACAAAACATGTTGTTTGTCGTGTTTTAACGCTTGAAACTTCTGATCGTGAGTTTCGCTGGAGTTCCGCCGGCTGTACAATCATCTTGGGTAAGACGGGGAGGGGGGGGCGGGACGGAGTGGCTCCGTGATGTTCCCCTTTTTTCTTCACCCACCCCATCCCACCCAGTACCATTTTTGCCGTCCTTTGTTCTATGGACCCATTTTATTCATAATTGTTCTAAGGGACTGGAACAATAATCTTCTATTATTTCCCATTCTTAATCAGCGATCCGTGGAACAAAGGGCAGTTTGGATAGTTTACTGCTCTCACACACTCTACACGTGGCACAGTGAAACCTCGATTTAACGAAGTGCCAAGGGACTGGGGAAATTGGTTTGTTATATCGAGGGTTCGTTATATCGAAAACCTCGTTATAACGAATTGCGGAAAAACAACCCGAAAATGTTCGTTATATCGAGGTACATGTATAGTAAAATTTGCACTTTAATGCCTGTATGAAGCTAAAGTACACTATAAATATAACTACGGCACTGGAAAACTGTACAGGTTATACCTTTTCCCCACAGCACACACTGTTGGTCTGTTCCGCATTCATCTTTTGTCTCGCGTTGATATTTATTCGTTATACCGGGGTAGATTTTACGTTTGGGCTGCCAGATTGTGTTCGTAAGAACGAGGATTTCGTTATATCGAGGTTCTGTTCCATACATTTTACTTGCAATTTTGCCAGGCTGGAGAATATCGTTCGTTATACCGAGGACTTTGTTATATATATAGGTCCCGGGGTCTCCCCCCCCCCCCCCCCTGGGATATAGGTTCGTTAAATCGAGGTTCCACTGTACTCGATCCAGAGGCTGAGTAGTTCGTACTATTAAAATCTGCTTTACAAAGTTGATCTTACGGGTTTTTATTGACCCTGTTCATCGGACCTTCTGCCGAGTCTCATTTTCTACTGATCTCATCCTGAACTATGAACTACGTAAGTAATTCACGACTTATGTTTCTGAATAGATAGTTTTTAATTCAGTATTGGTTTTTAGTTTTGATGTTTTTACCCATACAGACTAAAATCAGGTCTCGTGGAGCAAGATTGTTCACTGCTGAAGTCACTTCCATGGTGTATTAAACTACCTACAGATGGAAAGATAATAGCTTATCGAGGAAGATTAGCAGACACGTTTTTCAAAATTACCGTCCTTTGGTATTAAATGAGTAACAAGTATGATTTGAAAAAAAATTCAAGCAAGATCGAGAAGGTCCTATGTCGGGGTACGACACAACTTCAGGATCTTTAAACGGAACACTTCTTGAGACTGCATTTCGTTGTCAATGCAAAGCAAAAATAAGTTGAACTTACGATGGCGAGCCAATATTCGCTGTGTGTACTTCGCCGTTTACCCAATGCTCGCCTTTTTATGAGAAAATTATAATACGACTTGTGAAGGTTAGTGGAAAAGTCAAGTCTGATATTTAGATTATAAACAGTAGGGATATCCAAGCGAGAATAACACGCGAACGCGCGAGGAAGTCACCTGCCGCGCGTTTTCGTACACACGACAACCTCGTTCCCGGTTGTCTACGATCATGCCATCTTTCCGCCGCTTTCTCGCGTCCAGTCGGGCTCGTTTCCCGAAAAGCGGCTGGTTATCGAGCCTATCGATTCTCTTGAGCCTTACGTGTTCTTCTCGCTCGTACAGTAGGACCCCGCTAACCGTCGAACTCGGATAACTCGGGAACTCCCCGCTAACTCGAACTGAGTTCGATTTCATTGGATTTGGCCCCATTTTTGAGTGATTTTTACTCGGATAACTCGAACTCTTAGAACTCGAATTCCCCGCTACGACTCGAACGTTTTTCCGTTTCCCTTGGCCCGAATTTACCCCGATAACTCGAGCTCTGTTGTTATGACTTCTTAAAATACAGTATCAAGGAAATAGGCTGCTTGTTATTTGATTGTAACTTCGGACTGATCACGTATTTAACATTCATTTCACGATCTTTTCAGTCACTACCGGATGCGATGTCTTTTGCCTCGGCAGTCAAAAAAGCAAAACGGACATGGTTACTTCTTTAATGTTGTTTTGTATTTAGTTGGACTGTAGCAGGAGCTTATTACCCTGCCTGTAGCAATACACTACAAACTTCGTTTATATTGCAAAAACATGTACCCATGCAAATTGAGCAATGTTTATCACAGAAATCTAGATAATAAAACTATGTTCACGCTTTATATCGTCATTATTATTAATAATTAACAAAAATAAATAATTTTTTCACCAACCCGAATAACTCGAACCCCCGCTAACTCGAACTGATTTTCGTTTCCCTTCAGCATCAGTCTCTCTCGCTACCTTTCTATACAACGTATAATACGGTATTGATTTTGATATTTTGTCGTTAGTGGGAATTTGAAACCAAGTGATAGATTATGAGCTTTAGCAAGTCAATTATTATGCAGCCCGGTTGAAGAGGTAAGTGTATGAATCCACCGGGGGGGTGAAAGAAGGCCGTTCGGTGAAAGCAAAAACTGAAGCGTGAGAAGAAACTAACAAAGTCTCGTTGTGCGAAACAGACGCACAAGATAGTCAAGTGGAACTACTGGAAACGGTAGGAGGGTCAACATCCGATGGTTGACGTAAAGGGCATTGTTCCGAATTCTCCCGATGAACACGTTTTTTCCGGTCGCGGACCCAGCAGGTCGCACAAATATGGCGAAGGAATTTGGCTTCCCCGCGCAACATACCGGAATGATCAGTTGGAAAATTACATACGCCACGCTGATAATCCCGACAAAATAACACAGGCCGCGAATCTTTAGAGGCCGACTGTCGTGCACTAGTACTAGCTGCAGAGGATTTAAAATGCCCTTGAAGAATACGAGCATCTAAATGATGAAATGTATCACCCCATGTAGCGCGACCACGCTCTATTTCTAAAAGTACAGCACCATGATAAGCTAACACAGCGTGCCACTGATAAGTCATAGCCAGGTACATTAAATGCATTAAATGTTCTTCCCTTGCTTGTTTTTCTGCGGTCGATAACTTTCGGGAATGTAAAATGGTAGTGTAGCCAGCCACGAATTCCTCGATTGTTAGTTTTTCATAAGTGACCTCTTTAGCACACGCGGCAAGGTTTAATTCGCTGTGAGGCCATAACTGGGGACGAACGACCTTACTGGTAGGTTTAACGGTTTTGCCAGAACGTAAAGACTTACCAGTCGAGCGACGAGAAGACCTTCGGCTTCTGGGATCATCAGAATCGTCGTCCGGACCATCATCGCCATCGGAACTGGAAGAAGAAGAATCATCGGCGACAGTCAACGTGGCCAGATGTTGCGACACTCGGTCCTGTAATGTTTCGTCCTTTCTTAAATCGTCGAGGTTCTTCTCGGGATTTTTTACAGAGCGAGATTCTTCGTACCCAGCACGGTGAACAGGAACACTCGGAGGAGATGGCGTGGGCTTTGAAAGGCTAGCTCTCTTTTGTTGGATTGCTTTTTGCAGCACCGCCCCCTCGTCTACCAATTCTTTCAGCTCTTCTTCATGTTTTAAAGAAGCCAGCTCCTCTCGAAGTTGCTTGTTTCGCTCTCGCTGGGCCGCAACTGACTGTGACAGTCCACTATCCAAAACCGAAGTATTGGGAGAAGCTGAAATATCCTCATTGCGCTCCACATTAACATCTTGAACAACGACGGGATCACTAACGCTGCTACCAGAATCACCAGACACCTCAACAACGGGACCTTCGCAATTTTTTGATGCTTGACCAAACGAGTGAGCTGACAACAAATTCTTGCAACCCGGACATTTACGACGACGGCCCATAATAAAAAGCGAACAACAACAAATGTGGACGTACTGTCGAAACTATGACTGTGCTACAAAGCTATGTGATAATAATGAACATACAACTATCCCGACTAACGAATATGTCGCAACATGACACCGAATCTGACTGATGAAAACCAGATCAACTAATCGGAGGCAATTAACTATTTTAAATGAAATTTAAAATACTCAAATTATTATGCAGCCCGGTTGAAGAGGTAAGTGTATTTTACGTTTCTTATTCTGTTGTTTCATTTACGTTGTTCAGTGTTGTGCAGTGCTAGCCTGCGACCACATGCGATTTTTTCGAAACAAAAGCATTCTCGTCCCCGCCTCGCGGAGCGGCGCATATAAGGTTGGAACGTTACCCACCACAGCGTAACCACCACACAGTGAACCTGTCAACCACCACACAGTGAACCAAGGGGACTGGACACCAGATAAGCTGCGTTATACGATTCAGTCACGCGAAGAGTAAAAAGAGATAGATCTGAAAGAAAGCTGGACAGATACCTTTATTTAAACAGGGTTTCTCTTTCAGGAGTTACAAAGTAAAAAACTGGTATCATTAGAGGACCTAATATCTAAACAATAATGATAAAAATATACAAATTAAAAGACAATGGAAGTCAACAACATGCGGGTTCGTTAAGAATCGAAATAGATTTTTTTTAAATCAAAAAATGTCACTCTGAACATCAAAACCTATGACATTTAGAATTTTTTCTTCTTTCAACTATAATTCCGGAAAAATCGGCCGAAAAAGATCGAACAAGAAGATAATAAAGGACGCGTGTTAGGTTTACTGATGTCGTCATGTTATAACTAGAACATACGCATCACACAAGTAGGAGTAACAACTGATTTTTATTTGCTATTTCACTCACATTTATACAATCATTCATAAGCGGCTCTAATTAAAGATTACATACTTGGCATAGCGCGGTTTTCTACTAATGGATATGTTCAACTACGATAAGCTTTGTGGTAAGCATGTGGTTATATTGGTCAGGATGTTGGAACACGGAATCTAACAACGCGTGACAGCCGCGTGGGCTCAGAAAATTTTTGTTACCGGGAGACCTAGGCGAGTTGGTGGAATTATCACTTTTGAACGGCTTCAACCAAGAAAACTTAAAAGAGTAGGCCCGGGTAGACCCCTAAATTCTAAAAGAAGAAAGGCTAAATTAATTGTACATCCCAAATTATGGATGAAAAACAAATGTGTAAAGGAATGAGAAATCTAAGAAAAGGTGTGAAAGTTCAGTTTACGATAGTGGCAACTAAACCGATTAGGTTTACTTTGAGATCAGCTAAGGCAGTCATTGTGCTCGAATGTAACATTTAATTGTAGCCATGAGGAAGACGGGATATTTCTCTTTAATATGCCTTCTGGGGAGCTGAGCTCCACGCTAACTCAAAGAAATAAAACTAAACTACTTGTTGTTATACGCAGGTAAACACACTCGCCTAGCTGTGACTGTGACATCGGGGGGGGGGGGGGGGGTACTCCCTATAATGGGCAATACGGGGATGCTCCGCCCGTAAGGGGTACCTTTTTGAGGCTGGAGGTATGTGAAAAACGGTCGCGATTTTACGTGTTGAAGTATATGAAAGAGTAGGGATTTCACGAAGAATAGGAAAGGGTAGCGAAAATGCGCCGTTGAAGCATAAAAAAGGCAGGGAAAACTGCCATTTAAGTATTACAAGAAGGGTCTTTCAAAATCTATCAAACAGACGCACGTAAAGGCTATATGAAAGGGGTACCATTTTCATTGAAAGGTATATGAAAGGGGCACCATTTTCAATGAAAGGTATATGAAAGGGGTACCTTTATTGTCAAAAACGGTATATAAAAGGGTAAGGGTTTGGACCTCGGGGTTGGAGCATCCCCGTACAAAACTTTGTTGAGTACCCCCCGGGTGTGACATATGTAACAGATGAGTAATGTAATCCCAACCATTACGTGATTTAACCTCCCATGAAATCCTATAAACCAAAACAATAGAATTCAGAACTTTCTAGACAGTAAACGTAAACCGATCTGCTCACGTCTGCGACATACTGCATAACAAGTCATGCTATGAGCGGAATAAAACTAAAGCTCTGTGAACTGTCTTGTTAAAAATACAGGAAAATACCCTTAAAAACGACCGATAAAGTGACCTAAAATCCTCTTCAAAAACATGCAAAGTGACAGTGTCACATTAATATCGCTGAAAATCCTAGAAAAGGAACATTTTTTTCAATTCCACGCGCTGAAATATAGCTTCTTGCTTGCCGTGATGGCTATTGTTTAAACAACGGTTAAATCTCGTAACGCACACCGCTTGCTGCGTGGCTGTTCACTGTGTGGTGGGTTCACTGTGTGGTGGGTTCATTGTGTGGCGGTTCACTGTGTGGTGGTTCACTGTTTGGCGGTTCACTGTGTGGCGGTTCACTGTGTGGCGGTTCACGGTGTGGCGTTTCATTGTGTGGCGTTTCACTGTGTGGCGGTTCACTGTGTGGTGGTTCACTGTGTGGTGGTTACGCTGTGGTGGGTAACGTTCCAACCCCTGCTCGAGCGGCGGCTAAGAGGGCCAAGCGGCTCTGGGAGACTGGGGACGAGAAAAGGAAATCGATAATCTCGTACCCAGATTTTCTTGCCGTGATGCAAGGCACGCTTGGTGTTATGGGAAGTGAAAAAAGTATGGCGGAACTGAAGGGCTCAAAAGCCAGATTTCATTTTTAAAAGACTTTTGTGGTATAATTCCCGTATTTAGTCGCTTTTTGATCAACGAACGGGGTCCTGGATAATCGACTTTCGATCCATGGCATTTTTTGGGCGTTTTTGAAGAAAACCTATTAAGCTTTTGCGTGGCGATTTTTCCAGGTTCCTTTCAAGATGAGTGAATGGCTTAACGTTCATCCTGTCTTCAAACGGCAACTACTCAGAGTTCGGCGACTTTACGCTGAAATTAATTGCTGAAGTGACTGGTGTTGGCCATGTCCAGGAGGGCTATTGGCTGTGTACATGCGAGACTTATGTGCACAGATTCTGGATAGAAGGCAAGAATTTTAAGCGCTTTATATGCTTAATTTTAAGGAATTTCTTTTGAAAATTTCAGCAAAAGATATTAGGTTTAAACTTAACCTTAAATTGTGATTGCTTTTTTTTTAAATTAAGCTTGCGTGCAAAAATATGTAAAATTAATTCGGTGGTTAGGGCTATTAAAGCTATGACAAATTTTCTTTGACAAATAATTTGCCTGTGTGTACAAATTTTCTTTGACAAGTATGTGCCAGAAGGACTTTAATAAGACAGCAGAGTAGCACGCCCCCAAAGAGAAAAAGGCAGAATGCTGCATAAAAAAAAGGAAAAGTGCATATAAAAAAAATGACTGTTTTTTTTTTTCAAGCAAGGTTCACATAAATTTTTGTATTTGGGACTGAATGCAAAATTATAAGACTCCAGCCAAAGCCCCACGGAAACAGGACAGCACATAACCAAAGCCCAACAGGACCGCAAATTGCAAGATTGCAAAAATACAGAACCACGGTACAATGGAGATGAGACCCAGAGTCCGAGAGGACAATAAGACAGAAGAAACAGGGAAATATAAATCGCATGGAAGATAAAGGGGAAAGAAAGGGATGCAAGCGCAACTACAGGCCCCTCAAGTGAAGGAGAAATGTAGAAACGCAAGAAGATGAATTGAAGAAGGAGTTAAAAAAAACGCAATAATAATGTATTTTTGTATTTGGGACTGAATGCAAAATTATAAGACCCCGAGACTCCAGCCAAAGCCCCACGGAAACAGGACAGCACTTCCCTGTTTCTTCTGTCTTATTGTCCTCTCGGACTCTGGGTCTCATCTCCATTGTACCGTGGTTCTGTATTTTTGCAATCTTGCAATTTGCGGTCCTGTTGGGCTTTGGTTATGTGCTGTCCTGTTTCCGTGGGGCTTTGGCTGGAGTCTCGGGGTCTTATAATTTTGCATTCAGTCCCAAATACAAAAATTCAAGCAAGGTTCGCGTAATTATCACGTGTCTTGGCAGTGGTACTTTAAGTGACATGCAGCCACAAAGAGGGGATGCAAAAACAGATCGTGGATCCTTCTGGCTTATGGATGATTGAGCTCGTATAGTGTTTGTAATATTAAAAACAAAAAAAATCCTGAACTGGCTAGAACACGAGGTTAGCTGCTATTAAGACTCGGATAGACATACGAACGAGGGGTATCCGTATGGGTCTAATTCCCACAAATATTTGACACTGAAGTTTTTTTTTGTCAACACATCTACATGAGTAAATTTCAGATGATACGTTTTATTTGACAAAGGGAAACTAGTGTGCCAGTTTTTCTGCAAGGACATTTTTCATAGAAAAAAACAGTTGAGCAAAAAAAGAAACTTGCTCATGTTCAGGGGGCTTAAGACTTATATTGTATGTGTTATGGTTCAATTTTATCCTTGGTTCAAATTTTATTTTCCTTTGTTTTTGGCTATGGTAATGTATGATAATGACTCAGTTTTAAACAAAGGAAAATAAAATTTGAACCAAGGATAAAATCGAAACAAAACATGCGACAGCTTTTGGGGGATATAATTTGTATCTAAACACAACCAATAAGGATGTGATTGGACTATGAAAATTTGGACTACGAAAATTTGTAAAGAGAGATTAACAGGGCCTCACAGAATACCACTACATGTACAATAGTGAAGTGAGCTCCCTGTATAAAGATTGTTATTATTATTATTATTATTATTATTATTATTATTATTATTATTACACTGTACATCGATGAGCCACCCGTTACATGTAGCTGAAAGTGTTTTAGGATTAACAAAAAAAAATTGATTTTGAAATATATTTTCTGTCTTTTTTTACAGGCAAGTTGTACTACCAACAAGCTGCTTTGACTCGAAAGGGAAATTTATCTGTTGTCAATGGGAGCAGTTTTCTTCAGGGTCATTTAGTTTGAGTGGATATGTGAGCCAAAAGGACATAGTGGAATTTTATAAATTCCTGAAAAATAACTATATGCTTGGTTCTCCAAGGATATGCAAACCAATTGAACATTTTGGACATCAACATGATGGATATTGGTTCATCTCTGAACAGGTACAATTTTAGAGTTGTAAAAAAAATTGTTGTTTATTCCTTTCATGTATATTTATCTTTGTACAAATGTGTCTTATTGTTATTCATTTTGAGCTATTCCTTTTTATTGGTAATCAGAATCCAATGTTTAGCATCAGTGCTTCTCTTATGGAATAGAAGAAAAGAGAGAGTGAAGTGGGATTTCCAAGGTGGCAGGGAATATCAGAAATAGAAATTAAACAATTTTCAATATTGCTTAATATTCTGATAAAAAAATCAATAACAAAGAGACAAAAACAATCTGTAGTGATAAGTGGAGACTGATGGCAAAGGCTATGGGAAGCAGTTAGGTCTACACACACGCACACACCCACATATGTACACACCCACACATGTACATGTTGTAGTTCAAAATGAATCTTAGGTCAAAATGATTTCAAACTAGTTTAGTTTTGATTTTCTTTTGTTCCAGATTAATTGACATAATCCTAAGACAAAGAAAAGTGCAAATCAAACTAGTTTGAAATCACTTTAACCTGAGATCATTTTAAACTACAACATACACACTTTTGCTTGTGGAACACTTAACATGACTTTATTTTAAAAGTTAAACATATATATGAAATGAGTGAATCAAAGCAGAAATTTGCTTGAAAAATTAATATATGCATTTAATACAACTGTATCTTTTTCGTATTCACAAAAGGTTCCATATATTGTGGAAGGGCAATCTGGTGCCACAGGAGAGCCAAAGGTATCTCTGCATGTCAGAGGAACTGAAGATGATGACTACACAAATGGGCCAGAACATTTTGAGTGGCCACAACAAGTTCACATCTGTAGGTAACAGTTGTACAGTGTAGTTTAATTATTTAGAAATTAAATAATTCGTTAAAATCTTTATAAAATCGGAATCTTAAAGAACTAGTTTTAACATCCTGGAAAACTACATGTAGGAGGAATAGTAACAGCAAGTTGCAAACTAAGTATACATGTACAGTGCTTCAGCTTTAGCAATTTTGTTATGATTGTTATTAAGCATAAGCATACCTAAGGAAGTCAAGCTTTGTTTGGGACAGAATGCAAAGATATAAGACCCCAAGACCATAGTGTCCTAGTCATACCAAGGGTAAGACACAAAACCAAAGTCCACTAGACTGTGCTCTATTTTGGAAACAGAAACACAGCACCAGTGAACGACGGAGATGAGGAACCAGAGCTTGGATAGACAAAAATACCATGGAAACGGGGAGATACATATCTATATAATGCGGCATGGAAGAGAAAAGGGAAAGAATGGGATGTAAGCGCAACTACAGGCCCCCAAGTGAAGGAGAAATGTACATTTGTAGAAATGCAAGAAGATGAATTGAAGAAGGAGTTAAAAAAAAACGCCATAAGCATTTTGATTTAAAAAAAAATGCCATAAGCATTTTGATTAAAAACAAACAAAACAAAAAACAAAACAAACCAAAACAAACTACATGTAAAAGTCTTGATCACTGATAATTTTCAGTTCATATACATGTACTTTATTTATGCTAAAAGACTAGTAAAAGACACGAACAGCTCAACTCAAAATCACAAACCGAGAATGAACAAATGGAAGGGCAGCCAAAATAATGCACAGAAAATCGAAGCACAATTGAAAGGACAACTGAAGCCATGAATGACTGAACAACAAGGTGACTGATAACCAAACATAAAAACCAGCAAACAAAAGAGAGAAGGACTGAACAAATCCTTTGTGCTAGAAGAAAAAGAATTGTAGCAAAGAAAGAAACCTTAATATGTGGCTAATGTTATCATTTATATTAAAATATTAGAGTTTCATACTGAATGTTTTCATACCTGCTGCAAACCTTTAATTGAGAATGTTTGGACCTAATGAAGGACTTAATTAGAAATAAATGCTTTCTATTTATGTACTCAAGATAAATGCCTTTAGAATTATTATTTTGGCTTCGCTTGTACTGGCTCTTGTTTTTGCGAGCCTTAAATATGGCTGTATTCATTCAAGTAGTTTGCTGCATGGTGTCTAGTTAGTGGTACAGTGTTTGATTGAACTTTGAGAGACACTGTCTTGCTATAAAAGCAATCTAACACTATATACACCAGGGGCCGGATTCATGAAACCCTCCTAAGTTAAGACATATCCTAAGTATTGTTTCTTAACAATAGTCTATTGTCATTCCAACAATAGGCTATTGTTAAGAAACAATACTTACATGTAGGATACGTCTTAACTTAAGACTCAGGGCTCCGTGAATTCGGCCTACGAGCAGTCCTTCTTTCCCAGCTTAGTCCGTTGAGCGAGAAACGAAAAACATCGACGAGCAGAAAATGGCCGCGCACAAACTGGGGGCGAGACAAGCGCCCCAGTTTTTGAGCGGCCATTTTCCGCTCGCCAATGTTTTTAGTTTCTTGCTCGACAGATTTAAAGCTGGGAAAGAGGGACTGCTCATAGTTTACATTATCCTGGCAGTACAGTCTTGCATGAAAGTGAACTTTGCACAACAATTTAGTTTTCCACCCACCCTCCCATTGGAAATGTTATTTTTTGGCATTGCTTTATCATCTTACCCCCACCTGTATACACCTTTGCCTTAATCTTGTCTCAGTGATCCAGCCAGTGCTTTGCTGGGTAGATAAGAAAAGCGCTGCCAGTACTCCAATACTCTTGTCTTGATCTTGTCATGCATATTGTCATAATATGCATTACATTTAATGTGCCACTATGTTGCAGGACAATAACATTAATTAAATTTATTGCAGGTTCCTCGATTTGGCTACAGAAGCATTTGGGGAAAATTGAGATGCATTCGTTGCAGTAACTGTATTTATTGTTTGGAGAATGATGCCAAATTATTTAGAAGGGTTTAAAGGTAACCAGAAAATATGTTTTAAATATAATTCAGAAAAATATGTTGTGGTTCAAATTTTTCTTTTGGTTTGAAAATTTTCAAACCAGTTTGATTTTTATTTTCCTTTGTCCCATAGTCATTAACATAATCCTAGACAAAGGAAAAAAAAAATCAAAAATTTTTTTCGAACCACAGAACAATTTGAACCACAACACATACATTAGAGTGGTGACATATTGAGTTTATTGATGCAAGGCCCCTTATGGGACCAGCCTCTGAGTGGAATGGATAACACAAAGAAACTAAGAGTGAATAATGTAATTATTTCTGTGTCAAACTTAAAGGGGCACTGTCACAGATTCGCATGCGTGGACCTGGCTCACTTGAGTTCCGGTCTACTTGAAAACATTTGGCCGTAATTATGGATCTTGGAATCAATGGTAGAAAATGTTCATGTTCATGGATGATTTTAAAAAAACCAGACATGTTTTATGGTGGAAGGGAAATATTTTCTTTAACTGTGGCAAAAAAACTTGCCAATCGGATAGATTTTTGGGACGCAAATCGCCTTCAAGTGGAAGTCGGTTTCAAACCGAGTGTTTTGCCTTGTCACTCCATATTATGAAGGGAAAACAATGGCGACAAAGAAACTGGAAACAACTAGAAAAGCTCCAAGGGACAAAAGAATCACCAGACATGAGTTTAATAGTGTCACTTTATTGAATTAATCAGTCATGTCCAATATACACCAACTTATTCGGGCCGTCACTCCTTTGAGACGACCCGTCTTACTGGAAGTTGGGTCGTGAAGTTCGAAACGGAAGTTAACTACACTTACCGGAAGTCAGCATTGCAGATGGAGTGGGGGTGAAATAAGTTGACGGATCGTGACGACCCGACCACCCGTCTCACGGAAAAATCAGTTCGTGAGAGACTGAAAAATTAAACGACACGAAACAAACGAGCGTGCTCGGACAAACAAGACAAATATGCATGTATACCTCGTTCTAAAAGTGTGAGGCCACAAACACGCTTTTCCACAGGGAAGCAGGCGAAACTTGACGCCGAACGGATAAACAAGCGTGCCAAAGTGGACCGAAAGTGTGGTTGCGTGAGACAACAACACAACATGAACCTTCCTCGCTCTTAAAGCGTGAAATAAACTACACGAAACAAACGAGCGTGCTCGGACAAACAAGACAAATATGCATATATACATATACCTCGTTCTAAAAGTGTGAGGCCACAAACACGCTTTTCCACATTGAAGCAGGCGAAATATGACGCCCAACGAATAAACAAGCGCGCCAAAGTGGACCGAAAGTGTGGTTGCGTGAGACAACAACATGAACCTTCCTCGTTCTTAAAGTGTGTGCACGAGAAAGGAAACGTATTAAGCGTGTGCTTGGTTCTACGCAACCTGTCTTCATGAAAGTCGACGGGATTCACCGGAAATGTGGTTGCGTGAGACAACACAACATGAACCTTTCTCGTTTTTAAGGGCCCATTACACGAGAAAGGAAATCAAGCGTTACTCGGTTCGACACAACACTTTTCAAGTTTCGATTTGAGAAACTGGTGCATGCGCCCTCATGACAGTGTCCCTTCAAGGTGGGTCCAGACATTAACCGATTCAGAGGGTGATTTGACAACAAAAATTTCCCTGTCAAATAAAAGTTGCTAAAAGTGATAAGGGCCATGTAAGAAATTCGCCATCGAACCTGAAGGTTAATATGATAATCGTTAGGTCTGACGTTAGACTCGTCTCCCATAGACTATGCCAGTAAAATCATATCCGATCAAGTGATCTCAATTACATTTATTTCACTTATTGAAATTTTCAAACCATTTCATTGTAGTTGTTGCCTGGCAGCTTTCCTGGCATTTCATTGGATGGTGGGATATTGATGTGTCATTGTGGATTGACCTAACTTCAGCCAATAAAAATGTCAGAGCTTTACTTATCTTTCCTCGAAGTCAGAAAACCAGACAGCTAACTCTTCGTGAACAAAGTGCAATTTTTTTTTTATAGCAAATTTCTGTTTGTTTGCACCAAAAATGGTCAATGCATATGCTCTTCTTTCGGAATGTATTCATACACTGTAATAAGTGATTTAAACATCAGTTTATATACCTGTACTCACATTAATAATTAATTGAATGGTTTCACTTAAAAATAGGAGAAGCAAACATTGCCAGGAGTGTGGGTAAGACACATGGCCAAGGATGTGGCCAAAAAGATCATCCCCTATTGGTGTCATTGGAAGAACAATGTATCTGGCACATCACTGTAAGTTATAGTTTAGAAAAGAGTTCTAATAATCTATATATTGGCTTTTTCCTATCTCAAATACATGTGAAGTAGCTGACATAAATCATTATTGCAACTTGACTCTTTAGTCTTAAGCTGCGTTCACATTAGACCTCAATTATGATTGAATTATAATCAAATTATAACTAGAAAGAGTTCACACTAGATATCTACAGTCCTTGATTATGTTTGGATTATAATTATTTCAAACAACCTCTTGGGGATTGTTTAAAGTAATTACAGTGCATGATTGAGCATAATAGCAGACATGTGGTGGTACAAACAGTTCAAACTTCGATTCTCATTTGCGACAGAAAAAGAATTTCCGGGAAGCAGCAGCAAGAGTTAGGAGATATTTATTTGAACTAATGGACTGTGTTGTTAGGTGCAAAGCACTTCAGAGCTGGCAGTTGCTTTCATTTGCCTATTCCTTTTAAATTGAAAGGAATTTAAAATGGAGTACTATATGATAGCCTCAATTATAATTCATTTGATTATAATTGAAGTGTAGTGAACATGGCTTTAGCGTAATTAAGTAGTTAGCCGTTTTCAAACAATTCCATTGAATTTACATTTTGCTGAAAGTCGTGAATGTTGCTAGCAACCATGAAATATACACTGCGTTTTTCGTCGTTTTTGTCTTTGGCTTGAGAACCCAGTCAAATGCAACGCATGCGCAGTTGACCAAAAAAATGTGACTTGATGTTTTCGCGATTTTCCTTGGAACCACTCATTATAATTTCATGAAAAATGGCACAATAATAGTTCCGAACATGCCGAACTCACCTGCCATCAAAAATTTGAAATCTAACAAAGGAGATTTTACAAAACGCAAACATATTAAACAAATTACGGAAGATCCCTCTGTCAAAATTACATGAGACCAGTGTTAACATGCGAATATTTTTACGAGTTTGCTGGAGACAAATGATGGACAAATGACTGGATTGTCGGAAAATAAACGAAACCAAATATTGCATGCTAATTTACAATCCACCGTGTTGCCATGGCAACACTCTAAAAGCTCAAGAAAAATATCAAAATTTAAAGTTTGTTGCTCATTTCTTTGCCTCGCCAATTTTGGGCGCCCGGACATGAGTGGTTTTAAAATGACAATGAATGATGCATAGGTACAGTAAAACTGTGTTCAGCCACCTGAACATTAGCTACCATTCTAGTAAAAAATGTTTACGAAAAATCATTATTCTAGTGGAAAATGCTTACGAAAAGCGTCCACGAATACAAAAAAAAAAAAAAAAACAAGTTAAATACTGTCGCCGTCGACGAAAAACTCGTTTCGCAAAATACAGATCTGTAATTTGCAAAACGGAGCACTTCTGACCTCTTGACTTTCCTTTTTTATTCAGAAACCATCATCGTAGCGAATAACTAAATATTTACGAAAAGCGTCTACGAATGAAAAGAAACAAATTAAATATCGTCGCGGTCGATGCAGAGGTCGTTTTCGCAAAATACAGATGTTGTTTTAAGAAAAAGTTTTTCTTACTTTGTTGACCACAATGAAATCCTAGTGTTTGCCAAATTTTATCGTTCAGATTGCACCAGATTGCATCAGATTGCATCCTAGAGTACTTAAATGTCCCACCAAGGAAAAATTCCCGGCGTCGCCCCTGTAATATTTAATACGAAAAGCGTCTACGAATGAAAGAAACAAGTTAGTCACATACCGTCGCGGTTGACGAAGAGCTCGTTTCGCAGGAACAGATCTGTAATTTGCGAAACGGAGCGATTATGACCACTTAGCTTTGCATTTTTATTCAGAAATCATCATCGCAGCGAGGAGTATTTAAGAAAAACGTATGCGTATGTAAAGAGACAAGTAAGATATCATCGCGGCCTACGAAGAGGTCATTTCGCAAAATACAAATCTTCAAGCTTAAGTAAAAACTGTGACTTCAGGTGTTTATTTCTCTTTTAGCTTATTAGAAAACGAAATCTCACTGTTTTTTCTAGTACTTGAAATTTTTATTTTACAGGTTTATTTATCATTTAGTCTCATTTCGTTTCGTTTTGCAAAATACAGTAAGCCATTTAGAGAAATTAATAATAATAAAAAAAATTTAGAGAAATTACCATGTGGCCACTGTACTTTTTTCGTTCAATGGTGAAATGTTCTCCAACTGTTCAAATAAAATCTAATACTGGAAATCATAAACTGCACAGGAGTGGGGAGGAGGTATTTGTGATCTCATGTGGAAGCACTAAATCTGTTAGACTGCAACATCCCTGGGCATGGTTGTATAGCGCCTATCCAATCCTGCTCTAGGCGCTTTACACAACATTCCAAACAGCTAAGTAAAAATTAACATTCCAAACAATTAAATGAATAATCAAACAGTAAATTAATTTAAATTGAGATAAAAATGGCTATACTAACAATAATAAGCTTTCCTAAAAAGATAAGTCTTTTGGGAACATTTTTTAGGAAGATAAATCCAATCCTTGATTAACTTTTAACCCTGGATTAGGAGTAATCGGCTTTGAAACATCCAGGCCCTGGAGCTGAACAGTAACATTTAGTCAATGATAATAATTCTGCAGGATTTTATTCTTATTACTACCATCCAGTGTTTTAACTGTACGTCAGCATTTTGACAGTCATTCAGAGAATCGCAAATGAGTGAAAATTAAACTGTCCACAACAAAGCCCAACTAACAAAGTCATGTTCATATTTTGTTTATTCCAGGAAGTGTTCAGGGATGAAAAAATTAGCAAAAGAAAACGAAAAGTGGTTTTGCAGTTCTTGCAAGTAGAATCTGTCTGCATCAAAAGTGCAAGTTATGATCACCCTGCAATTCTTCTGGAAGAACATACTATAATCCACCAATAAGCCCCCCTTCAACTCAACCAAACTGTACTCTGTAACTGTGTCCATGTTAACATTGGAGTCCTTGATTTTCTTCTGTAAAATTGCAGGGTCACCTAAAACGATTAAAATGTGTTATTTGTTAGAAGCAACCATATTATTTTACAAAGACCAGAGAAACATTTAACTGGCATTAATATTGGTAGGGCAAATACATGCATATACTGAGCCAACAGTGAATTATATTATCAACAAGCATAAAGAATCCCTAAATTATAATCATGCTAAATGTAGACACCATAAGTACAAGAAGCATTTTTATTGGGTGTATTTACTTGCTACATAGTTATGTGTAACACATGTAGTTGTCACATTTGCCCATGCTTTTTCATGGTGTAAAAGTGTAAAAACTTGTAATAGGTTCTTCGCACAGGTAAATGTGACACTTACATTCATATGCTTCAAACAAATCCACTCGTGCATTGTTTCTGGCGAAAACCAATTAGAGTGGAATGAGCAATTTATGTCCATTATTGGCTTCTTGTATCGCATCTGCGTCTAAATCAGTGTGTGCTTATATAAAACTTAAATCGCGTCGTGCCATTTTTGTTATCAAGCATAAATTAAATTTATCAAAACTAGTAGTAATCACAGATTAAAAGAGCCAGATACCGGTGGCAGTCTGGGCACGAAAACGAAAGCGAGCTGTGGAGTGGGTGTCGAAGTTAAGTTCCCACCAATAACAGAATTCGAAGAGCGATTCGTTTGTGTAAATTCCACTGCTCTATGGCGACTGCAACGATCAACCCGCCGAGAAAAAGTACATTTGTGTCTTTGAAGTACGGAGTTGAGACATCTTTAGAACCCAGGACACCAAGCAAAGTGAAAAGGACCAATGGAAGGAGAGCGGTGACAGCCAGCTCCACAACCTCGGTCACCCAGTACACCGCCTTGATGAGAATACAGTACGCACACCGGGATTCCTGAAAAAAAAAGCGTACGATAATCAGTTATTATTAATGTATTAGAGCGGTTTCAATTGAATGTCCGAAAAAATTTCGTAATTGCTTTGGTTTTGCATTGCTACATTTCTGGTAAAAATATCTCGCGCCAGAAGTAAAACCACAACCAACTGTGAGTTGCTCCCACGCGTGGCGCCAGTGGCGGCCACATGCATTCGCTAGGAGTTCTGATTGGTTCATTGGATTGTCTGCGTCTGTTTTGATTGGTCAGAGTAATTACTGGTACTTTCGTTTTGGTTTTACGACAGTCAAGTGAGATGGAACACAATTCCACAGATGAACCCAAATACGGATGTTGTGACTTATGAGAATCGCTTTGAAAGTTATACTTATGATCAGTGGAAGT
The DNA here is from genome assembly GCA_022457155.1 of Cladopsammia gracilis. Lineage (NCBI taxonomy): Eukaryota > Metazoa > Cnidaria > Anthozoa > Scleractinia > Dendrophylliidae > Cladopsammia > Cladopsammia gracilis. The sequence continues at coordinate 281,669 of JAJGOT010000525.1, read as the reverse complement.
CAGCCTTAAGAGGCCAAACACATTCTTTGTGCCATGTAGCCTGCGTGGATATTGGGCGCACGTGAAGCGCGTGTATACCCCCTCCCTTCGCGCTCTGCGCTCGGTCACTCTTCGCAAAAAGAAGCCTGTTCACAGGCTAAGGCAATTACAGTAATATGAAGCGGTTGTCAATTGCGTGTCGAAAGTAATTTCGCGATTGCTTTGGTTCTTCATTGCTACGCTTTGTGATTGGCCAAAATATTTCACGCCACTTTCTTAACCAATCAGAGATAAAAACAAAACCAATCGTGGCTTTCCCGCGCTTGGCGCCGGTTCATTGGATTGTCTGCGTCTGTTGAGATTGGTCCAGAGTGATAGCTTTTAAATCCAGGGTTGGTCGAGGGGCCCGTCCCTCCACCTCACTTATTTTCATCAAAATATCTCAGACCCATCTCAGTCTCTATCGGATTATCTCTGTCTCTAGCATTTTCACCGGTGAATTGATATCGATGAAAACGTTTCAAGTGTAGAACAGAGTGTGGAATTCTGAACTGCAAACATGTGACATGAAGAGATATACTTAGTTGAGAAGAAGAATACATGCTTCAGCTCGAGTGTACCTTTTTGTGACACCCCCTTTACGATGGCGTTTGGATCAGCCACTAGTTATATCTGAAAAAGTTTTCAGATGTTGACATTGACGTTTTGACAACCTGAGTTTTAAACTTCCCCAAAGTCGAGTGTATGGTGTACCGACTCGCTATCTACGCGAGTTGCGTATTGCACCCAGGGGAGGGGGCGGGGTACTCGGCTACATACAATAGTGGATGAGACCAAATTGTTAGACTCCAAAAAAGTCCTAAAACAAACACATAACAAGAAAGGTAAACATTGTCTTCATACTTTTGAACGTTTTTATTTCATTTTAATCTGTTTAAAAGTCCTAAAGATCGCATTTAGAAAGGGTTCAATTTGTAACCGATGCAGCCATTTTAAGGTGGGAGTCTACCTGAAAGCCATTTTTTCTGCCACTTAACATGGCTTTAACGGAAATATCTCGATCGTTCACGTTTCAAGCAATCCAAAAACCCCTTCACTCATCTCATGAATCTATGTTGTTGGATGTTTTGTAAATTTTTGGGTGATTTTTGGGTATTTTTTTTTTAGGAAATAGTTCTTTTCTCAAAGGATTTGTAAAATTTAGAGAAATAAGAAATATTGAAGATTTCGTGAAGTTTTAAAATTAGAATTTGTAGTTAATAATTAATAGACGGACACTGGCAACCTGGGGTGCTCTTGAATTGTGTGGGTATCAACTTTCTGTTGGTGTTCCAAACATCATTTTCTTTCTGCTATCCCTTATTTAAACCTCTTCAAATTTCCTTCAAATTCAGGTAGAGTCCCCCTTAATAATAAGAGTACAGTCCACACACAAACAGAGAATGGTAAGTTTTCTGTGTAGTATTTTTTCAAGCTGTGAATGAAATTCTCAAGTGTGATATTCAGATAAAAACTTTAGAAAAGTGCTTTACTCGGTGTTGCTTGCAAATTTCATTCCCAGTATTTGCGAAAGTTGGATCTGATTGATTCATTCGCTTATATAATTAATATTCGTATATATCCGGCTAAAATCACTGTCAGAGTATTATTAGTTTGTTGTGTCTCAGTCTAGTTCTCAAACACTTGGGTCGATTTTCTTGACAAATATTATAAACAGGAACAAGAACGTTTCCTAACGTACAAAAGTGGTGCAATATTTCAAACTTTGAAGCTACAGTTACTGTAACAGCTGTCTTCAGTTCCCAGTTTTCATTCCCGTTACGTATTCCCGTCATTCTTGTGTTTAGTATTGAATCGTCTGGTTCTGTCAAGAGCTGCTTTACTACCGGGTCACTGCGCATTTGATCTTAAAATTAAAATTAAAAATACAAAATGGTAATCTTACGAAAATAAACACGGACGTCATATGAACGTACGTGGGAGATTACTTTCATTTTCGAACACACCTCAGCAGTACAGACGCAGTTTCGTTTCTTCGTAATAAACCAGGTTTTACTATCAATTTTGCTGGCCGCTGATTTACTTCGACATATTAACTAATGGGTGCTCTCCAAACTTCACTCTATCCGTTAAAACAAGGATCGAGGAAAGCGCAGAGCGCGCTGTGTTTATAGCACTGTACCCAAGACCTGATTTGTATAATGAGACAAGAAATTCAATGCCATTCGTTATTCCAGGTTGAAAAACATCAATGTTTTTGTCTTTACAGTACTGTTGCCATCTGCCAGGGTAAGTTTGGTACTGCTTGGAGGTACCCTCTCTCCATGAGGCCATAAGCACATCTTTTGCACCTGGTGACAAATCATACTTATTTAATCCCTCCCTGATAAGAGACAGACGAATAGGTTCAATTTGTGCCAGATTGGATGAGTTTCCTTGGGATGGCTTGGCAACTGAAGTAGGTCTTTCCTTGCTTTGAAATACACTGGTTTTTGTTTGAGTAGTTGGAGAACTGCCGGATACCATGCTTGCGTTGGCCAATCCGGCAGCACACAAACCCCCCGTGCTCCCTCGCTCTTCAGCGTTTTTAGCACTGTTGGAATAACACTAAAAGGAGGGAAAGCATAAAAATTAAAATTGGACCAGTCTAGGCTAAATGCGTCGATGGCAAACGCCTCTGGGTCTGGTCTGTAGGACACATATTTCGGAAATTGGTGGTTATACGAGAGGCAAATAAGTCAATGTCAGGTTTAAAGTCTAGTCTCTCAAGGGCATTAAAAAGTGACAACTTGTCAAGCTTCGACTCAGATTCTCTCTGGTTTCTTCTGGATTCAAAATCTGCAATGAGATTTTGTTTGCCAGGAATATGTGCAGCACTTAGCCATATCTTGCGAACTATACACCATTCCCAAATCTCCTTAGCTAAAGAATTACAAAGATCTGAGTGACTTGTTCCCATGTGGTTAATCACATTTACTGCTGTAGTGTTGTCACACATAATTCTGATATGTGTGTTGTTTTTGTTTTTAGCAAAAGTCTGAAGGCCTAAAAGAATAGCCAACATTTCCAAATAGTTGATATGGTGTTTAGACTCTGAATGGGACCAATTTCCTCCTGAAGACACCCCTGCAGATTCAGCCCCCCATCCCATAAGGGAAGCATCTGTTGTTATTTGATGGTGAGGTTGTGGATGGTTTATTACATTGTACGCATTGTCCACATTTTGTATCCACCACTGCAATTCAGATTTACTATGGCTGGACAAAGACATTGAGGCATCAAAATTACCCCTTGTCCTCTTAAGGGCTTGAGATTTATCTTTTTCCAAGTTTCGGTAGTAAACAGCCCTATGCACGACCCCAGGGAAACTAGAAACTAACAGGGGTAGCAGTACATTCAATACTTGCTCACAAAACATCAGACAGGAGTACTTTGTCACTAGTTAGTGTCCTCCATGCTACAGTATTTGCGATGATTATCAATCATTGTACTTGGCTACTCACTTTAACTATTTGATGGTGAATGGGTTCGACACATTAACAGCAAATTCTCATTCGCATATACGTATATATCAGATATATCCGGCTAAAATCACTGAGTATTATTATTTCATTCCCAGTATTTGCGAAAGTTGGATCTGGATGATTATCAGTCATTGAACTTGGCTACTCACTTTAACTATTTGTTGGTGAATGGGTTCAACACATTAACAGCAGGTACTCATTCGCATATATATTCGTATATATCCGGCTAAAATCACTGAGTATTATTAGTTTGTGGTGTCTCAGTCTAGTTCTCAAACACTTGGATCGATTTTCTTGACAAATATTATAAACAGGAACTAGAACGTTTCCTAACGTACAAAAGTGGTGCAATATTTCAAACTTTGAAGCTACAGTTACTGTAACAGCTGTCTTCAGTTCCCAGTTTTCATTCCCGTTACGTATTCCCATCATTTCTGTGTTTAGTATTGAATCGTTTGGTTCTGTCAAGAGCTGTTTTATACCGGGTCACTGCGCATTTGATCTTAAAATTAAAAATACAAAATGGTAATCAGAAGAGAGACCCTGGGAACGAGGTTGACAGAAATAAACACGGACGTCATATGAACGTACGTGGGAGATTACTTTCATTTTCGAACACACCTCAGCAGTACAGACGCAGTTTTGTTTCTTCGTAATAACCCAGGTTTTACTATCAATTTTGGTGGCCGCTGATTTACTTCGACACGGTGAGTGTATGTATATTATATGCATTTAAACATGCCTATAGTTTATTCAGAAGGAGTCGGTGCATTGTCGTTGCACTCGACCGTAAATACATGTAAAAGTTTCGCGTGTTCTGCGTGATAGATCTGCGTAACCGTGATGTCTTTAATAGCGTGTTCTTTACTACTGTTTTCCCTAACCGTTTGTAGTGATACGAAAATTTGCGACGGCGCGAACACTGTTTCTGTCACAATGTCCTGTTTGCTTCTTTTGAGTGAAAACGTCGTTTAAGTATCAGATTTGCAACCTTACACAAAGAGTCACTGTAGTTGATTTAGTGTGGGCATGCATCCTGACATACCCTGGCTACAGAGGCCTGTTCTGTCCGCCATCGCGATACTAAATAAACTCGATCCTTGAAAAAAGTGCTCAGTGCGCGGCGATTTAATACGATAATCAACGATCTATAGTTTGGAACGTAAAAAAAGGTATGTTGATGGCTGTATCATGGCTTCCATATGATTACAGTGGTTTTAACGAGAGTTATGAGCGATCGATCGTTGGCGATCATGTGGAAACCATTGAGCTTGAATTTGGTCTGATTTAGACCAGCGATATTGACCGCACAAAGCTGTAAAATATAGTTGTAAAGAGCTGAAATTGTAATAGAATTTGACAAATATGTAAGCTTGGAATGTGAGCGTATTGTTTCTGTGCTGTATAAACAATGCCGAACAAATATATAAGGGAAAAAACCCTGTATCTTCAGTGTAAAGTCACTCCTCGGCCGTTTGTCTTCTTACCACCAAATTAGCAATGTTTATAGCTGAACTTAAAATTCTATAGAGAACCTCTAAGCACGGCGAAAGAGAATAGTTTAAAACAATGTTTTTCGTCGAAGTATGTTTTGAAGGTGAAAAGGTTGCGGCTTTGTGGGTTTTAAAATTCATGATGTAATAAATTACGAATTCCGTGAACAGCGTTGTTCAACACGCACATGTCATCGCTCACCTCGCGTAACGCGCGCACGAGTGAAAATGAGTGAAAATAGCCATAAGAATGCGTTACAAACTTTTTTCATATAGACGCAGCCTGCCTATAATATGGGGCCGGTCGCACTAGGCGGAAAAAATTTTGTAGGCTCAACCAAATTATTAGGAAGTTTTTGCTCGCACTGAGAAATAAAAACATGACAAAAATGTATATTTACAACTGGAAACGTCAATCAAATTGTTTGTTCTGTAGTATTCATTTCAGCTATGCACGCCAGTTTAGAGCGGATAAATATCAGATATCACAACATTTTGCATGTGAAAGAGATGGTTTTCAATTTCAATTTCAATTTATTGCTTCCATCACTAATACATTTTATAAAATAACTGAGATACTACGCGCGTTCTGATTGGCCAAAGACCTATTAACTATTGTGCCGGTAAACTCATAGAAAACCGCGCAAGCGAAACTGTAAAGTAAACAAAGTTCAATTTCCCACTGCATCAACACAAGCGTGAGGGTAAAGAATTTCACAACTCGAGCCGGTTTAGTGTCTTATTGCATATTGTGGTCTGTTAGAAGATGAGAAGAGAAGATATGTTTCTTGTAAACGATAAGTTGCTGCTCAAACCTACAAAATAAAAAAAAATTCACACGCTCGCAAACAAAAAACGGCTTAACGACATAAGAACACTAAGCTTTAATATTTTAAAACTGATATCAACAACAGGAATATATTTTCATTTAACATTGGCTTGGAAAGGCTTACATGCAGCTATCAATGACAATCAAAACAACCTCGATACGTACTTTGTGAAGTTCATTGAACTGAAGGTTTAGCTATTAGTGGAAAGCTCAAAAATTATGGATCCCAAAGAGAAAACAATGGCTTTCAAATTGAGGAATTTTCGATTGAAATTCACTGAACTGAAGTTTATAAATGTTCCTACAAATCCTAAGATAACTTCTAAATAAGACGGATTTTCACAGTGGAATTAAAAAGCAAGGCTTAAGCTTATAGCTTTGCTGTTTAGGATAATTATTTTACGCCGATTCCATTTATCTTACGCTTTATCGTGTTTTGTTTTTGAGATTTTTTCATTGAATACTTTTGTACCCGATGCAGTTTAAAATCTGATTATGTGTCCAAGCAAGGATGATCAATTAGCAAGAAGAAACTGAAGCTAACAAAAATTATAGGTTTATGGTTAAACAAATTATTTGCATGGAATGATCAAACAATTCAACTGTAGGCTTAAAAAACAATGAGCTTAGTTTTCATTCAGAACTTAAAATGTAGAGAAGTACGGGCTTCATTGTACACTTCAAAGTAAGTGGATAAAGTCGAAAACATTTTCAGAAGCTGAGTTTCTGGAACTAACCTTTATTCCAATTGAAAAATTCATGACAAGAAGGCAATCTTTGAATCCAACATTACGCCATAAAAATTTTAGGCTTTCAAACTTTCCTCGTACATTCATGTTTGCGGCGGCAGATTCCGGACACAATTTTCTGGATTTCCAGGGGAGGGGCAGCGCACTCGTCAAATTTGCGTATCTGAATCATCCAACAAAATATGACGTCACTTCCGGTAAAAAAAACGTCGAACAGCTCGTTTTGGCGAGGTATCGAAATGAAGTTCCAAGCAGTGGTGATTTATTCGTTTTTCTGAACCGACAGTGTCGTGGTATTTTATACTGAGGATATAAGCAAGTTGCAGAAACATTGGTTCGACTTTTTAAGCAAAGATTTTGGCAAAAGAGAATCGTTTAGCATTGTTTTGGAGGGAAAAACAGAAAGCGAAGTGTCGTGTAATGGCGGATATTTCACACTCTCAAAACAAGTGGCGTTCAAAGTTTTGGCTCTAGTAGTTCCTGATGCAGCGGTAACATCAACTAAAATAGCCCACTCTGTCTAAAACACAATGGATGAAATATTGGTGGCCATAGTTTGCAGTGTATACCACGGGAAGGTGTTAACCCTCGCTGTAAAATTTTGGAAGTGGCTATGACTGGAAGATGTTGTTGCTCTCTGTCCACGTGTTTTCAGTGGAAGATGATAGCTGAAGTGTTTACTGAAGGTTGGTTGTTTTGTTTTCCTACCTCTTTTGTGGAATATTTTTGTTTCTAGCAGGTGTAAATTTAGATTTTGTGGTCATCAGATGCGTTTATAACCGTGATCATGAATAAATCATAGTTAAACTGCTTTGAAAAATATTGCGGGAAAAAATTATTGAAGTGTTTCATTATGTGACATTCCCAGTGCTAATTGCATTACACTATTATTGTGACTGCAGTAATGCACCCTCCAGTAATGCATTTGCTTTAAAAAGTTCAAGAAATCATCAATCTGTTTTTTTAAATCTCAGAGAAATAACCAAATATAAGTTTTCTTATTAGTCTCTATTTTTGTATCAGCTGGGTATTTCTTACTCTCCAGATGTATTTTGTTTTGTGATCTACAAGAGGATTCCTTCTTCCATGGAATTGATTTCTGAAGTGTAAATATACCGTAAACTGCTGCTTATAAGCCCCCCACTTATAAGCCCTCCCAGTTATAGTCTCATCTACCTGTAAACAAAGAAATACATCCAATTATTAGCCCCCCGGAGATAAGCCCCCCTCTAGTGAAATTATGAATGAGTGAATTCAATTTATTATGACGTTTTAAAGCTTCATTAATAAAAAAGTAAAAGAAAACCATATGTCGATCAACACTGCTGTAGCTCATTTCGAAACAGTTTTTTTTATTCCTCTTATAAGCCCCCCCGGATATAAGCCCCTCCGTTTATAAGCCCATCCATAACCCCTTATGAAGTATAAGCCCAGGGCTTATAAGCAGCAGTTTACGGTATTCTTATTCTGTGGCTGATAACTATCATAATATATTTAACATTTTTGTAAATGTAAGCTTGTTGTGATGTGTTCAAATAGCGATGCTTAAAATTGGAAAAAAAGAACCATTGTGGCACGTAAATGTATCCTTACCGTAGTAGCTGGGATGTAATAATTTTCTTTCAGTCTCCGATTCAATGTTTAGTTTTCTATCGAAGCAGCCTCTTGAAAAATCGGCGATCTCCCGGATTTTGATTTTTTTTAGGTTGGCATCTCTGGAACAGGTACATTTGTACGCTTGGGGTCATCAGAGATACATTTACAAAACATCCTTACATCAATGTTATTACCCTTGCAGTTTGAATTGTGTCTGTGTTAAAATTATTTCCGGGGGGGGGGGGCCTCACATGTGAAAAGGACGGGGATGCCCGTCATCTCGCTTAGGGGCGTAAATAACAGATTTGGGTCTAACTTAGGGTGTTCAGGATAAAACGCCACTAATTTTAGCGGTCAAGGTATCTTTTAGGGTTGCACGCAAAAAAAAAAACGTCATTGTAGCCCATACTTGTCTGTCTGTTTTAAAGTGATATCTTTTAGGGGTTAAATAAAGCTCCAGCCACGCCCAGTATGGTCTCTTTTAAGGGTTTAATTCAAATTTTCCGATGAGCATCCCAGTTCTGAGCACTCGCCTAACAGCTCGTGTTTCACCCTACACTTCCTTCGTGCTCGCATCACTTTCTTGCATGCTTTATCACAGAACAAAGCACGCTCAAGCCTTTTTTATTAGTTGAATAGAAGGGACTTGAGTAAATCTTTTGAATTATAAAAGGAGCATAAATTTGCCAAAAATGAGTGAGCAGAGAATTACTTCTTTTCTCTCAAGTTTACTTTCAACTGACAACTACATCTACTAGCCAACCACAAACAATATAGTGAATTCATTTAATTGAATACAATTTTCCTTTTGACAATCTGAGTGCTTGGTAAGTTTGATAATTATACAATGTACCAATTGGCAAGACTTGTCTGACATACATATACTGTGAATACACACAAGGGGACTTGCTTGTCCATGACACCTACATGTACCCCTTTTTATCAAAAATCTTTCTATGGTGACTTGTCCCATTAATTATGACTAGTTTGAATTGGAGGGACAATTCACTGCTGGGACCAAAGGGACAAAAATCATGCAACAAGTGTCCTTGTGTGTACATATGGAACTCAGTTTTGCAACTAGTCTCTGTATTCAGTCCCCTCATATTTGGACACTATAATGGTAGTTGTCTCTTTATATGTGCCTTGCTGTAGGATTTTTTGAAATAAGTAACAATCTCAGGTAGCAAAGTGATGATTTATACATGTAAATTGTCATGGTCTTTGAATAAATCCCCAAATGTAAAAACAACGATTTTGTTAAAATATCAACTTCAACAATAAAATTATGAATTTGTCAAAACACATTCGACAAAATCAAAGTCTTCATGTACCCATCGAAAGGCTTAATAACTGATAAAACAATGAAATGTTTTAGACTATAGTTGGTTAATTACCAACATGTTAATGCCCTCCACAATCTTTCTTTACAGAAATAAAACTGGAAACTTTGCCAGCAGTTCCATTGTACATGTATCTTGGCAGATGGAAATCAAATTGTATTGTTTACTGTTGCAGACAGGTGACAATGATGAATAATGAAGCCAAGACAATGTTGCTTTTTGTGTATCTTAGGGGTATACAAAATGCACCAATACATTTGTATAACTGTAATTGCTACAATTGATATTAAAACAAGGTTTTAATATCTACTTATTTAGGATTTAATTAAAATTAATCATTTTAAAGAACGAACATGCAGGCCAAACATGGCTGTATATAAGAGATGTTTCAGTAAATAAATGAGACGACAGTTCAGTAATGACAGTCAATGGTAGCTCTATTTTTATTGCCTAGATGCTAGGTAGTAGAAGAGGGAGGTAGGACAAAGGGAGGGTTGCCGAATACAGCCCCTAGGAAATAATTAGGATAAGACAACAATGACGAGACAACAGTTCAGTAAATATAGTCATGACGAGACGACAAAGATGAGACAGCAGTTCGGTAACCAATATAGTCAGTAGCAAATAATAATAGGGATTTTATTTATAGATTTTAAGCCTTAATAATCGTAATAATAATAATATATATTGAAAAAGGGGGGAGAGGGGGTTTTGCCTTCGGGTCCCAATTGTTGACTGACCCATTGCATAGAACTCAATAAATACATAACATGGAAACGACAGCAGCACAATAAATGTCTGTAAGCTATACAATATTGGCTTCAAATTTTGGATGCTGAGGAAAAATGATTGTAGAAAATGACAATATACATTAGAAATTCATATCAATTGATTGATTACATGGTATGAATTAATAGGTATGAGCTGCCAATAAGAATAATTTACTATTAATATTAATGTTGAGAGGATTTTTACATAAGAACTCATTCTAAAATATTTTTCATAATGTATTATCTTAGAAGTTGATGAGGTGTTTTTTGATGAGATATACATCAACAAAGTTGCAGATAGAGAAAGAGATCTATGATAACAAGCTAGGCAGCTGGATTCTTTTCTTTTATGTGATTGACAACGTCCATTGTAGACTGGAGTCGTAGTTTCCCGGTTAGACAAGTTGGACTACAAAGTTAGGAGGATGCAATCCATGGCATTGAGACAGTTTAGTTTTGACTATTCTGTATTCGCTTAATTACACACACACATGGTTTTTCCAGTATCTCATAGTTACAGTATAAGAAGAAAAGACACCTATGCTGGGTTCAAATAAAGAAACCAGTATAAACAATCAACAGGTTATGATTTTAAGAGCAATGAGGAAAACAATCCATTTATTTTGGTTTATAAAATTTTTTTAACATTTTTGTCTGATTGATTTTTAAAATAATTACATGCATTAGAGATATCAGTTTTTATTGTGATTAGATTGTCAAACAGTGTTAAAAACAGAGGGATGCGAAACCAACTCAAAGCAACCATGTAATCAAGTTATACTCATTTTGTAATATTAACCTCTATATTTTTAATTATTTATACGTAGTAGATATCAGTTTTTATTTTGATTAGACTAAACAGGATTGGAAAAACAGATTGTTGTGAATGTAGTTTAAAGTCGTTATGTAATCATACCTTAACCATTTTGCAATTTTAATTTTTATCCTTTAATTTAATGATTTAAACCGTAAGCGATCATAATAATTATGAATAATTAAATATAAATCAAATGACTAACACTGGGTGGGATCTATTAGAGGAGAGAGGGCTGCATTTAGATTTGGGGGTTTTGGTAACAATATTATGGGGTTTGAGTTTAGATATATTATGCTTTAAGAAATTTTAATTATTTGATTACTTCTTTAGATTAATTATTTTTACTATAGTAATGGTAGATATAGATATTAGAGACCATAATGAATTATCACCAAGGACCTTGTTTTTTTAGGGGTGTGTGTGTGTGTGTGTGTGTGTGTGTGTGTGTGTGTGTGTGTGTGTGTGTGTGTGTGTGTGTGTGTGTGTGTGTGTGTGTGTGTGTGTGTGTGTGTGTGTGTGTGTGTGTGTGTGTGTGTGTGTGTGTGTGTGTGTGTGTGTGTGTGTGTGTGTGTGTGTGTGTGTGTGTGTGTGTGTGTGTGTGTGTGTGTGTGTGTGTGTGTGTGTGTGTGTGTGTGTGTGTGTGTGTGTGTGTGTGTGTGTGTGTGTGTGTGTGTGTGTGTGTGTGTGTGTGTGTGTGTGTGTGTGTGTGTGTGTGTGTGTGTGTGTGTGTGTGTGTGTGTGTGTGTGTGTGTGTGTGTGTGTGTGTGTGTGTGTGTGTGTGTGTGTGTGTGTGTGTGTGTGTGTGTGTGTGTGTGTGTGTGTGTGTGTGTGTGTGTGTGTGTGTGTGTGTGTGTGTGTGTGTGTGTGTGTGTGTGTGTGTGTGTGTGTGTGTGTGTGTGTGTGTGTGTGTGTGTGTGTGTGTGTGTGTGTGTGTGTGTGTGTGTGTGTGTGTGTGTGTGTGTGTGTGTGTGTGTGTGTGTGTGTGTGTGTGTGTGTGTGTGTGTGTGTGTGTGTGTGTGTGTGTGTGTGTGTGTGTGTGTGTGTGTGTGTGTGTGTGTGTGTGTGTGTGTGTGTGTGTGTGTGTGTGTGTGTGTGTGTGTGTGTGTGTGTGTGTGTGTGTGTGTGTGTGTGTGTGTGTGTGTGTGTGTGTGTGTGTGTGTGTGTGTGTGTGTGTGTGTGTGTGTGTGTGTGTGTGTGTGTGTGTGTGTGTGTGTGTGTGTGTGTGTGTGTGTGTGTGTGTGTGTGTGTGTGTGTGTGTGTGTGTGTGTGTGTGTGTGTGTGTGTGTGTGTGTGTGTGTGTGTGTGTGTGTGTGTGTGTGTGTGTGTGTGTGTGTGTGTGTGTGTGTGTGTGTGTGTGTGTGTGTGTGTGTGTGTGTGTGTGTGTGTGTGTGTGTGTGTGTGTGTGTGTGTGTGTGTGTGTGTGTGTGTGTGTGTGTGTGTGTGTGTGTGTGTGTGTGTGTGTGTGGGGGAACAGGATAGAGGATGTGGTGAGGGGGGGGGTGGTGGGTTTGGGTTTTGTAAGGGAAAGGTTTGTGTATATAACTTTGGGGATTTTTGTGAGTAAATTGAGGGTGTCTGAGTTAGGTATGTGCTCTAAGGAGTACTTATTCTCTAAGGAGTACTTGTTTTGCGATAAAAAGTGGGCAGATATAGGAGAAATAGTAAAATTTTGGTTAGACCTTATTAGGGTAGGTAGATTTTGGGAGGATTCAAAGATACAATTACACAAAAGACCAATAGTAATACTGCATGCATTTTGCTGACTAATAACGCTTTTGATATTTGGTCGAAAAGAACATATGCAGGCAAGGCTCCCAGGGGAGTGGGAAAAAGTTTTGGGTACAGTAGTGAATTTTGGCTGCGATTAAAGGGTCATAGAGCTATTGAGTTAAGGTATATGGGACTTGAGTTTAGGTATGAGTAGAATATGTTATAACTTCTTTTTTAATTTTTTATTAGGCAACAAGGAACATTAGTGGAAAAGAAATAAAACAAGGGGAACAGTAGCACAAGCAGATACAATAAAGATAGAAAATCAAAGGACTAACTCGGATATGAAACATTAATCCGTAAAACAACCAAAAAATGAAATGCAAGTGCAATATATCAACAAGTAACTGTTTTACAGAATAAATAAAAAGGAATTTTTGAACACAAGGAAGTGTCTATTTTTCAATCTATTTTTACAATTAGTTCATCGATTTTTTTGTCCATGCTGCTTGCCATCAACTGTAATTGTGCAGCTATTCGTTTTGTCTCTATGATCACCTTCTTGAGTTTGAGTGCCTTTGATCTCAACTCTAACATTTCTTTGCCATATAACTCAAGACGGCCCCTTGCAACCACAGGATTTTGCTTCTCATTATTTTCGTAGTTCTCTAAGGGCCTGCCTAACCTCACTCCTCTGTTCAGGTGTAATCTAAAAACAATAAACGAGGAGTGGGGGGGTTGGGTGTGGGGGATATGTAAGATACATGCGTGGCATTTTATTTATATACTAAAAATACATACATTAAAGTAATGAGCTCATTACAATTTTAAAATACCATTGATATCCTTATAACAGGGGCTGGCTGGCTGGGTAGCGTAGGGTTTGATTTTTGACTGGGTTGGGTACGGTTTAGTTTTGCATTGGGTTGGGTGGGGTGACGTTTTGGGCTGGGTTGGGTAGGACTAGGCTTTGGTCTGGGTTGTGAACATGAAGTGCTTGGTTTTGGGGTGGGATGGGTAAGGCTATATTGCAGGCTTGGTTGGGTAAGGCTTAGTTTTGCCGTTGGTTGTTTAAAGGTAGGCTTTGGGCTAGTAAGAGTGGGCCAAGGCGGAGGGGAATGTTTAGGGCTGGGTTTACTGGAACTAGTGGAAGGAGTTTGTAGAGCATTTAGAGCAGGCCAGTCTAGATCATTAACTAAAAATGAGGGGGGTGCATGTTCCAGGGAGGGCTCGTTCTTTGGTGGTAAGTTCTTGTCGCTTGAGGTGGCAATGCAGTGATCGAACCACCTCACAAGAATGTCATTTCCCTTGTTCGTAAGGTGAACGTTGTCCTCCCTGTTCATATTGCGATTATGTAACGAAGAGGGCAGATCATGACAGAAAACTGAATCGGGAAAAAACTCCTTTACCTGAAAATAAATAGAAGAGTTAGCATGACTTACTGTTGATTTGAGAGTATCAAACCTTGGCAAAATAGGGAATAAATGAATGAGGGCATTAGGGCACTTTTTGCGAAGAACAAATAATTCAATTAATGTAGCAGCTATGGAGGCTGGGGAAGTCGAAAATAAATTGTTGGTGCCACACAGAAGAGCGATGTCAGTGATGGTAGATGGAAAATTAGTAATTTCAGCCCTGTAAAGGATGGCTTTCACAGTGTCGCCGGCGATGCCGGCGTTTACCACTGTGGAAGCTGGAAAGTGCATCTCGTAACTTCGACCAAACCTCTGAAGGATGATCTTCTTCCCTTCTGTCATCTGTTTGGATATTTCGTTCATCTCCTTAGCCTTTCCTGGCCTTCTCTTCGGCTCCAGCGCACTAAAGATAGGAGATTGTCGGGAAAATAAAACTGGTTTAGGATGTGTACCCGATCACAACAGAACGACCACAGAACACAAATAACTCTATTCGAATCGTAAATGAAAGAAAATGAATGTACGGCTCCATAAAGCGCATCATCTGTGCGTGTAATGGTGCAAGAATATCATAAACTATTCCAGACTGTTTGGTTACCGTAAACACTTTTCAGAAAAAAACGAGAGGGTTAAATGGGTTCATCCATATCAAGAATACTTCGTTGCGATTTTCCTATAATGTAACACATACTTAACATAGTAGGCTATTTGAATTGAGAATTACTCACCTTGAACTCATGGTTTTGACGAAAACGATGGCTCCTATGAAATTCAGCGACAGAGAAATGCAGACATTTTGTGAAAAAGAGATGCCTCCAAAACACATATTTTTTAATAAACATTTGCCACGTTCTTAAAACCAATGATATGACGAGAAAGAAGACTAAATTTTGTTTATTGTGGCCAAATAAAACGATAAAATATGCAGCCGATTGGAAAATATCGCCATTTTACTTACCGAAAGAACGCAAACGCCGCCGTCAAATTTGATTTTCCCGCTGGCGGGAGAAAAAGGCTCTTTCGGACCGGATGTGATGTCATATTTTGTTGGATGATTCAAGCACACAAAAAGTGCCAGGCGTCGCTGAGTGCTCTGCCCCTCCCCTGTGGATTTCCCATTCAAAGAACTTTTGAATCACTGAATATATTTTCTTCTTTCAGCTGATAAATTCCAACTGACGAATTTCAAAGCGCTAAAACTTTTCATCACTTTCGTTGAACCCGTGAATTTGTCAGTGCAGCTTTGTCAGTGGCATCGTGTAAAGTTCATTCTTTCAGCAGCTCTGATTGGTTTTCCCGGTCATATGATGAATGTTATGAGAACAAGCTACTTGATCGGCACAAAACTACAACAAATTTCTCTCTTTCCAAACGCTTTTCATAGTTATTTCATAAAAGCAATAGAACACATTTTCTATGACTTTACCGGCGTAATAGAACCACTTGGGATGATGGGAGAACACTCGAAAAGCTTGTAAACCACTCGCCTACGGCTCGTGGTTTACAAGCTTTTCTCGTGTTCTCCCAACATCCCGCGTGGTTCTATTACGCCGGTAAAGTCATAGAAAATGTGTTCTATTGCTTAAGTAGTTCATGGTAACTATACAATACAAAATAAATAATAGTGATAAGGGAGTCTATAGAAAAGCAAAAAAAATGCTTGAAGTTATAGATCCCTTTACATTTAGGTCAACTGCAACTTAGCTAGATATATAATTTTTTTAAACTAAAAATAGTTTTAATGATGAGAAATAGAATTGTTGACAATATTCATATATTCATATTTTCATATCTGGTAATATTACTAGTCAAGATTTCAAAAAAATAATTAACGAAGCAATAAAATAAAACATTGTACTTAATTAGAGGGAAACATTTGCAACTGCTGATTTGTCAAGAATATATTTTTTCATTTTTTTCTTAAATAAATGTAATGTTTTGATTTTTCGTGTCTTATCATCAATGGTGTTCCATATTTTTGGACCTTGATAGGCTAGTGAGTATTGACCAAGTCTGGAAGACTTTCGTGGAAGATGACAGTCATTTGCATGTCGTGTATCATAACTATGTATTTGGGAATTAGTAGAGAAAAGATATGTCATATTTTTTGGAAGCTGATTATTATAGAATTTAAACATAAAAAGAGAGATTTCTAGCTCAGTTATTTCCCTAACTTTTAATATTTTTAGCTCTTTGAAGGCATTAACTGTACTGTCTCTATACTTAATTTTGGCTATGGTCCTAACTGCTCTTTTCTGAAGTGTCACAATTCTAGACAATCTTGTGGGAAAATTGTTGGCCCAAATAATATTACAATAGTGGATGTATGGGTAAACAAGAGAGTAGTACAAAGTTTTGATTGTCTCTTTAGATAGAAATTGCCCTACTTTAAACATGATTCCAACATTTTTTGATATTTTATTTGTTATTAAGTTGATGTGAGGTTTCCATGTTAGGTTTTCATCTATTATTGTACCCAGGAACTTGCATTCACTTACTCTGTTAATAATGCTTTCATCTATTTTGAGATCAATGGCATCACTCTATATATATTATGTTTGAGAATAACATATAATTTGTTTTAGAGATATTTAAAGATAATTTATTTGCTTTGAACCACACTGAGAGCTTTGTTATATTCACTATTAGTTATAGTGAATAACTGATCAAGACTTGTATTTTTATTGAATATATTAGTGTCATCAGCAAATAGTGTGAAAGAAAACACTCTGCTTGAAGAGGTTATATCATTAATGTAAATCAAAAACAAAAGTGGGCCAAGAACAGACCCTTGAGGAACCCCACATGTTATTTCCATCATTTGTGAGTCTATTCCATTAAAGTGCACATACTGCTTTCTGTTGGATAAATAATTCTTAAACCATAGCAGTGGTATTCCTCTTATACCATAATGTTCAAGTTTGTCTAACAAAATTGCATGGTTCACTGTATCAAAGGCTTTTGCTAAGTCTAAAAAAATACCTATAGAGTATTCACTCTTGTCAACTGCTGTATGAATTTTTTCCACAAAATCTATCATTGCCATGGAAGTGGAGTGCATTTGTCTGAAGCCATATTGATTTGTGTTAAGAATATCAAGTTTATTTAAATAATCTAAGAGTCGATTATATACAATTTTCTCTGTAATCTTTGATAGCGAAGGTAAAATTGACACTGGCCTGTAATTTTTGTAAATGGTATTCTCACCAGATTTAAAAAGTGGTATAACTTTTGCTATTTTCATATTGTCTGGCACAATTCCCGTGGAAAGGGACAAGTTTATAATTTTACTAAGAGTGTCAGATATCAATGGAATAACTTTTTTGACCAGAGTTGTACTTAGTTCATCAAAGCCATAGCTAGATTTATTTTTTAATTTCATGGTGACGGATTGAATTTCTGCTGGTGTTGTCTCTTTGAAAAATAAGCTGTTCATATAACTTCCTTCCAAGAAGGTTTTATAACTTGTATCTGTTGGTGGAATTTTTTTTGCAAGATTTGACCCTATATTTGAGAAATAATTGCAAAACTTATTTGCTATTGTGAGAGAATCTGTATCATTGATATTGTTATCTAAAAAATAGGAAGGGTAATTACCTCTACCTTTAGTTTTATTAAGGAGGGAGTTCAAGATTTTCCATGTCTCTTTCATTTTATTTTCAGAGTTTAGTATTTTATTATGAATGTATTGTTTTTTGGAGAGTCTTAACAGATGATTTAGTTTGTCTCTGTAGGTGGTAAACTTCATTTTGTTTGTAATATTAGGTGACCTAATGTAAGATTTATACAGCAAATTCTTTCTCTTAATTGAGATTAGCATGCCTTTTGAAATCCAGGGTTTTAATCTTGTGTTTTTGGATTTTACCTTTTTAAGTGGGAAACATGAGTTCTGTATTTCTTTAAATTTTTTAATAAATTTATCATAAAATATGTTTGGGTCCACATGTTATGTAGTTTCATTCCAATCAGTACTATCCAATTTGTTCTTAAATGTTTCAAAAGAATTTTTATCATATCGCCCAATATACTTTGCCTTTTTCTTTTGTTTATTTTGTTCATCACTAGTTTTATGAATATGAAAGATGGGAATGTGATCAGAAATTTCAGCACAAACAAGTCCATTAACACAAGTAGCCTTATCATCAAAAACGTTTGTGAAGATATTGTCAATTAGTGTGGCTGTGTTTGTTGTTATTCTAGTAGGCTTACTAATTAGTGGCTTAAAGAAAGAGGAGTAAATAATATCCAGAAATTCACCTGATATATCTGAGTCGTTAGCACTGAGTAAATTGATGTTAAAGTCCCCAAATAGGTAGCAATTTTTGTTTTCAAGGTTGATTTTCTCTGTTATTTCAGAGAAGCTTTTGAGAAAGCTTTTAACATCTGAGTCTGGCGCTCTATAGATAACACCCACAATTATGTTCTTATTCTTCTCATTAACCATTTCAATAAAACGTGATTCCATTATGTCCTCATCAAAAATGCTTAAATCTTTCCTTAATTTGTAATTGAATTCTTCTTTAAGGTAAATACCTATACCACCCCCTTTTCTGTTTTTTCTTCCATTACATAAAAACTTATAGTTTTCCATTTGAATAAGATCATTACCTTCTGGAATCCATGTTTCACTAATGCCAATAAGATCAAAAGATATTTCAAGAGAACTTAAGATCTGATTAATTGCTTCGATGTTTTTATTAATGCTTCTTGCATTTAAATGCATAAGAGAAAAATGATTTTTTGAATGATTTATGCCTAGATCTTTTAGCAGTTTGTTTAACTCATTATCTAAGTAATAATTGTCTTCATTTTTTGTATGATTATAAAAATTTACATCTGGGTCATTATCCTCATCTATTACTTTATTGGTGTTTATGTTATTTAATGTAAATGGGTTAATGTGGAATTCATCAAGTGATTTAAAGCCAAGCTTTGTTGGACCCATGGCAAATTCAGCAAGGACTAATTGAAACTCCAATTCCTCTAACTTGTTAAAGGGAAAGATGTCCATGATACACAAATGACAGTACCAGTCTGAGTCATCATTTGAAAGGCTTAAGTACTCCTTATATGAAAATTTTGAGCACTTTAAATGTACCCAATGATTACAGCAGTTGCAAAATATCCCTCGTTGACTATCGTATACTCTTTTAGAACAAACAGAACAGGAACAAAGGGGCAATCGGATCTACAAGACCCTACAAATCGGCTATTTAAACTTGAACCTACTTGAAATCAACAATTTCAAAAATACAGGGGAAAATTGTAAATTGAAGTAAAATGTTTTCATATGCGAATCGAATTTAATATAAGAAGTTATTAATTTGATGATTTTATCTCATCTAACAACTATTAATTAATTAGAAATCATTTCACTGATTTTCATTGTTCAATTTATAGCAAGCAATGAGACATCATTAATAGTCCACTTACCAGTTTAGAAGTACATGTAGTAATAGCAAACTAGTAAAGTTAGTAAATGCTAACACGCCAACAACAGTTCATTCATAGACCACTTACCAATTTTGATATAACTTTTTCAAGATCATTAAGCTTTCTAATGGATAAAATTTCTTCTGTGTTAGACCTTAGTCTAATGTTTATTGTCCCATCAATTGTCCACATAGAGAGGATTTTTACCTTGTGTTCGTTGTTCAGCTTTTTAATTGCATCAAGACGTCCTTGTGTAAGGTCTTCCTGAATTTTGAGGTCATCTCCATCTCTTTTTCCGCATGATAGACGATTTTACGTTATGTCGTGTAAACTTCACGATGATTTGCCGATGCTGCCCCGGTTTTTTCCTTCCAACTCGATGAGAACGACAGATGTCGGACTCTTTAATATCAATACCAAGCTTTTCCTTCATAAGTTGTGTAGTCAAGGCGTCTGTATTTTCCTCGGCAGTCTCGGGTACTCCAATTTATCGAATGTTATTTCTGCGTGAATACTGTTCAAGGTCGTCGCACTTCGCTTTTATCGGATCAAGCTCAAGGGTCGGGATTACTTTCTCAACAGTGATTTTGATATCCTCCTTGAAAAACTCCGACGAGATATAATCGTTAACTGCCTTCGCTGCTGCTTCTTCTACTTTCCTCTCAGCAAATGAGGTCATCCATGTATTTAACCTTACTTCCAGTAAAGGCCATAGTGCGGAAACAAAACTTTCCATCTGAGAGCTGCCTGAGGCCTCTTCGTTGTCAAGATCCAGTGGTATGGGCGGCACGTGTTTAACTGAAGGCCGAAGTGGAGTGTCCTTGTTGTCGGCAACCTTACTTGCTAAAGGGGTCAAAAGCTGATCACTCTGTCTCTTATTTGGTTTTGGATTTACTGTAGTACTTGAGCTCGTCGGAAACTTATTCTCTTTTGTCATATTTACGGCTGTATTCATCGGCTCAAATCTCAGTGACAGAACTCACCGAATCTTTGTTATCGTTGTAGTTTTCCCTTGTCAGATCATCCGGATTTTACAAAAGATCATTGTTAGTCGCTGATGGCAAGAAGTAAGTATCGATTCATCGAGATTCTTCCCTATATTTCAGAAAAAGTCGAGGAGCTAAAAATCAGCCATCTTGCCTCGCTGACCGCTGACCCTTGTCCTTCCAAGACCCTTGGTTCTTCCAAGAAACATTGTAATCATCGCAGTTTGCTGGCTTGCACTGCAAAATATCGCTCAACAACAGCTGCTACTACTGCTCTTATTCCTCTGCGACTGGCGAATGCAGCTTTTTGAAATGGAGGTCCTTTTGCAGCAGACAAATCCTAGAAGACGTGGTCGTCGATTTCGTCCATACTGGGTGCTTCCCCGACCGGCAGAATCTTGGTTTGAGATACATTTCAATCGCAGAATCATACCTGAGAACTTTTTTTATCGTCAGAAACACTAAAGAAACAAAAACGCGCGATAACATCGCCTGACAAAAAATCGGCGTGCTCCGAGGGCTCGCCGATTTTTGGTCGCGGCTTCTTTGTAGTTTGGTAAAGGTTGCGAAAATTTTGTCAAAGTAAAACATTTCGGTCGCACTCGTCTAGCATCAGCGTTGACAGATTTTTTTGCAAAGTAAATAAAAAATCGGCCTAGTGCGACCGGCCCCTATGGTATTTATTTTATATCCTACAGGATATGTTTTCTAAGAGATGGTAACCTCTTTCTAACATGAACATGATTCGCGTGGGCGGATTAGTGTCATCCTCGCGACGTCACGCTTGTGTGGCGAACTGCTATTTTGTGTTTTTTTTTTTTCTGGCCGCTAGTCATGCACACTGTGAGCGATTATGGCGACTGTACAAAGCTTAATATGAGAAATTAATAAAATGTAGCCGTAACTTCGTAAATAAGGTGGATATAGTCGAAATGTATACATCTAAACCATCAAAGAGCAACACAAAGCACACTCACTCGAACTCTAGCGGTCCAGCGATTTGCCTAAGTAGCGCCACGGTAGGACTTTCATTTCGCCGCTTTTTGCGTCTTTGAAGTCTTAAATCCGCCTTTGTTTACCCTTTTCCCGTTTCTCACCAGACCGATGTAAGCTATGTTTACAAGTTGTACACATCAAAACTTCTTCTACGAAGACCAATTGTCCATTTGAGGCATCTTTTGGGGCAAAAAAAGGTATTTAAGTTCTGCCAAATCACTGCCAAAAAGCCAGTATTTTCTATGTTGTTGGTATCGGTATCTCAGGTAAAAAAGAACCCTGAGGTAGGAAAAAATTCGAGTGAAATCGATTGAAAAGTCTTCTTTGCAACGAAAACAGTCGCCATCTTTAAAAGGCAAAGCGCTTTTCAGGGAATTTCCGGGTTTACCTCAGTGTAAGAACCTGTGACTTTTTCCTTTGTTTTTTACCTTTGTAGTATTGCATTCCCAGTTGACTCTATTGTTTTATGCCTTCGTTTTGTTTGTTTTACGTCATTCGTGAATTTGACAGGTTCTTACACCGAGGATGAGCCGAATTTCCGCTGTACCAGAGCTATTGAAGTCTCAAGAAATATTGGGATGTGTGATGGTCGCGTGACAACAAGCGTGACAAGTACTTTTAGGCATTGCGCAACCCTCTACTCGCGGAAAGAAACCTTTTAGTGATATGAAATCGCCTTTGAAGTTATAAAATATACTTAAGAGTTCAATTATTTTCCTTAAATAACAATTCTACCATTTTCCTGCTAATATTTATAAGGGAAACGAAAAAGGTTGTGAGCCCGCTCATTGGCCGCTGACTGTTCCGGATTTCTGGCCATGTGACTTGTTTTCAGTTCAGGAAGCCATTAAGTAAGGGTGGTGACTAGAATGGATACTCGAAAATCAGGTTGGACACCTTATTGAGACTTATATAACGGAGTAACTGGTAAGCTTTCAGTTGAGGTTAGGGGCAGCAGTTTATATACAGTACCTCTCAAAAGTAAGTTACCTGTCGCGTAGCGTTTCGCGCGCTACGCGATTCGCGTCCTGCGCTACGCGATTCGCGTAGCGCAGGACGCGAATCGCGTAGCGCGAGAGTCACCGAAGCGGCAATAATTACACTGTACGAAAAGTTTATTTTGCGCGAAACCGATTAATTTCGCGCAAAGGTCGGCATCTACATGTAACTGCAACTGGATGGTTGTCAGGAAAACGGAAGGCAAAAGTATCTCGGTATTCGATGCGTTTCGTGTTTTCCTCGACGGAAATGTTTCAGTCTGTCCTCAACAAATCATGTGAATTAAAACAGATCGGTTTCGAAAGTGTTTGTACTTGTAGTTTTCGTTAATTTTTGCGCAAGCGACACGTTATGCGAAATTACTATGTCATTTGTTTATTACAGCGACTAAATTCTAAACTTAACATGTGAATCAAATGGCGTTTTTTGTTTGCGAGCGACATTTAACCGTAAAGAGATCGATTGCGAATGTGTTTTGAAGTTTTTCGTTTGATGCAAGCGCTACGCTATAATTTCTTCGAGATTCAGGAAACACAACACTTTTAGCGCTTTTCGTTTGCTTAGCTTTTGGCATTAATTCAGTGACGGCAACCTTCACTAACTATTTCCATGGTATAAATCTAACATCCCGTTGAAAGCGGAGCGAAGTTTCGTCCAATAATCCATAATTATAAACAGTCTACGAAGAGTCGCTTTCACTGATACGTTCATTATCCTATCGAACGGCAAAATAATTCTTTCGAACGGCTGAATGACAGACTACGCCAGCAGTCCGCGAGAAGATAAAGTAATAGTACCAGTCACGCTCGTTTTACCATTTATTTGAATCGAGCAAGGTTTTGACTTCAAGGCCAGGGAATAATAAACGTGATTTCTTTTATCAGACTGCAAAACATTAATTCTTTTGTCGCTGCTTGCTCGCGGAATGTAAACAAGCGGCCCGAAGTCCCAAGTGCAGTAGTCACGCAAAATTCATGTGTAAAATTATTTCTGCACTTCATGTTTACTTATTATTAAAATAAATCTTGAATGGAACTAAAAATTGTAATCGAAATTAAAGACAGTAGGGAAAGTTTGGTAGCAAAATAAAAATTAAACCCTTTGAAGTTTGTTGTAGTTGTCGGTAAAAAGCAGTGCTTGGCGGTCCCTTGGGAAAAGTGGTAAAAGTGCACCGAATTTGCATATGTCAAAACGGTAATTTGAAACCTGAAAACACGCTGGCGCAAGCGAAAGTCACAAGTATTTATAAACTTCCACAAATTCTCTGTTTTCTTTCTTCATTTCCAAGTATTCCACCGCGCTAAAACATCACAGAAAGTTTGGAGTGTCTTCGGGCTGGGAATAAACATAAGCCGCATAATTTGGTTTCGCGAGCGTTTCATCGATCCATCCACGTGATCTCCGTCTAAGTGAGAAAAACATTCGTCGCTTGATTCTTGCTCGTTTTAAGAGCGGGACTGTTGTCTGGCTTGAATCTCGCTCGTGTTTGGCCAAACAGATGCTCGATGACATTTCTGGGAGAGAAAAACTAGCTATTTTATTATGGACGATCATCCAGCGCAATTATTTCCTGAGTCGGCAAAATGTTTCCGAAGACTTGTTTACGCGACGTGAAATTTGACCGGAGGAAGATATTTATCACGTGCTTGGCAACGGCAAGAAAAAGCCGTAAAAAGATGCTTAAACCAAGCAAATGGAAGCAAAGTTCGTGATAAACTTTGCAATGGATAATTGTTCGCTGTGTTCGCGATCTGTTTTAAAATATACAGAGTTCAGCAAACACCGTCTATCGAACCAAAGTTTGGTCGCCTTGCATGCGCTTAGCGCGATCGGTGGTTCACTTGGTCGCATCTTCATCTTCAAACGCCCCAGGAAATCAGATATTTTTAAATTGGAATCGCGCAAGAAGTTGTACAAGCTGTTTAAGCTTCGCGCGCTACGCGATTCGCGTAGCGCAGGACGCGATTCGCGTAGCGCAGGACGCGAATCGCGTAGCGCGCGACAACGGTAACTTACTTTTGAGAGGTACTGTAGTTAAATTTAGGACTAAGCAACCCGAGAAGCTACTAGGTGGTACAGTGGTACAGTAGGCTATGTAAGCCTAAGCCTAGCTGAGGTCACAGGTTCAATCCTGAGTGGGGATTTTAGATTTTCCTTTTTACACTTAAAAATTTATTGAAAATAAATTCTAAGTGTCGACATTACGTTATATAATTCTCAATAAGTGTCCGAGGTGATCCAACCTGATTTTGGAGTATCCATTCTAGTCACGACCATTGTAAAACTGGACTAAATTTATAAATATGGATTGGTAAAACATGGACTGGATTTGATAAAACATGGATTTGTAAAACATGGACTGGTAAGAAAAAAGACAAGCGAAATACAAACAAAACAACAACAGTTTTATTTGTTCGATTCTTATCTCTCGCATTTTTCTTTTACTGTCTTTTTCGGCTATTATAAAGTTATTCGAGCCTAAAAAATTGTATGCATAATTCACCTTTTTATTCTTTCTCATTTCGTTTGTACCGCGACCTAAACACTTTTTTACCGTGTTTCTGAGAAAGTTTAGGAAATGAAAAAATATTTCGGATTTGAAATATGCCGCCATCAAGCATGTTTTGTTACAATAAACGTTGATGTTAAACGCGACTACATGGCATACGGTAAATTATATTTATTTATTTATTTATTTATTTATTTATTTATTTATTTATTTATTTATTTATTTATTTACCATATGCCACAACTTTGTTGTGATTGTCTAATCAAGAGAAAAAGATAGGCCTATTTCGCCCGAACTGGTTTGCACGCGATTTACCTGCAAGATCATTATTATTTTTGTCCCCTCTTTATGACCCTTTTGGTGATAAGATGAAATCAAGAGAAAATAACATTTTCTCTGGATAAATCCTTTGTTGAACATGATTGTTCTGTCAAGATAACTGAACTTGGTCTCGTTATCTCTTTTTGCGCGTTTATGGTCATTCTTTTAATTTCTATTTTGTCTCGATCTAAACAACAACTGCAACAACTTGGTCAGTATCCGACCGTCTTGATCTCAGTTGTTGTCAATAACCAATAGCAGGAGTTTCCACCGATTTCTACGCTTTGTAATTGACTTAAAAGTCACGTGCCACTTTTTAACCAATCACAAGTAAAATCCAAAAAATCCTGACCTGCTCGCATGCGTTTTCCCGCGCTCAGCTCGCGCTCAGTGCCTGCTGCTGCTGCTTTTAGTTATGTAGTTATCATTGCATTGTCTTTGTCTACTGAGTGTGGTTACTCTGTTGGTTTTGTAATTGTTTTGTGTGTAATTACGTTGGCTTTGGTTTTACGACTCTAAATTGAAAACCGCTCCAGTCGACCTTTCTGAAATCGTGACAATAATAGCCAGCTCTCACATTGGAACTAAAGTATGAGGCCTCCTCCCAATCAGAAGATCCACCCAAAATTATGCTGTCTTGCCTGAGCTCTGTTTCCTAGGCAAAAGTACGTAACATAAACAATATGTTAAAGTAATACGGCTATGATCCTTTGCTCGTGGCTGCTTTTATTAACTGGAAAGAGATTATCCGATTGCAATAACAAGCTATTCAAAATGATAACATGTGTCAGAGTAAAGGATAGGGCAGCTAAAACGACACAGTAGCAGGCCAATCAAATACACCCTACAAAACAACAACAACAACAAACAATAATAATACCCTTAATGATACATGTACTTGTTTTGCCCCGCCCCAATTAGCTTTCCAACTATTTGCAGGGCAAACAAATCATTCAACTCTTCTATTGTTATACTAAGAATAAATTGTTGTTGTTGTTGTTGTTGTTGTACTACTATTACTAGACGACCAAAACACCAAACAGCAAATCCTTTCCATTTCCTGGTCAGAGGAAAGGCGTAAAAAACTTATTTGTAAACATTAACATAGAAAGCATTAACAGCCGTTCTGGCGCGATAACGTCATTATGACGTCTCACTTTAGCCATCGATGGACATGGACACATGATTACACCCGAGAAACACTGGGAACAAGGTCACATAAGCTTTTGTGATAACTTGCGTTGTCGGTTACTTTACCAGTCGTCAACGTGTTGATCCGTTTTTTTTTTTTAAGGAAACCTCGGCTGAAAAACAGTTTTAGATCCAAAGTATTCGTAATGGTTATATTTAACTCATGCTGAGGTTTTAAGTCGGTATCTCCGTAACTGGTTACTGAATGCGAAGTGTTCTTTTTTCAGTTTAAATTTCCCGCAAACATGGTGACACGCGGTAAATTTGAAAGCAAACAATGCAGAAACAAAATGCCCAGTATTTAAGAGTTGAAGGTTTGTAATCACCTTCAAAACCCGTAATCCAGTTGACAATGACACGAACTAATGATTTAGAAGAAATATGTTTTCTAGCCGAGATTCCCTTTAAATGAGTATTTTTTATGTTTACTGTTTGATTCTTTTGGCAAGAAAAATTGGGGACTGTTAATAGACCTGGAGACGATAAAAATTCCTGACTTCAGAGCTTAACAGAGCCCCAACAGACCCAAATTCGGAAACATCGTTATCGCTTCTGCACGCACTGTCGATATTTATGTTCAATTAGACAGTACAGCGAGTGCAGGTTACGATAGCTTGTCTCCCACCTCTCATTCTCAGTTGAGGTCGTGGTCGTCAACTTTCAGAATATCAGCTTGTGAATTTATTCAAACTGTCCGTAAAGCCTAGTACCAGTTTGCTAACAAAAAATATCTGTTTTTACAAAAGGTTGCAAGCCACATTTAAAAGAGTGCAAAAGTATGGCCGCTTCAACAGAATATAGCAGTGAACAGTTGAACTATCTCAAGATTTGCTATGTGACAACAGACATACTAGCGGAGGGTCTACGTTTTCTTTTCAAACGAGAATGGGATAACCGTTACATGACTACATATGGAGAATGGAAGGATGAGCATCGCAATGGAGGGG
The DNA here is from genome assembly GCA_022457155.1 of Cladopsammia gracilis. Taxonomy (NCBI): domain Eukaryota; kingdom Metazoa; phylum Cnidaria; class Anthozoa; order Scleractinia; family Dendrophylliidae; genus Cladopsammia; species Cladopsammia gracilis. Next base: position 254,062 of record JAJGOT010000525.1, on the reverse strand, counting down.
ACTTTTATAATGGAGAGTCCCCGCGCAACCAAAGGCGAAACGCTCATCTCCTGGCGACCATGAAAAACGGCAATAGAGCCGAATGGGACTGTACCATGCTGTTTTACGCCATCCTTTACTCTGATTCTATCGGGTACGGTCTCAACTCAGCAATCAAGACTAATGTAGACGATCTAAGAAAATTCAGGAACGAAGAATTTGCTCACATGCCACGAGGCTGTCTTACAGATCCAGACTTTAAAAATGCCATCAGTAAAGTTGATGGTGCATATCAAGCTCTCGGTCTCTCCACTGTACGAATCCAAGACGTCAAGAATCAGACAAGTTTTCCAACGGAGGAGTTGAGAGTCGTTCTAAAGAAGGTTGATGATCTTAAACAGCAACTCCAGGTCCTTGAAGATCAGCTAGAAAAAGATGTCTCCTCGTTTTGTATTCTCCCTCCTAAACCTTCACATAATGTCTCAGGTCGTGATCGTGAGGTAACTGAAATAACACATCAGCTTAAAGAGCTAAAAGAAGCTAATGAAGACGGGCTAAGTTACCTATACATTTCCGGAAATCCTGGAAGTGGCAAATCACAGTTAGCTGGCCACGTAGCCAAGCGGTTCTTCGATGCAGCAAAAGAAGTCCCATGCGCTTCTCCATATGTGATGACGTTAAATGCCACAAGTCCTGATTCCCTTTTGGAGTCGTATCTTCTCTTCGCTCGACAACTAAGATGTCCGGAATATGCAGTAACAAACACCCTCAACTCCAAGGATTTCAAGACAGAAGAGAAGATTACCAATTTGAAAACGCTAATTGCCACAAAAATCAAGTTTTACACCACGTGGCTGCTGGTAGTTGACAATGTCACTAACATGTCTCAAGTGCATGTTCATCTGCCAGAACGTGGAAACGAACAGTGGTCAAAGGGCCAGCTATTGATCACAACACAGGATGCCAGGTCCATCCCGTTAACAAGCTCCTTTGTTAATCACGTCTCGGTAAGCGAAGGTATGAAGCCCGATGATGCCTGTTCTTTATTATCCTTGATTTCTGGTATCGACAGCGAGATGGAGAAAGAAATTGCACAGACATTGGACTATCAGCCTCTTGCCTTAGCAAGCGCCGCTACCTATGTCAAACAGGTTCGGCAAAATAAAGCGACCTCAAACTTCGGCTGGGTCGACTACCTAGAGAAGCTACAAAAAGGACACCAAAGCACCACTGAAACCATTCTTTCCGAAACCAACCCTAGTTACCCAAAATCCATGACCACAGCAATAACTCTTGCCGTTGAAAATATGATGATATCGGACAAAGTTATAAATCACACATTCAGTTTTCTTTCTCTCTGTGCATCACAACCATTAAGCCTGGATATCGTGGTCAATTACTTTCTAAACGTAAATGAAGAAACAATGGATCAAGAGTTAATTAGCGCGAGAATCAAAAGATGTTCACTGTTGTTATGTGAAGAAGACGAGAGTGACATCTTTATCCGTCTACATCAGGTTGTGCATAATGCCATCAAAACTGTAATGAATGACCACCCGGAGAAAAAACACCTGATTGATAAGGCAATGAAATCATTCATCCAGTTCAGTGACGCCATTCCAGAAGACAATTGGCGCTTGGATACCTTACACATTGTCCCACATTTAAAAACCTTCATTTTAAGCATTGAATGTCTGTTTTCGAACGAAAGCATACCCCAAGTTGTCGACCAAAGTATGTCAGAATACTTTGATGCAGATACATTTGGAAAGCTCTGCGACATATGTATTTACCACTGTGAGTTTTGCTTAGCAAAAACATACCATGAAAATTCATTAGCCATTAAACTAGCAAAGCTCGGCCCAGATGACATCAAAGTTGCAACCTCCTATGGAAAGTTGGGTCTTATTCACCAGGACTTAGGAGACCTTGAGCGTGCCAGGGAGTATCAAGATCGTGCTTTCGCCATTAGAGTAAAGAAGCTCGGTCCAAATCATATTGATGTTGCAACGTCCTATAATAACTTGGGTCTTATTCACCAGGACTTAGGAGACCTTGAGCGTGCCAGGGAGTATCAAGATCGTGCTCTCGCCATTAGAGTAAAGAAGCTCGGTCCAGATCATATTGATGTTGCAACGTCCTATGGAAACTTGGGTCTTATTCACCAGGACTTAGGACACCTTGAGCGTGCCAGGGAGTATCAAGATCGTGCTCTCGCCATTAGAGTAAAGAAGCTCGTTACAGATCATATTGATGTTGCAACGTCCTATGGAAACTTGGGTTCTATTCACAAGGACTTAGGAGACCTTGAGCGTGCCAGGGAGTATCAAGATCGTGCTCTCGCCATTAGAGTAAAGAAGCTCGGTCCAGATCATATTGATGTTGCAACGTCCTATGGAAACTTGGGTTCTGTTCACAAGGCCTTAGGAGACCTTGAGCGTGCCAGGGAGTATCAAGATCGTGCTCTCGCCATTTTCGTAAAGAAGCTCGGTCCAGATCATATTGATGTTGCAATGTCCTATGGAAACTTGGGTCTTATTCACAAGGCCTTAGGAGAACTTGAGCGTGCCAGGGAGTATCAAGATCGTGCTCTCGCCATTAGAGTAAAGAAGCTCGGTCCAGATCATATTGATGTTGCAACGTCCTATGGAAACTTGGGTTCTATTCACAAGGCCTTAGGAGACCTTGAGCTTGCCAGGGAGTTTCAAGATCGTGCTCTCGCCATTTTCGTAAAGAAGCTTGGCCCAAATCACATCAAAGTTGCAACGTCCTATAATAACTTGGGTCTTATTCACAAGGCCTTAGGAGAACTTGAGCGTGCCAGGGAGTATCAAGATCGTGCTCTCGCCATTAGAGTAAAGAAGCTCGGTCCAGATCATATTGATGTTGCAACGTCCTATGGAAACTTGGGTTCTATTCACAAGGCCTTAGGAGACCTTGAGCGTGCCAGGGAGTATCAAGATCGTGCTCTCCCCATTTTCGTAAAGAAGCTTGGCCCAAATCACATCAAAGTTGCAACGTCCTATAATAACTTGGGTCTTATTCACAAGGCCTTAGGAGAACTTGAGAGTGCCAGGGAGTATCAAGATCGTGCTCTCGCCATTAGAGTAAAGAAGCTCGGTCCAGATCATATTGATGTTGCAACATTCTATGGAAACTTAGGTTCTATTCACAAGGCCTTAGGAGACCTTGAGCGTGCGAGGGAGTATCAAGATCGTGCTCTCGCCATTAGAGTAAAGAAGCTCGGTCCAGATCATATTCATGTTGCAACGTCCTATGGAAACTTGGGTTCTATTCACAGGGTCTTAGGAGACCTTGAGCGTGCCAGGGAGTATCAAGATCGTGCTCTCGCCATTAGAGTAAAGAAGCTCGGTCCAGATCATATTCATGTTGCAACGTCCTATGGAAACTTGGGTTTTATTCACAAGGCCTTAGGAGACCTTGAGCGTGCCAGGGAGTATCAAGATCGTGCTCTCGCCATTTTCGTAAAGAAGCTCGGTCCAGATCATATTGATGTTGCAACGTCCTATGGAAACTTGGGTTCTATTCACAAGGCCTTAGGAGACCTTGAACGTGCCAGGGAGTATCAAGATCGTGCTCTCGCCATTAGAGTAAAGAAGCTCGGTCCAGATCATATTGATGTTGCAACGTCCTATAATAACTTGGGTCTTATTCACCAGGACTTACGAGACCTTGAGCGTGCCAGGGAGTATCAAGATCGTGCTCTCGCCATTTTCGTAAAGAAGCTCGGTCCAGATCATATTGATGTTGCAACGTCCTATGGAAACTTGGGTCTTATTCACCAGGACTTAGGAGACCTTGGGCGTGCCAGGGAGTATCAAGATCGTGCTCTCGCCATTAGAGTAAAGAAGCTCGGTCCAGATCATATTGATGTTGCAACGTCCTATAATAACTTGGGTCTTATTCACCAGGACTTAGGAGACCTTGAGCGTGCCAGGGAGTATCAAGATCGTGCTCTCGCCATTTTCGTAAAGAAGCTCGGTCCAGATCATATTGATGTTGCAACGTCCTATGGAAACTTGGGTTCTATTCACAAGGCCTTAGGAGACCTTGAGCGTGCCAGGGAGTATCAAGATCGTGCTCTCGCCATTTTCGTAAAGAAGCTTGGCCCAAATCACATCAAAGTTGCAACGTCCTATAATAACTTGGGTCTTATTCACAAGGCCTTAGGAGAACTTGAGCGTGCCAGGGAGTATCAAGATCGTGCTCTCGCCATTAGAGTAAAGAAGCTCGGTCCAGATCATATTGTTGTTGCAACGTCCTATGGAAACTTGGGTTCCATTCACAGGGCCTTAGGAGACCTTGAGCGTGCCAGGGAGTATCAAGATCGTGCTCTCGCCATTTTCGTAAAGAAGCTCGGTCCAGATCATATTGATGTTGCAACGTCCTATGGAAACTTGGGTTTTATTCACAAAGCCTTAGGAGACCTAGAGCGTGCCAGGGAGTATCAAGATCGTGCTCTCGCCATTAGAGTAAAGAAGCTCGGTCCAGATCATATTGATGTTGCAACGTCCTATGGAAACTTGGGTTCTATTCACAAGGCCTTAGGAGACCTTGAGCGTGCCAGGGAGTATCAAGATCGTGCTCTCGCCATTAGAGTAAAGAAGCTCGGTCCAGATCATATTGATGTTGCAACGTCCTGTAATAACTTGGGTCTTATTCACCAGGACTTAGGAGACCTTGAGCGTGCCAGGGAGTATCAAGATCGTGCTCTCGCCATTTTCGTAAAGAAGCTCGGTCCAGATCATATTGATGTTGCAGCGTCCTATGGAAACTTGGGTTCTATTCACAAGGCCTTAGGAGACCTTGAGCGTGCCAGGGAGTATCAAGATGGTGCTCTCGCCATTAAAGTAAAGAAGCTTGGCCCAAATCACATCAAAGTTGCATCGTCCTATAATAACTTGGGTCTTATTCACCAGGACTTAGGAGACCTTGAGCGTGCCAGGGAGTATCAAGATCGTGCTCTCGCCATTAGAGTAAAGAAGCTCGGTCCAGATCATATTGATGTTGCAACGTCCTATAATAACTTGGGTTCTATTCACCAGGACTTAGGAGACTTTGAGCGTGCCAGGGAGTATCAAGATCGTGCTCTCGCCATTAGAGTAAAGAAGCTCGGTCCAGATCACATCAAAGTTGCAACGTCCTATAATAACTTGGGTCTTATTCACAAGGCCTTAGGAGAACTTGAGCGTGCCAGGGAGTATCAAGATCGTGCTCTCGCCATTAGAGTAAAGAAGCTCGGTCCAGATCATATTGATGTTGCAACGTCCTATGGAAACTTGGGTTCTATTCACAAGGCCTTAGGAGACCTTGAGCGTGCCAGGGAGTATCAAGATCGTGCTCTCGCCATTTTCGTAAAGAAACTCGGTCCAGATCATATTGATGTTGCAACGTCCTATGGAAACTTGGGTTCTATTCACAGGGCCTTAGGAGACCTTGCGTTCCAGGGCCAGAGAGTATGAGACCTTGCGTGCCAGGGAGTATGAAGATCGTGCTCTCGCCAAGAAGCTTGGCCCAGGCCATGTTGATGTTGCAAAGTCGCAACAAAGACAGCATACTAGTGTTTGCTGCTGACTGTGTAGTATATTTTGAACAGTCTGCTGATCGTAGGCGCCGTGTGTCTTTTGAGTTTCGTGATGCAGGGTAGGGTAATATACCTTGATAATTTTGAAGTTATAGTTTAGACTGTGTCTATACTATACCAGACAGTTGTCGTAGCATTATGAAAACCAGTGGTTGCATTGGTTGCAGTGGTTGCGAGGAGTTGTGAGACTTACATCGGTGGACTGGCACAGATGGTTGGAGCGGTTACAGTGGTTGCTAGGAATTGGAGACTTACTCAGGTGGACTGGCACAGATGATTGCAGCGGTTGCAGTGGTTGCGATGAGTTGGAGACTTACACAGGTGGACTGACACATATGGTTGCAGTAGTTGCAGTTGTTGCGAGGAGTTGCGAGACTGACACAGGGGGGCTGACATAGATGGTTGCAGTGGTTGCAGTAGTTGCGAGGAGTTGCGAGATTTACTTACGTGGACTGACACAGATGGTTGCAGTGGTTGTGAGGAGTTACACACGTGCGCTTTCTCAGATGGTTGCAGTGGTTGCGAGGAGTTGCGAGACTTACACAGGTAGAGTGTTTTTGAATGTTTTCCCTTTTTTAAGCAATGATGAAGTCATCGCGTTATTGTCGTCGTGCTTTGGTGTCTGTCTGTCCGGATTACACCCGAGAAACATTGGGAACTAGCCTTGGAGGATCAGAAAAACACTGAGAACTAACTAATAAGGTCACGTGACCACCTCGTCCCAGAGAGTTTGCTTTGCTCCGCCATTTTGTTTTGAGTTGTGGAGAAATGGTTTGTCTTCAAATTTTACACCTCCGTGCTTTATTTATTGGTAGATATATTTGCGCTCACTTGCAAACAAACAGACACGAAATGATGTACAGACATCAGCAGTACATACTCGCACTCGCGATAGGCAAAAGGTCTGGTAGTCTGGGCAGGCGTTTCGGAACGGATCTTTGCTTGTCTCAGAGAGATCTTGTCATAACGGTGGTCGTGGTGGTCACGGCGGTCATGGTGGTCGCGGTGGTCGCGGTGGTCGTGGTCACGGTGGTCGCGGTGGTCGCGGTGGTTATGGTGGTCGTGGTGGTCACGGTGTTCGCGGTGGTCACGGTGGTCATGGTGGCCACGGTGGATGTGGTGGTTATGGTGTTCGTGGTGGCCACGGTGGTCGTGGTGGCCACGGTGGTGGTGGTGGCCACGGTGGTCGTGGTGGTCACGGTGGTCGTGGTGGTCACGGTGGTCGTGGTGGTCACGGTGGTCGTGGTGGTTATGGTGGTCGTGGCGGTTGTGGTGGTCGTGGTGGTTATGGCGGTTGTGGCAGTCGCGGTGGTTATGGAGGTCACGGTGGTCGTGGTGGTTGTGGTGGTCGCGGTGGTTGCGGCGGTCGTCGTGGTGGTTATGGTGGTCGTGGTGGTTATGGTGGTCGCGGTGGTCGTGGTGGTTGTGGCGGTCGTGGTGGTCGCGGTGGTCGCGGTGGTCGTGGTGGTTGCAAACGGTGCACGCTTACTGAATTTTATATAAAGTGTTTGCCTTGAGTGCAATCTAAAAGAAGCATATTCTTGTTCAGTTTGTCTCTGATGCTTTTTTTTTATACCCTGACACTTTTATTGCGCCTTTCGATAACATGCGGACTCTAAGGGCGCGATCCATTCGACCAAAAAATCCGGTTTGAATTTCCGAAATTTTCATGTGTCGAATGGAACGGTATTTTCCACTTGAATGAACCGATCTCGTTTCTTTTAGCAGGCGATGTTGTTGAGACTTGTTGTAATTCTTTCATAGTACCTATTGAAACAGTAAGTTTATTTTCATCGTAAGAACACGAACTCAATTCCACAAACAAGAAATATTCACAACTGACGGGAATTCATATGCAAAGAATTTCTTGCATTGTACAAGCGTATTGCTCAAGTTCATTCAGCTTTGTTTTCAACGTATCAACGGCAGGTTCGATATTTCCTGAATCATCGACAAAAATATCGAAGAAAGAATTCTAAACCGTCAAACGTGAAGAAACAGACTGCAACTATAATAAAAATCTCGTTGCGTCGCCATATTGTAGCTTTTCACAAGGCAACAACCACGGCTGAATTGTCGCACCGAGTAGAAATGCCAAATGGAACAGAAAATTTCCGAAAATTCCAAATTTCCGGAAAACGGGACAACCTCGAGAGGTTGACCAAAATTTCCGAAACGAATTTTTCGAAAATTTCTGTTCCATTCGATTTTGTACCGGAATTTCCGGAAATTTTGGTCGAATGGATCGCGCCCTAAAACCCAACTCAAAATTTGCGTTTTACGCTGCCGTCAATCATCTTAGCTTACCTCTCAGGGAACATATCCTCCCTTCAATGAGTTCAAAAGGTCATGTCCGTGCACTATGATTGGTAGATTTCGATCCATTTTGTTTGTTTCTTTTTTACATGGTCCGTTGGCTTTCGTATTAATTATGATTGACGGCAGGGAATAACGCAACCGTTGGTGGAGATTTGAATTTCAGATTCCGCATGTTATTGAAAGGCGCAGTAAATCTTTACATCTCACTGAATAAGAATAGCGACTATTGTTTATATAATATATAAATCACTCCTTTTGACATGCAAATATCAAAGTGGTCATGAAGTGGTCAGGAATTCTGCAAGGAAAAATCCCGTCATGTTTATCGCTTTCGACGTTGCAATCATCGTAAAAACCTGTTATTTCATTTAACATTTTACTACATTAAATTGTGTGAGGCCAGTATTAAATTTGGTGTTTTCCCTTTAACATTCACCACTAGGCAAACAATCTGTTTCCTCACACGAAAATGGTGGACTTCGTTTTAATTTGAAGTTGAATTGCTTTTGTTGTGAATGAAAAATACCTGATAGAATAATGAAATATTCAGGGATATAAGTCCATGAAACAGGAGGACAAATACACACTATACTAGGAGTTATCGAAGATAAGTGAAGTGCGTTCAACTTTACCCAGCTTGTATGACAGGCGCTTTGTTTATTATACATTCTGTAGACTGATCTCCATTGTTTAATGTTTGAACTTGTTTTAAATTTGGTTTCTGACTACATCGGGTCATTTGGCGCAAATATGGCCACCGAGCATAAGGGCTCAGTTCATTTGCTTTGTATACGTGACCGCCATGGGCGAGAGCAGAATGGCTCGGTTGATTTGGTTTGGAATGACTCGGTTGATTTGCTTTGTTGTTTAACAATTTCAGCAATTCAAAGCAGGACGGCAGCAAAGCTGTTCGGTCTGTTGTTGCTCGGACGCCGACGTCGAGCTTTCCATATGCTCCTGGAGTAGTAAACACTATCCTGGTAAAGCTTTGACAATTTATAGTGACGAATGAAATTGGAAAAAATGATTACACTTACCGAAAATCACCACAGCGTTTTACATACCACGAACAGAAAATCGCCAGTCCCGTTTCAAGTGTCTCGATTCAAGTACCACGCAACGAACCTTTGGAGTAGTAAACAGTATCCTGTTTAGGTTTGACAATTTACAGCGATGAACTTTTTAAGAAACATCGAATGAAATTGGAAAAAATGATTACACTTACCGAAAATCACCACAGCGTCTTAAACCACGAACAGAAAATCGCCCCCACTCTCCCGATTCAAGCACCACGCAACGAACCTTTGGAGTAGAAACAGTATCCTGTTTAGCCTTTGACAATTTATTCGATGTTTCTTAAAACGTTCATCACTATAAATTGTCAAAGCCTTACCAGGATAGTGTTTACTACTCCAAGAGCATATGGAAAGCTCGACGTCGGCGTCCGAGCAACAACAGACCGAACAGCTTTGCTGCCGTCCTGCATTGAATTGCTGAAATTGCTAACTGACAACAAAGCAAATCAACCGAGTCATTCCAAACCAAATCAACCGCAGTACACGAAGCAAATGAACTGAGCCCTTATGCTCGGTGGCCATATTTGCGCCAAATGACCCGATGTAGTCAGAAACAAATGAACCGAGTGATCTGTAATTATTCAAAATGGCGCAGAAAAGGTACATCCCTCCAAAAAATCTCGATTCTTGCCGCCTGGCTAGAGCACGTGACATAGAATCTGTAATTATTCAAAATGGCGCAGAAAAGGTACATCCCTCCAAATAAGGTACCTCCCTCCCAAAAATCTCGATTCTTGCCGCCTGCCCAGATTAGGATTGCGTTCTCCTTTCAGTCGAACGCAAAAATGTCTTTGGGAAGCATTGGCATGGTTTGTGTGGTGTTAAATATTTATAAAATTTACCAATTATTTTTTACTTACATAAATCCAGAAAACAAGATTGACAACAAGTCAGTTTTTCTGTGCACTGGTAGAGTATTTGTTAACAAAATTGGACAATTATTTGTAGGTTTCCATTGAAACAAAATATTTATGTTTTATTTGTGATTATTTATTATCATGCATCAGCTATTTTGTACCTATTAGTGACTGAGTCCCCAATGGCTTTTTGATTGGATTATCTCACTATAGTTTATAAAACGTTTGAAGGTCAATATTATGTAAGTTCATGTTATTGCAACTACCTTATAGAGAGAGAGGAGTATCAAAGAGTATATGTTTTTTGTTCATGTTATTGCAACTCCCTCATAGAGAGGAGTATCAAAGAGTATTTGCGTATAAAATTGTGTTTTGACTCCTTTTATATACAACAAAGACGTGTAGATTGCTAATAAACTTGAATAACTTGACAGTTTTGACAGTTTGACAGCTTAGGGGGCAGGGGCAATTACCTACAGATCTGTCCCTGGGGTCTGGGGGAAGTCCTTTAAATTACGAACATACGCTTGTAAATTCCCCCACTATTCCCCGGGGGTTTGGGGGTCGGAGTTACAAATGACTAGTGCATTAATAAAGATGAGCCATCATTACCAGCATATTGTGTATACAGTTATGGTATCGTTAATGCAATATAAAGCCGCTGTGGGGTTGTAAAATGCTTATCTCAAAGCCTGAGAAAGTTTAAATCGTGTCAAAGGAAAATTCTGGTCTATGTTGTTATTTCTGTTTTATCTAGAAGCTATATACCTTCGAACGTTCAGAAATGTTGTTTATGCGTCGCAAATGAGTTACTACACTAAGCTTTGGTTGACACAAATCTGCATATATCGTTGTTATATTCCACTTCTGATTCGACTTGCTAACGATGTAGAAATGAATCCTGGTCCTTGCTATTTTGTAGATATATCTCAAAGATAGTTACAGCTGATTTTCATCAGGGCAATGTCTCGCTGTTTGGAAGTAATTCTAGTAAACAGTGTGTAGCTATGTGCTTGACGGCCGTTGTTTACAATTTTAGAGCGAATGCATCGACTTGGATTAGAAACAATTTAAATGAAATATTGTTGCTTGGTAATTCACTTTATTCCCATTTATGTAAGTTTGCAGGAAAAGACTATTTGTTGCTGTCCGAGATTCCTTCTGCTTTATCGATCAACAATGAAACATTTTTTATTTAGTTCACTGAAAGCAGTACTGGTGACTTACAGATGTCTCATATAAGAGATTTTCTGTTGATCATTGAAATAAACACAGTTGCTGTTATTGTTGACAACCATGGTCATTACAAATTATTTAATTCCCATTCACGAGATAGTCATGGAAATGTTGCTACAAATGGAACAAGTGTTCTGTTGGAATTTAACAGTATAGGGGAAGTGGTGCAATATCTTTAGAATTTCTACCAAAGTGTTTTCCTTATGACTTTTTTATGAAGCACATAACTGAAACTTAAGAAAGGGTGAGAACATTATCTTGTACATACTGGGCTAAGGGAAGGACCATTTTAATTTTGAAAGGGGGGTGTTGGGGGGGGGGGGGGATTGGGCAATTTTTCTGTGCTTGAATTTCGGTTTTTTTTCTTTGCATTGAGGTTGTGTGGACAAGAATTTTCTTTCTGTCTTCACATGTTATCACATGTGACTAGCCACATGTAATAGTTTTTCAGTACATAAAATGAAATCTCTCAGCTCCCAAATTGAATCTTCACCATCCATTGTATCTCTAAATGAAGCACTTTAATTCCTCTTTTAAGTCCCCATAAAGCCATTTTGGTTTAGGTAGGTACAAAAGTCGGAACGGATCAACTCGGATCGGATCGGACCGGATCCAGTCCGGGTCGGATGAACTCGGATCGACCCGGATCGACTCGGATCATAAAAATAAAAATGAAATGAGAAAAATAAAAATTTTACCCAATTGTAGGCTAAAATTCCTCTCAGAAATAGGCCAAAACAAGTTAGCTTTGCAACGTTTAGAGCTCCGTGGCATTCACCCGCCATTTTGTTTACTAGTGCCAGTTCCACTCGGATCAGGTTACGAATACACGCTCCGATCCATCGATCGATCATATGGACCCAGCTTAAGGCGAGGAAGGTAAAATCTAGGCCATCTTTCTCAATGAATATGCTTAATTTCAAGAAAATAATAGTTTTTGTAACTCAGAATGTTCATATTGTTTTTTTTACAGCAGGCGATGTTGCTTTTTGTCACAAGTTTACTGTACGAATCCAAAAACCGTGAACACTTTGATTTGATTTTGTGCATGCAGCAAGCAATCAGAAGCGACTCGAAACCGCAAGAAACCCAAACAAACGGATAGTCACGAAACCACGCTTCTCTGTTTCCTTGCAAAAGAATCGTCGCCGCCTCGCTATAGTTCTTTTATTGCTAGTTTACCTTTCGTCTTTCATTGATTTGAAATCATTACTGAGAATAACTTAAAAAAGTAAATTTGTAACGCCTTTTTTTCGGCCGGTTCGTACGTCGTCTTCATCTTTAAATTTAAAGGCGTTCCAGTGAATCAATACCAATGAAACTTTCAGATAACATTTTGCACATCGGTAAGCATGCACAGTGAATGTTTTAAAAAAATCCATTGAGCCGTTTCTCAGATTTTTGCAAAAGTCATTAAAATCGATGTTAGGAAAAAAGGTAGTTCTCAAGATTGCAAAAGAGAAAGTAAACAAAACTTTCAAGGTTTACAAACTTCATCAAGCTACTTTTTGACATTATCATTAAGTAATTTCACAAAATCAGTGTTAATCTCTCGATCGATTTAATACCAGTACACAAATAGTAAGGTTTGAAATGTTATTGCGATTTATTTTAATTCAAACATACAGAATTTTTTTATTCTTGCAAAATATATATGCCATATACCATATTTTAAGATGCCTATGTGGGATTTTCAATGCGAAATCTTAAACGCGCTAAATTTCACTTTTACTGATTTCTAAGTTTCTTGTTTATCGTCGTCATGGTAATATCGATTTTACCAGACAATATATCTTGCCAAACTTCAATTCAAAACCAGTTAGTGGTGAAAATTTCACGTTGATCTGACCTGGAGAAGGCCGCTTAAAAGCCGATTGAAAAATGTTGGTATGGTCTCCAGAAAACTGTATCGAACCACCTTAACAATGACGAAAAGTCTCCAGTGCTGACGAAACTGGTGACCTGCTGTTCATGCGTTAATGAAACCACAAAATGTCAAACTACCAATAATCTCTGAAAACATGTTCAGAGCTGACGAAGTCTTTTCAATTTGTGAAGCACAAACATGGAAACAATTTCCAGTTGTTGTCATTTAGCAATTGTAACAGTTTCAATCATGTACATTGTACAGTTCGAATTGTGCATCCTGTATTAACACTTCATAGTAATGCTGTAAGGAATCAGAAAAACAGCTATCCGGACAACAATGGACTGATTATCAATTGTAAGTTGCAAAATGTACAAATATTGAATTGCAACCCAGTAAAACAAACTCAGATGTAATTTTAATCTCAAATAATTTGAAAATAAAAATAATGTTACCTGTTCTTGACGGTTGTGTGACATATATTAAGCCTGATCAGTACAGAATTATACCAACCAAGTATGACAAATTAAATTCCAATCCATATTTTTCACAAATATGAAGGAAAAATGATGAATTGTTTTGATTTTGCACACGAGTTTGTGCAACATTAGTAGTAATAAGAGGCACCTTAGCTCACTTTACATCACCCATAAAAGTATCGAATTTTCCCCGTTTCATTTCCTCGTTGAATTTTTCAAGATTTTTTCAAAAAATCCTCGTTAAATTTCCAAAATTGTCGTTAATTTAGTGTATTTTGGAAATTCTCCTCGGTAAAAACCCAGTGGGTAACCATCTTACCCGTTTTTGAGAAAAAATCTGGCTCACTTTCCAGATAATTCACAACTCGCGAGTCACGAGCTCACTTTCCAAAAAAACACACACATCCCCTCATGAGCCACTTTCCAAAAAAACACACATCCTCACGAGCCATTTTCCAGATCAATAAAACGCAATAATTTGGTATAACCATATGGAAGTGTATCCAATCCAGTTTCAACCTTATTCAAACATCTTTTATCGTAAACAAACCGAAAGTCTTTCTCTTGATATTGATTAAAAACTTCTTTTGTTTTTGGATCTCTTGTGATTTTCTGCTCATTGACAAGAGTGATTCTTTCTTTCTGACGGTTGATGATTTCCTTCATTCCTTTCATATTCAGATATTGACTGTTTTCGTGATTTAGTGTGAAACCTTTTACTTTACAAGTAATTTTACCTTTTGACGTCACATAGCTATAAGATTTTGGGCCAGAACCGCACCACTCAACAATTTTATCACCTCCAAGCTCATCCGTTAGTTCACCAAGCATATCACCGGTTTCGATTGTTTTACCTCCCGGCCTTTGTACATACCAACAACTGTCGGTATCAAATCCGAGCACCTGTTCTCCGAGAGTATCCAAAACACCGTACAACTTTAGACGCGCATGACTTGTTGTGAATGCGGCAATAAAAATATTTGTGTTGTTTGCATTATCCACAAACTGATCTTTCAAATCATACGTCATCTGCACCATGTCTTCAGTGAGGAACTGAATGAAAAGATTTTCAATGTTATCATCGAGCAAAATTTTGTAAAACTCTTTTGATTCGGTTACATATTTGTGTTGATTCATGTTGTTACGCTGACCAAACTTTCCCCAAAGACTATTCAGACATATTTTCGCAATTGCCCTCCTTCCAGGATTAAATTCTATTTTTCCTAACTCAATTCCCAAACGTTCTTTGACAATCTGTCTAAAATGCTCTTCTGACTCATATTTACATCCAGGACCGGTTTTAAGTTCAGAGCTTTCCAATTTGATCTTCATGAACTTTTTAACATATTCTTTGAAAAGATCGCTAGATGTCTCTGGGAAATGCCAAACCTCATAAATCTTATCGATCTTATATCCCTTTTCAAGCGCTTTTTTCATCTCGTTTGTACACCATGTTCCGATAAATGATCTTTCATACTTCGTATGTAAACATTCTTGTTGTTTTGTTTCTGCACACGTTCGACAAAGAGGAAACAGCAACTTTTCAGCCTTATCGCATCTTATTTTTACCGGTAAAACAGGATGATAAAGCCCTCGAGGTGGAACCACTTTACATTTTATGAACCCGAACCAATTTTTATCAAACCTTTTGGGATTGAAAATCTTTTCAGGATGACCGATCGGATATTCCTCGTAGAATTGAACTGTTGGATACAGGCTGACAAAATCAGCATACGCGCCCGATTCATTCTCTTTGAAATCATGGGTTAGCTTTGTAATATTTGTTCGACCACCAAAGAAGGCATCTCTGGGGTTAAGCGGCTCCACAAAATCACGTTTCCAATCGCTTTTCATGAAAGATTTAAATTCGGTATTTTGTTTGAGTTCGCACTCATAGATCTCCACAAGATTATACCCACTATTAATAATCTTATTATTTTTTTCCATCGTACGACGATGAAGAGTTTTCATATCCATCTGATTTTTGGTATTTATCGTATCTGAATCGAGGCATTTATTGCAACCGTGCCAAAAACATCCCTGAAATTCATAGACAGTATTTGTTGCTTCGCAAAAACCGTCGACATAATTGTTACCTTTGATGCACTCAAGTTTTTTCTCACCACCGTTGAGAGCGTGTTGAATCTTAATTCCGTGTTTTTCAGATAGAAAATCTAACCATGCGATACTTATTTTCGAATAATTTTCCTGTCGTGTGGTATCTTTTACGACAGCGATTGTTTCTGGTTCCAAATATTTAGCTCTGAAAATTGTCATGCACACACTTGCGATTGTGATATATTGAAACGGATCGATATTTCCGAGATCGATAAACTCTTCACGAAACATCATCATCGATCTTCGAAGAATATCAACGTCAGACCTACAATAATCGATAAGCTCTTTTTGGAAATCAAAAACATAGTTTTCTTTGACACGAGCATCGTGCCATTCGTGAAAAGCTTTTCTATCATCTTTCTTCATCTGATCATAACCATAGTGTTTCTTGCTCGGAATCGGACCTACATAGTTTTGGTGACACTTTTTGTTGAAATAATGAGGGAAATAACCTTTTTTCAGCTCTTTCAATCCAAACGTTTTTGGGAACGCTGCTAATCTCGTTTGAACAAAATTCAAACTATCTATGAATCTTATTTTGAATGACTTGATCTCCATCGACATTATTTTTGTACCTGAATATATAATATCGGGTTTTACGATATTTTCTACACACCATTTTAAGATAAACTGAGCATCATAACCTTTTGAATTATGCGCAATGAAGGTATATCCTTTATGCTTCTGCTCCATCTTCTTATCCTCCACCTCATACTCCTCAAACACAAACTTGCAGAATTCTTCAATTGTGTGAAAGACCCACTCATTTCCTTCAAAATCATGTACCACAGCTAAATTTACTTCGTGAATACCTGTCTCTTGAACGCATTCAAAGTCGAAAAACATATAGTTTTCCGTGTATGTTTGGCAAGAAAAACATATGTAATCTTCAAGACAGCCTGTACATCTTCCTCCTTTGCAATGTGTATTTTTCATAAAACATTTATGCGTTGTTAAATCGCAGTAATCTTTGCAGTTGGAACATTTTGAATGGCCGCATATGTGGGTCTTTAGGTTATGAATCGTTCCATCTCTATCTTTTGAAGTTACGATTATTCTCTCGCATTTCAAACATTTTCCTACATTTTCACACACAATGTCGGGTTCTCCCCATTTTGATCTGTTTCGTTTATGTTCTTCATAACAATCTAATCCAAAAAAAGATCTATTACACTTATCGCATGGAATTGGTGGTTTAGAGCACTTTTTTCCATCAGGAAAAGATTTGAAACAAGCGATACATTTTGTTGGACATCTATGTTTATCTCTATGTTCATAGGGTTTCTTGCATGTATGACAATAATAATCTTTACAAAGAAACCCCGGCATACTTGTAATGACATCGTAATGATTTTGATTTTTCAAAAGGTAGATCTTACTCGCATTTTCAAAAGGAGCGGCTGTGAAAATGATCTCGTTAAACTGGTCAGCATCAACGATATTTATCTCTACTTTCAAGTGTTCAGAAAATCTTTTCACATCTTCAAGAGTAGACCCAAATAAAATGATCGGAACATTAGCTTCTTCGTGAAGTTTCTTTGCCTCCTCTTCCTGCAGTTTTCTCGAAGCATTGAATCCGTTTTTCAATTGCGAACTTGTCCATCTATCTTTGTTAATATTTGCCACCGCTGTTACAATTGCTCTGGCAAGACATATACTATCACTGTTTTTAATCGTTATGACTGACTTTTTTCTTGAAACATTGTCTTTGGTTACACGCAATCGTCCTTTACCCCGAGGAACCATTATCGATTGAATTTCTATTTTAACCTCGGAGAGCGGTACATCCTTGTATTCAACGAATCTAGCTATCTGTTCGACCAGATCCGTCCCAAGGTTATCTGTGATTGTGATCAGTTTTGTACTGACCGGTTTTTGCCAACTCGGATGGCTAAGTATCCATCGAATTTTGTCACCGTTTTGTAACCCTCTCTCTCTTATTACTTTCGATCCGATCTCTAACAATAATATTGCGATATCGATATCGTGCATCGCTGCACGTGGGTTTAGTATTTTTACATTGAATTTATCGAAAAACGATTTGAACTTTCTACTTTCCTTTGAAGATATCTTGATTATCTCATACGAAACTTTATGTTCAACCCCTTTCACGCGAAGCGTGTCAAGCTCGTTGTTGAGCAGCTCTCTTTTTGAAAACAGCTGTTTTCTCTGCTTTTTGTTATTTTTCAACTTTTTATTAACCTTTTGGAGTTTTTTCTTGAGCCGCTTGATCTGTTTCTCTTTTGTCTTATTATCCGCCGGAACAACCCCCGAAGGCGCTTCAAAGTTTTTCTCTTCTCTTTTCTGTCTTCGGGTTTGTTTGGGTTTCATCTGATAAGGTTTTGGTCTATGTGGCGGTGGCGGTGGTGGTGGTGGTGGGGGTGGTGAAGGTTCATCTATAAAAGTAACGATACCTCGAGGTGGGGGAGTATTTAATCTACTTTCAATGAATTCAATCAGCTCCGCCTTCCTCCTATAACGTGAATAACCTTTCAAACCGTTTTCACGTGCAAATGTCTTAAGCTGTTCAACAGTTTTTGAATCCATGTGTAAACTAAGTATTACATCATACTCAAGATTTCTTTATTACCATTTTTTAAAAAAAATTCATTTCATTTCATGAACGTGAAATGAAAAAAAGCTTACATCATTACAAGTCTTTCAGTTCTTTCAGATCTATCCAAGAGTTGAATTTTTCTGGATAACCGCTCCACTTTACTAACGCTTTACCTTTTCGAGCATCTCGTCGAATCACTTTCTCAATACGGTAAACGTCTTGAACACTTGACGAAGTCAATTGCAGCTCTTGCTCATAAAAAGTACCCGTTATCTCCTCATCCATCTCATCCTTTATTTTATAAGTTATCGGATTAGTGTATTGAATCTTATTGATAACGAATGTTTCTTCAGTCCAATTCGGTGTGTAACCTTTATCAAAAACAGGACGTTTATATTTTGATATTCGAACTTTATCACCAACTTTAAATTTCGGTTTATGCGTAGCTGTTCGTTTCATCTTTCTATACAGATTTAAGTAAACAGCACTTTCGTTCTTTTTCTTCGACGCTTCCACAGGCGTCATCCCGATGCTTCGGTGTTTTGTATTATTGTATTCTTTCAATATCTTCGATAACACATCATAATACACGGTATTGTTTTGAACGGTGAACTGCTTAAACATTTTCTGTTTTATCGTACGGTTCCATCTTTCGCAAACACTAGATTTTTCTTCATTCTCTGTTGAATATATTGTTATCTTATTTTTATCCAGCAGTTCTTTCATATTCTTATTATAATACTCTTTACCCTTATCAGTCCATAACATTTTCGGTTTTCTTCCTTCTTTGAATATTGTTTTGAACGCTTCTGTAACGGTCTCTCCCTTTTTATTCTTCAACGGTACAATCCAACCATATTTACTGAAAACATCTAACACCATGAGAAGATATCGATAACCCTTATTCCACTTACTTAATTTCTGCATCTCAACAAGGTCAGAACACCATATCTCATCGATACCATTAACGATAACACGCCGCCGAGTAAACTTTCGTCTTATAGGTTTATGCAACTCATCAGCTAACTTTTCTTGCCACGTCATACTGTAGTTACTCGGCGGCTTTATCCGTTTTTTGAAACACCAAGTCCAAGTTTTTGTTTTATATCTATTACATTTCTTGCTAGCGCATGACCCCACTGTCGCTCCTTATACGGTACACTATCCAAGGCTTTCACCATTTTTCTATCTGCTTCATTTTTACATTTTAGAGGGTTTGGTTTATTCGAGCAAACGGCATAATCAACGTCATGTCGCATCGCTATAGCATCCGTTTTACCCGTCGGTTGAACGTAGACCTCCAGTATTTCACCTGTTTCTGGATCATACTTAGGCATGGGGTTACCTGGACCTGTGTAGTTATGCCCTGGTAATGTCCATCCTCCTTTTGGTTTCGGAAGTTTTAAAATCGCTTTATGAATGTCGAAACCGCTACCGCGGTGAAGCGGATCGAGTCTTTTCGATAAGTCTTTTGTGAAACTATCCAAACCCTGATCTATATACTTATCAATACCTGATTTAATCTTTTTCTTTACAAAGTCTGATTTGACGGCTTTTGACGCTCCTATTTTTCCTAAATTGTAAAGACCTTTCATACCAGCTTTCATGGCAATCTCTCCAAGACTATGACTACCTTCCACATCAAAAAAGCCCCCACCTTGTGAGGGCTGAACTAGTTTCCCGAACTCTTAACGAAACGGGTTTTTGTTATATCACAATTAGCACACTTGCACCAATAATAATACCGACCGTTGCTGGCTAACTTATAACCGGATGGTTCAGCGTTGTTTGTATGTTTTTTCTCCTTGACGCAATATATATTTGCTGGTGGTTCCATTTTATTATACGATCTGTATAATAAAACTTTTTAATTTTAATTTTAATTACATAAAATAATTTTTAATGAACTTTTCATTGAACATAGTATCTGTTAAACTAAACGGTTGTAAGATATCGTAAAAATCTTTCTTGAGTGACCATTGATGAAGGAAATAAAGGCAATAATAACCGCAAAGGACGCTTTTTATGTTTTGATATTGACTTGAATTATAGATTATCTGTTTCTTGCTAACGCATGTAAATTCTTCAGGATAACCCATTCCAAAACTATCGAAATACCACACGAAGTTATTATCGTGAGATGGAGCGCAACAAACCCAATGAGTTCCAGCATTTTCAAGCGAATCGAGATTAATAATGCATGGACTATGATTTTTAGGCATAACTTCATCCCTCGAATATATCCCTTTGAAATTAGGAATTCTAAGGTATGAAATCCACTTCATCAGTTCAACATTACTCAACGGTTTGTTTACGAATTTTGGCTTTACACTCCTTATAGGATTGCCCCTACTAGAGGTATATCCTTGAACGGGCTGTTTGGTCCTAAAAGTAACCCTTTTCCCTTTTTTTTGGTTCCCATTCCAAAAGTATCTTTACCCCATTGTCCATAGAACGGTGGAGGTGGATCATAAGGATTTCTACTCATTCCTAATCGCGGTGCCCCTTTTCCATCTTTAGGTCTTCCCATTCTAGGTGCACCGGATCCGGTCAACTTTTTAAACGCTTCGACAGCTAACGGAATTCCGATACTGGCTAATATCGTTCCTAATAACCCTCCAGATTGTGTTTTTGTCGGTTTTATCACCAATCCTTTTCCTGTTTGGAAACCGCGTTGAAGAACTCCTTTCTCTTTATCTGTTAGCAAATGAATATTATTAAGCAGATGTTGAATCTTACTATTCGGGATGAGGAAACCACCGGTTTGACCACAACCGCTACCGCTTATCTTTTTAACAATTTGACTTGCTCCTTCACTCGCTAAACCGGCAAGCGCTGATAAACCGAGTGTTTTAGCTAAAGTCGGTGCCAACGATTTCGCTAGCGGTATAATTGCACTGAACAGACTACCACCTTCTCTCATTACTTTTCTAATCTGCGTTTTCGATATTTTTATCTCGACACCGTTTCCAAGCGATTTCGCTTTACTGATCCTATTGATCTGAGTAGCTGTTAACAGTAACTCATCGTTACCGCTTGTCTGTGACTTCGCTAACCTAATCGTGATAGGGCTGCTTGTTTTATAAGCTCTTGCAAGTTTTTCTTTCTGACCTTCAGATAAACTTACTTTGTAAGGATGATATGTTGTCATTTTGTATTTAGTATTGTAAAATACAAAATTGTTTTTTAAAATGAATTGCGCTTACGCGATGACCAGCTCATTTCCAACCTCATCTATTTTTATCAGCTGTTCATACAAAACTATCGCATGTACGTTAAAGTCTGCTGCTGCAGGTGCGTTCAATTTATAATGGAATGTTAGTGGTTTGGGATCTCTTGTTATCTCTTCAGCTTGATATGTTAAATCAAAATAGATTAGCGGATAGAGAGAGTTATAATTGGATAAGTTCAACTGTGTACCTGTGTTGTAATCATTCAACCTCATCGCATAAGACATTACATCATCAAATATCAACGCTTTATCTTCAACGTCATACTGTAATTCTGGGTAAAAAACCGATCTTCCATACTCTAATCTACAGGTTGCTAGTGATGAGTTGTTATCTGCTGCATTTAATTTGAAAGTATCCATAAGATACGGATTATCTTCTGCATTATTATCATTAGGTGGAGCGGCTCTTTTCAGATAAACAAAAACATGTTTAACATCGATAGCGTTAGGTGTTATTCGAAAAAATCCTGATACTCTCGTTGGAGGTGATTTGTTATACATATCGACTAAATATTTCCATTGTTTTTCTTTCAAAAAAGAGCTGGTAAATTTATCGTCAAGAGAGAGTTTGGGTTCTATTTTCGGAACGTAAAGTTCAAACCTATCCACAACAACTCTTCCAGCATCTGTACCGTTAGCCATATGAATTAGTTCGTCATCATCTTGCAACCTTATCTCAAACTGTAGTTCCATAGGAACAAGCATCTTATCTTCCAACTCTTCGAAAAAGGAAAAACGATTCAGAGGAATAATCGTATTAATCTTTTTAGCGCCACCAGTACCATTGTTTTGAACCGCTTGAGTTTGTAACCGTCTAGCTTCAAATCCTGTATTAGTGTTGGCGGTTGTTGCATCAGTATCCAGATACCAGAAACTTCTCTTTCCTACCGATCTACTAAAGTCGTCAGAGTATTCTAACAGATTTTTAACAAAAGTAACTTTATGCAGTTCATCTGAATCATAAATCAATTTACCACCAGATCTAATCTTTAGGTGTTTAATTAATGAATGAGAACCGTTAATAACTGTTATTCTATCGGCTGCTGCATAGCCGGCACCGTCTGCTAATTTCTGCAGCTGAAATCGTATCTCAAAACGAGCGTTATACCAGTCGAAATGCGTTGATCTATTATTGATTGTAAACTTATAACCACCTTTTTGCTGATGTTGACCATTAGCCGGTGCACTGATTAGATCATCAGGTTTAATTCTTACTCTTTCATATCTTGCTACATAATCACTCGATCGAAAAGCCATCTTTTTTAATTATAATATATATTATTTTTTATCTTTTTTTCTTTTTTAAACCGTTACCTGATATTAATCTATTTAATATCATATCAGTATCTTCGATATGTTTTGATGGAGGCCTTCTATGCGTAGCTGTGGGTTGTTTTGATGAAGATATTCTAGTATTTCTCATACTAGCTAGTTTTTTCATTATGAGATCGCCAGATTTTTCAGAGATTTTTTTACCTAGTTTTTCACCCGTATGAGAAATTCCTGCTTCCAACGCTTTTTTCGCAATAGGTTTTGCTAATTTATTGAAAACTGCCTTTGCTACAGCCTTCATCGGTTTAAAAATATTATCGACAATGACACCTGTTCCTTTATGTTTGTAAACAAATCTACCTATCTTTGGATTATAAAAACGTGTAAATTCGTAACTTTTCATTTTATTATTACATTCACATTATAATCTTTTTAAAATTAAAGAAAAAGCTGTATCTGCTCCGTTTAGGTTGACCTTATTTCTTTTTCCATCTGTGATATAGATTCGAATATTGCTTATTGTGTTCGTATTCACAGGATTATATGTAACTCTCATCGGTTCAATTGAAAAACTATATGAGGCCTTCAGAACAGATGTTGAAAAGGAATAAATGATATCTGTTTTAATACCATCAACGAGTGAATCGTTTGTTAGATCACAATGAACGTTCAACATCTCGGTATCTTGGGCTAAATTTGGTACTCTGGGGCCAATGTTAATCTCTTCCTTCAGAACTGTTTTGTCAAAACCGATCAGTTCGTTAAAGTTACTCGGTGTTAGATCGAGTTGATAATTTTCTTTCAACGTTATTTCCACTCTAAAAGTTGCATTATTAAAAACCAGGTTGATTGGAAACTCATCTTTTTCTTTTTCAGGGTGTTTTATTACAGTTTCTTTTCGAATATGTTTATCAAACTCTTCATAATTCCAAACACCACCTGGGAAAGTAATGTCGCGAAACGTTTTTCCACCATCAGAGCTGTATCTGATTAGCTGATTGTTGCGTTCAGCGTTAATGTTATACCATGTAAAACTCATATTGATAATTCTGTTAAGACCGATAGCATATTCTGCATTTTGATCTAAAACAATCGGTTGATAAAATTTTGTTGTGAAATCTCCAGGTCTGTTGTTACCTTTTGATTTAACTGAATATGATGACAACACTATTTCTCTATCCATTTTATTACTACCTACTGTAGTAGTTAACTATATTTTTTTAATATTTAAAATAACTCTTGTAAATCTGTTTAGCCTGCATTTTATCGATTATATTATTTTTCAAAAGTTCGTCTAAAATCGCAACTCCGGTATTACGCATCTCAATATTCGTATTACCGGCTATAATTTCACCTACTATTACTTCGAGTTTTTTGACAAGATCTTTATAGTTATTAAAAAATGTTAAGTTTCCACCTCTCCTAAGCCCTTTACCTGTCTTTTTTAATTTATCTCTTCTCACTGTAATTATGGAACTTTCTCTTTGCAAATGCTCTCTATATTCTTTGAGAGCTTCCTTTTCTTCAGGATCTTCCGATTTATTGATTAAATTGGTTATTTTTCGTTTTTCTTTTCCTAGACCTTTTACTGCGGTATCGTACGCTTCAAGCATCTCTTCCGGTGCTTGATCGGTAGTTTCGATAATAGGTAAACCGTATTTTTCAAATATTTCTTTCTCTTCCAGAGCTCTTTGTTGTTGGCTACGCATATATTCACCGGGTGAATATGCTGGCGGTGGAGATGGTGGAGATGGTGATGATGTTGATGGCTTCGCATCTTGTGGTAAAACTTCTTCACCAAAATCGATTAAACCTTCTACATCCATCTCTTCATATGGATCTACATCTGGATAATAATCAATTCCTGTTAATAATTCTTTACCGCTTTGTTTTTTCCTTTGTGATGGCTTCACATGTTGCACATGTACATCTAATTTTGATGTTATCGGTTTAAAAATTTTTTCATAAGCCAATTGATCTGTCTCCTCACCTAATTTTTTCTTTATCAGCGTTTCGCGAACAAAGTTAATCTTATTCCCCAACTCGGTTTTTCGTTTTGCAAGTTCTTTCCACTTAAGTAAACTCATTTTATTAGATGTATCGATTTTAAATTTTAAAATGTTAATATAAAATAATGATCGCAAGTATTTTCTTTCTTCTCTCTTTTATAAATGAACATATCTTTCAAGATTTATCTCCACAATGGTTAAGAGAAACTCGAGAGATCGCAAGAGAGGTTGTAGAAGCGCTTGAACAGATCTAGTGTGTGAAAGATCGTCTAATTTATTATACGCTACGTATAATAAATTTTTTAGAGAAACTTAAGAGATCGGTTCAAGTAGAAGGCTTACCAAACATTTATTGATTGCTGGGGTAGTACCCTGATCACTTCGTATTCTCACTCGAAATGTATCACACTCAATCAAAACGACATTCATGTCATAAGATTGTTTCTTTCCACCATTTCCTCGTCCTAATCCGTTGTTTATCATCACAAAAATAGGAGGGTATGTTTGGAGCGTATCGAGGATGTTAATACAACATTTTACAATTTTACAATTAACAGGAACTATAACTTCTTCCTCTCCTGAAAATAGAGCAAATGTTTGGTTTGCAGTTTTATTGTAAACACCGTTAATTACAAAAACACCTCCGCTCATCGCAAGCGATGGTGAATTGATAATTGTGTGATTATTCATATCGAGTGTGGTCTGCATTAGCATTTTCCCGCCTTCCAAAATATAAGGAGTGTCGTAAACACTGGCCGGTACATCTGAATGGTATCCTTTTATTCCGTAAATTATTAGGTAAGCTTGAGCTTGCGAAGCTGATGTTGGTGAGCCACTACATTTTAAATCGACCCTAATATACTCCGGCGGTGAAATTTTCCACTTATGCATGTTTACAATGCTTCGACTGTAATTAGTAAATTTTTTTGTCGATTGTTTATTTATGTTGAGAGAAGTCGATTGAACATCAACGCTAACACCGCTCATCGTAGGTGGAATAAATTCGATACAAACGGTATATTCACCCTCTGGTAATTTATACATATTAAAACCGATTCTTGATGAGTAGCTATTTAGCGGATGTTTGTGTAATAGCAACGCATAAACTTTTCTGTTTAGTGTATGCGGTGACTCTACCAAATCGACTATTCCGGTGACGGTTATATCATGCTCGGATGAGCTTTCATCAACATTTTCCATTATGTACCGGAACTCATCTTTCAAATTTGATGAGTCACTGATATGTGATTCGTCAACATATTTTTTGAGCTTTTCTTCTACCTCGTTCGTATGAACTACCACATCCCCTATCATGAGATTGAGTTTTCTATCACCACCGTCCACATAAGATTTATTACATGCGTCATTATCATCATGCGGATCACCGAGATTGGTAATCTTATGGTTTGACATATCTAAATCTTCACCGGACGGATTACTCAATTTACCGGAAATTATATGATCCACGTATCTTTTATTTGCTCCTTGGTCGGCGACCGTCGGGTCCTTTACATTGTAAACCGTATTGTTTCCCATATCTAAACTAGTCTCCATCGGAAACGTCTCTTTGCGGGATAAGAAGATATTTTTGACATCGTTGTAAGAGACAAGATTGTTATAATTTGCTCCTAAATCGTGATATGATTGTTGTTTCGAATGGATAACATTGAAACGTTGCTTTAGATCGATATTTTTCACGACCTCATGTGTAGGTTCAGGAGCGTTAGGATGAAATTTTTTCAGTGTCACCATATTGACAGCGCATAAATCGTTATCTTCGTCCGTGTCCATGTTTGTGATTAGTTTTCTATTCATGTCGATCTCTCCAGGAAGAATCAATCTATTTCCTCTGAGATCTAAATCACCGGTCATATGTGTACTTCCATCCAAGTTTAGAAAGTGTGTTTTAGCAGTACCATAATTAATAGCATCCTTCAAGTCGACCGGATTATCTATGTTTACCAATCTTTTGTTTTGAATATCGTAATCACCCGAAGACGTTAATTTGAAACCGACGCCTGGTAATCCTTGTGGTCCTTGTTCTCCACCTGATGGATGGTATCTGAAAGAATTTGGTAATACCCCATTTAAATAGCTCATTTTGTTTTATATTTAGATTATATTTTCATCAAAATTTTTTAATACTCTTTTCTTTGGTTTATCGATATAGAGAAAAGAGTACGGATCTTTTGTAGCCATTTCATATTGTTTCTTGTCAACGTTAACTTCACGACAAAACATAGAAATTTCGTTATTACTCGGAAATTCGAAAACGCAGAAATGTGAGCAATTTAACCGTATATCTTTTGGTGTCTTATAATAACTTTGTGAAAGATAAATAACGCTACAATTTTTATGTCTACCATTGATAAAATATTCAATCAGCGGATTTTGATTCTTTTCACACACAAAATCATCGAATATAATTATTTTTTGGTTTTCATCCGATAATGAAGATACCGGTATAATATCTTCTGGAGATATTTCTATCACTTCATAACCGGCATCTTGATTGATCGGGTCAAATTTTCTTAATAAGAACTGATATTTTGATTGGTCTAAATTTTTCGCATACAGATATACCTTGTCATAATACAATAAACGAAAAATCATATCAAGTAAAAGATTTGTTTTTCCTGAACCGGAAGGCCCGCAAATCAACATTCTAAAATTTTGATCTGGCATGAAAGAATGTAATTGCTTGTAATTTGTAACAATATCATCACCCACATCATAGTTAATAAACTTCATATTTTAAAACTATATATTTAAAAAATAAATAAAGTTTTAAAATATGAAACATAAGCGAGATATTTTCACGTTCAATCACATCGATACTTCGATCGGTGAGGAGAAACTGTTGGAGATTAAGGCTCTTTACAGATTTTATCATAAGAAGTGGTGGTGTTATAAAAAGACTTATAGGCGGTTCAAGCGGATGAATCTATTCTGTAAACTGAGTAGTTCATTTCTTATCGCGAGCGGTACAATAGCAGGTGGAGTTACGCTGAACCCGATTACGCTAGGAGTTATTGCCGGTGCGGGATTGTTATTGAAAACATACGCCGATTACAAGAATTATAATCGAAGGATTGAAATGAGTAAACACGCATATACAACGTATCAGAAAGTATTGATTGACTTACGTTCTTGTATGCGAGGAAAACATTTCGATCACGATTCGTTTGTGGATGAGATGAGATTAATCGATGATATGATTAGCGATCTTTGTACGCTTTCTAATGACAGGATTGAAGAGAAATATGAGAGAATTTTCATAACGTGAATCCTTCAAGAGGGTAATGCGCATGCGTGTGAAATTTATTATACAAGTCGTATAATAAAATATGAAATACAAAGAGTGAGTCATCATTTTATTTTCACTTCATTTTATTTTCACTTCATTTTATTTTCACTTAGTTAACCTAATAAATAATTCACAAAAATAGGCAACGCTGTTTCTCAGTTAATTAAATTCACAAAAATAGGCAACGCTGTTTCTCAGTTAATTAAATTCACAAAAATAGGCAACGCTGTTTCTCAGTTAATTAAATTCACAAAAATAGGCAACGCTGTTTCTCAGTTGACCTTTGATAACTGCTTAAGAAACGTGTTTCCAGAATGTACTTTCTTCTTCACAAACCTCTCTAATAGTTTTCAAATTTGACATAAATGTACGGATTGGTAAAGCACAATATTTTAGTCTCGGATACACTTCAAATAGATCGCTAAGCGCTAATATACCGTATTGTAAAACCATATGATGGATGTCTTCGAAAGCGTCTTGATTTTCATCGTTTGTCAGCTTCTTTGTAGACGCTTCTTCTTTTTCTTGTATTTCTGCATAACATTTTCGAAGATGTAGATGAATTCGAGGATATTTTGCTCGAAGTTGACAGAAAGTTTGCTCAACATCTCGAAGCATCCTGTCGCTGTCCATCTTTGCTTCAAATGGTGTGTTAAGCCTTTGTTGCTATTGCCTCATGCTTATTTTCAACCGGTTGAAACCGCTTTCAACTGGTTATTTGATGACGTCACCGGATATTTTTTCACTGAACGTGACGGCGTTTCAGCTCAATGAACACGTATGCTGTGGTATTTCAAGTCGCGTTTCACGACTTGAAAATTATTAAAGTTTAATCTTCGCTTTCTTCTATTGCTAACAACGATTCTCTCTGTTTTAGCGGTTTAACATATGCTTCGTGAACTTTCATCTGTATTGAAACGACGCTGTCACTGATGTAAATGCTTTCGATTAACAAAGCTAATTTGACTTTACAATATTGGTTAAGATAGTCGAGTGGATCAGGTTTCTCGTTTCCTTTCGCTTTGAATAGCGATAAAATCTTATCTGTCTTTTCTGAATATATCAGTTTAGCATATAATACTGGTGCACTTGCATCATGTTTCTTGCCTTTCTTGAAATATAAAAGCTGACTTAATTTATTCGCTATTTCCGGACCATACGTGTCTTCTAATTGATCAAAACAAATATCCTCGAGAAATGTCAAACACTTAAAAAACTCATTTTCTTCAGCTGTTGGCTCTTTCTCTTTACTCCATAAACAAACTGGAATAGAGTAACCGACTACCTCGTTAGTTACTTTATCCTTTCTTTCATTCACTCCAAAACTGAAGAGAAATGGTGATTCGATCACTAGCGGTCCTTTCTTGTTATTAGGATAATTGGTTTCAATCTTAATCCTTTGATATTCTGAATCGGTGTTTTTCACCGTGTATGTTACAGCTTCGTGGAAAGTAATATTTTCTTTGCAGAGATTTGAAAGACTTGTCAGTTGCATGTTTGTTATATAGTATATTTATTTCTTTAAGACAATTTTTTTCAACTCGTGAAACGCGAGTTGAAATTATAATTACAGTTTTAATCTTCGCTTCCGCTTATTTCAATTTCTTCAATATCATCACACAATTCAATTTCTTCATTTTTAGCATATTCCTCTATCCGTCGTTGTATCTCTTCTTTACATTCCTTACATTTACCAATTTTTTTACCATGATTACAGACAGCCTTTCCACCACATTCAACACAATATCGTTTGTTTTTCCCATGTTTACAGATTCCCTTTCCTCCACATTCTTTGCAGTAATATTTGTTATTACCGTGTAAACAGATACCGTTTCCTCCACATTCTCTACAATAGTACTTGATGTTCCAATGAATGCAGATACCATTTCCTCCACATTCTTTACAAGTATACTCTTGTCTACCGTGTTCACAAATCCTTGCTCCTGAACACTCTTTACAATTGTATTTATTTCTTCCGTGATAACAATGTAAAACTTTACGCTTTGGTGATTTCACAGGCTCTTGTCTTTCAACAGCATCTAGCGCATCAATTAATTCAGCTTTCCGCATTAGATAATATCCCTTGATTTTCATCTCTTTCGCTAAAAATTGCAATTCTTTGAGTGTGCTTTTCGAGTGCTTTTCCATTGCTTTTATTTAGTATATTTTATTTCTTTAATTCCATTTTCATCTCTAGTTTTTAGAGATGAAATTATATATGTTCATTTAGCATCTTTCAGTACAAGAAACTTGACCAAATCCTTTGGATTCAAACGTTTCACCTGTTCTATATCTATATCTATCACTCCAAAATTATTCTTTTTCTCATAATTATACATATATTGTATGCTATTATCAATCTTCGAAGTGCTTTGAGTAAAAACTCCTTTCCTTCCTCTTCCCATTGCTTTTTTTTTATTATACACTTTTTATTTCTTTAATTCCATTTTTTACATATAAAAATTCCTCACTCCAACTCACTAACATTGCTTGAGTGGTATCTCTTTGAGGTAGTCTCTTTAGGTAGTGGCGATTTTTTTTCTTCCATGGAACTCGTCAGCGTTGCTTGAGTGGTATCTCTTTGGGATAGTCTCTGTTCATTAAGTGTGTGCTTCTTTACTTCCTCAAAAAATGTGAAATAACATCACCCTCTTTAACCGTAAATGTCTAGTTATATTATGTTACGAAATGGAGTAACATAATAAAGTCTTGTTAAGCGATAACTCAGGATCGCTTGTTTGTTTGAATAAGGTTGAAACTGGATTGGATACACTTCCATATGGTTATACCAAATTATTGCGTTTTATTGATCTGGAAAATGGCTCGTGAGGATGTGTGTTTTTTTGGAAAGTGGCTCATGAGGGGATGTGTGTGTTTTTTTGGAAAGTGAGCTCGTGACTCGCGAGTTGTGAATTATCTGGAAAGTGAGCCAGATTTTTTCTCAAAAACGGGTAAGATGGTTACCCACTGGGTTTTTACCGAGGAGAATTTCCAAAATACACTAAATTAACGACAATTTTGGAAATTTAACGAGGATTTTTTGAAAAAATCTTGAAAAATTCAACGAGGAAATGAAACGGGGAAAATTCGATACTTTTATGGGTGATGTAAAGTGAGCTAAGGTGCCTCTTATTACTACTAACATTGTTTAAATAAAATGTGCAATTACCAATGCAGCAACCACAATTGTGTAATAAATCTTCTCATGCATATCACGCCTCTCTTATTGTTATTTATTTCATGGGATCGAGATTTCCACTGTTTTTATCACGCAATGCATAATGATCACCACTGGGTCTTCAACAGGAAGTTCTGGTATAAAAAGGGCTGACCTGGCCATTCACACCTTCGGTTTTGAATCAAACACAAAAGAATCAACAACTGACAAACATACGTTATCCCTACGACCATAAGTACAAAGATTGGAAATGTTTGAAAAAAAAGTCATTTACCAATGAAAGTTCTATTACAAGTCCTTGGCTACTTCTGGTATATTATTTGCTGGGGCAATATTCTGGTTTAAGGAGCATTTTTAAGTAAATTTCATTTATTACGCTCTGGTCAACAGCATACACCGACTGAAAGTCGCCGAAATTTGCATTTCATACCGACCCCTCTCTGGTGGAACTTCGCATTGAAATCGAGTGATTCACTGATTTTATCAGAGCACCCCAGACCTATTGATGTAATGCCAAGTTGAAACTCGTCGTCGCTTCTGTACGCATTGCGTTCCTGTTTTCTTTTTTAGTAATAACGTTATATAAATAAACAGCATCTGTTGGGTATGTTAAGGTGCACGAGCTGTATGGCATTATAATTAACGTTTTTTTTTTTTGCTCGATGTCGGCTTAACCCTGTAGTTTATGAAACGACTGGCTGCTATCATTAACCAACTGAGCGTATGCTAGATGTGTACCCATCTGAGTACGGTTGAAATCACACGTCAATACTCCAGAAAGAATTTAGAGGTTTTTTTATCGCCAATTTCATACCAGTTTGATTTTGGCCTCAAATTTGAACTTGTAAGCGCCTTCGTGCCACTTTTAATTTTGCTAAGGGTAAGGTCTTTGTGTAATGTTTATGTAAAATTTACCTTGAAAAAGTATTTAACAGCGTTTATGTTCCTTTCCACTCTAAACTAGTTGTAGTTTTAACATGAACAAGTACTACAGATTATCAATGCTAGTCCAAAAATAACCTTTTTCACCGTCGATTTGTAACTCTGCATGCAAGTCTCACAAACTTATTGTCAATTTGCTGTTATTACGACCCTTTGGACACAGTTTTTCTTTATACAGCTTATTCTTTTCCGATTTTCTGAAAAGAGTATTATGAGGACTACATGCATTTTCATTTCATTGAAGGACTTAAGAGAGTGTCCACCATAGGACCAGGCAGGAGGTGATAATACTCAAATCGCCGATTTTGCTCAAACTCAGCACAAAGGTTGAGGGTCATGAGTAGATACATGTACCAAAATATAAGGTCAAAATTTTTTATTCTCTCTGAGTTGTAGGGTCCCCCCCCCGAAAAATGACCATTTGGTACAAATTTATGCATATTAATTAGCTTAATTTAGTCGAGTGGTAAGACAACAAAAATAGCAGCCTGGCAATAAAAACTACTAAATCGTATTCTATATTGATCAGTCTTGTAGCAAAATGTGTTATTGGAATCGGTTGCTTTGATTTGTTGCTTTCCCAATACCGTAAGTGAAGGGCATGTTTCGTCATTTTCACGAGACGCCAAAATTAGGTCATTTTAGATCTTAATATCTCCAATGGGCAACAAGCTAACAACGTAGTTTTAATACTAGAAGTAAGAAGTATCTTTATGCTTACGAAAAATATAATAAAATGTTTGGGCAACTAAATAGGTTTTTAGTATGAAGGAATTTTTGCACCTCACTCAACGATTTATACGTTTTTCTGGCGATTTCATCAAAATTCGGTAATTAAAGAAAGTGGTTTAATTTTAATGAAATTGCAAGAAAAAGACAGCAAATGTTCAGCTAAGCATCATTCTGCTTATAACAATCCTAGAATTAGCGGGAAAAGCTTTTTGAAGCACATTTCATGAAGTTTGTAAATAAGGGTTTCATCTGTCTTACGTCATTTTCAATGCAAAAAAACAATGGGACACTTCTCTCTACAATAACTCTAAATTTTACTTTAAGGCACAATAAGGGACACAAAAAAAGCAAAGGCTGATACATACATGTTGTTTAGGTGCTTCGGACTCATTGTTGGTGTCCATTGCGATCCGGCCAAATCCAGTAAATTTTTAAAAAGTTGGATCTCTTAATTCAGCTTTTCGTCGATATTTATCGTGCAGTTCATCGCTGTTGACTTTGCTATGAGAATATTCATTGATAACTTGTTGTAATAGCTCCAATTTATGCCCGTAAGAGTGAGACAAATAAGTTATAAAACCACAGCAAAACCATAAACGCCATCGAAAAGTATCAACATAATGTTTGGGAAACATTCTTCGCCATTTTGAAGTTAAATTTTTGAGCCTGTGTTGTGGTCAGTATGGACAATGGACTACCGAATTACCGGATCGACGGACCACGGACTACGCATGATATAACGGATAATTTGGTGTAAAACGCGTGCAGCATATAAGATTTGGCTGGTTAATTTTTACAGTCGATTTTCAAACATTGATTTTTTCGAACTTTAGAAATAAAGATTCGTGATCGGTAAAATTCAATACCAAAGAGTCTGGGAAATCGGATGATTCCTTAAACTATTTTCAATTTCCGTATTTTCCCGATAAATTTGAATTTTTAGTAGCGCCATAACCCAAAATAATTACCTTATCTTGTAAAACACATCACAGGCTATCTATTATAGATAAAATATTTCCGAAATACTGTAAAAGTGCAAAAACCCAAGGGAGAAGTTGCAACTCCCCACCCCTTGCACGGTAGGGATACAGTAAAAACCCGCAAGTAAGAACCTGAAAATTAAGAACCTGTTAGCCTCAAATTTGTCATTTATACCCCCTATAAACAAAAACCTATTTAGCCTAGAAAATGAAAAACAGGTTCTTATTTTCAAAAATCATTTAGTGATGCAGAGCTGGGTAAGAATCCTGTTTGGAAAAATAGGAGCTTGCCATTGTTGTGCAGATAAATCAATCAATGTAATAGGGTGTTGTCGACGGGGGAGGGGTGGGTGGGGTTGACTGAAAAATAGGCTGATTACCATTTTATCTTGTAGCTGGATCTTATTTGTTGTTACACAGAAATAAGAACCTATTTAAGAACCTAGATAGCCTAAAATTGTGTTAACTACCATTTAAACAAGAACCTGTTAAGGCTAACTCTAAAAATTGTAGGTTCTTACTTGCGGGTTTTTACTGTGTAAGTTTGTGTGCACGTCAGAGGGTAATTTTTACAAACGTTTTGAAATTCATGGCATAAAACTTTTCATTTCTTTTTTTTGGTTGTACTTGGATGAGTTCCGAGTATAGAGTAGTAAGAAGAAAATTTTCGACGAATCATTCAAAAGGCAATCAACCTAACAAGTTATCTGTTTCCATGCCTGAAGGTTTGATTTGAACCCATCATGTCTCATGCGCAGTAAATAATATACAGGTAAGAATAAGATCCAAAAAGTTTTTGATTTAATTTTAAATATAACTAACTAGATGCTTTTAAATATTATGTAGTAACTTAGTTGTAGTACAACTGTCCTACCGATCCCTTACCTGGCCTTAACGGAGACGTGCGGCCCGACAGGGTACGTAACTTCAAATGGGGTTCTTGTCTTTGACGGGGTCTCGATTTCATCACTTTTTGTCTTAAACGGGGTGTCTTTTCTTGGCCTAATGCCACAATCAGGATAAGCATATATATATTATTTTATAGAAACTTTATCACAAGCCGAATTTCAACCAGTATTTTGTTGGCGTTTCCCCTCCTCCGCCCCGGAAGAACTTTCTAGAGAGGTTTATCTCTTTCTCTCAGATATTTTTCACAAATACAGACATCCACTATTCTCGATTAGATAACAATCAGTAGCATATTATTTTCCCCAGTTTATAAAAATGCTTTTTTAAATCCGCTAGTTTGTAATCTGTAGTTCATAGTCCGTAATCCATAGCCCCTAATCCGTGGTCCATAGTCTTGGCTCTATGTTTTATATTGCGGAGCTTAGCCTTCAAAATGGCAGAGAATGTTTACTTCTGTCTCCAACCTTATGAGCTAGTCTAGATCCACCAAGGGCTCATACTATGTTTCACCCTCAAACCGAAATAAAACAACAACAACAACAACAAGAAACACAAGACAAATGTCGAATTACTTCAGAGCTGTCAAGGAATCATTCGATTTTTCAGACTCTTTATTATTTAATTTTCTGGTCACAAATCTTAAGTTATGGACTGTTTTCTGCAGTTCTAAGTAATCAATGTTTGAAAATCTACTGTTAAAATTAACCAGTCCAAATCTTATATGCTACATTCGTTTTACACCAAATTATCCGTTATATTTTGCGTAGTCTGTGGTCCGCATGAGTTGTCCGTCGATCCGGTAATTCGGTAGTCCATTGTCCATACTGACCACAACACAGGCTCAAAATGGCGAACATTATGTTGTCAGTTTTCGATGGCGTTTATTGTTCTCCTGTGGTTTTCAAACTTATTTGTCTCACTCTCACGGGCATAAAATGG
Source organism: Cladopsammia gracilis (assembly GCA_022457155.1). Lineage (NCBI taxonomy): Eukaryota > Metazoa > Cnidaria > Anthozoa > Scleractinia > Dendrophylliidae > Cladopsammia > Cladopsammia gracilis. The sequence goes on along the minus strand of JAJGOT010000525.1, from coordinate 218,469 downwards.
AGCTATTACAACAAGGTGTCAATGAATGTTCTTATAGCAAAGTCAACAGCGATGAACTGCACGATAAATATCGACGAAAAGCTGAATTAAGAGATCGAACTTTTTAAAATACCTTTACTGGATTTGGCCGGATCGCAATGGACCCTGACAATGAGTCCGAAGCACTTATACGACATGTATGTATCAGCCTTTGCTTTTCTTGCGTCCCTTATTGTGCCTTAAAGTAAAATTTAGAGTTATTGTAGAGAGAAGTGTCCCATTGTTTTTCTGCATTGAAAATGAAGTAAGACACATGAACACTCATTTACAAACTTCATGAAATGTGCTTCAAAAAGCTTTTCCCGTTAATTCTAGGATTGTTATAAGCAGAATGATGCTTAGCTGAACATTTGCTGTCTTTTTCTTGCAATTTCATTAAAATTAAACCACTTTTATTAATAACCGAATTTTAATGAAATCGCCAGAAAAACGTGCAAATCGTTCTGTGGGGTGCAAAAATTCCTTGATACTAAAAACGTATTTAGTTGCCCAAACATTTTATTATATTTTTCGTAAGCATAAAGATACTTCTTACTTCTAGTATTAAAACTACGTTGTTAGCTTGTTGCCCATTGGAGATATTAAGATCTAAAATGACCTAATTTTGGCGAATCGTGAAAATGACGAAACATGCCCTTCACTTACGGTATTGGGAAAGCAACAAATCAAAGCAACTGATTCCAATAACACATTTTGCTACAAGACTGATCAATATAGAATACGATTTAGTAGTTTTTATTCCCAGGCTGCTATTTTTGTTGTCTTACCACTCGACTAAATTTAGCTAATTAATATGCATAAATTTGTACCAAATGGTCATTTTTCGGGGGGGGGACCCTACAACTCAGAGAGAATAAAAAATTTTGACCTCATATTTTGGTACATGTTTCTACTCATGACCCTCAACCTTTGTGCCAAGTTTGAGCGAAATCGGTGATTTGAGTATTATCACCTCCTGCCTGGTTCTGCCTGGTTTTCTGGTGGACACTCTCTTAAGCAAGCTAATCACATTTCTTATTCTCCGCTGCCAAAAATTAAAAAAAAACACCTAATTAATTTTAGAATTAGAAGATATAGCTAAAGAATTATTTTGATGTGTCATTAACAGTATTAAATTTTGCTATTGAAGCAAATAAGCTTTTAGAATTATACATAACAGTATGATAGAAAGCTTGCAAACATTCTTTACTTCTTTAGAAAATTTGCAAAAGATTCTCAGGATTCTTACTGTCGAATTGGAGAAATAAACTAATGTTTCATGATTTTTGTTAATGTTTATAAGTTAAGTGTGCCGATCACGGATTCAAAGTACGCGAAGATGATTATGGCTCCTGTTTATAGCGAATTCACAACACGCATTACAAATGATAAACGTGATATTTGCCTTAACTCTTACTTTACTATTTTTTTCCGATTTTTGTAATTGGAATTTAAAGCCACTCTGCTTTACCGCACCCGCAAACCAACCTGTTCCCTCGCTAAAAAAATATATTAAGTTATACTGTCAAGTCAGGTATGAAGAGCTTTCTTGTCAACAAAACTGTAAATGGTTTACTGGACTTTTTATTGTTAGGAATTATTTGCCCACCATATTTATTCTCATTCATATAACATTGAAAGTAATTAAAAAGTATAAAATAATAATTTTGCTTACTGATTAGTTTCATCTTTCGTGCTACTGTCCAGAATAAAAACGTATAACATTACTTCTAGAATACTGGCCAAAGTAAAAGAAAACAGAAAGGTGGAAAAAAGACATTTTCAGAAATTCATATATCTACGAAGATAGAGGAAAAAGGAAAAAAAGGAAAGAAAAGGGGGGGGGGAGATCGAACAGTCGAGAAGTATCGTCTTTTTTGAGCCTGTAGAACAGGAGTTATTTTTTAAGCGTTTCAGGCGAGGGCGACAGGCGAGCAGTGAAAAAAATAATATATAAAAAGGGATTACGCCTGTTCTACAGGCTGCCTTTTTTGGACTCCTTTATTCGTGCCTTCCGGCCCCGCTTTACTGCGCGCCCTTCCACATGGATTATACAAACATTTGAATAGCTTTCGCTTCGTTCAAGGGGAATTTCAACACTTTGCAAGACACCAGCTAGTAAGACGACTATCTTATCTGTTCGAATTTTCTGTTGACAAATATCCTTGCTTTTGCGGGAAACATTTTTCGCGGGAAACTAACCGGCTGGCCCGGTTTGCCAAGATCTCGGCATATCTGTTTAACGCAACAAAAATCGACTTTGCGTTTACATGATAACCAGGCCAGCCCGGTTAGCCGCGGGATCCAGGTTAACCGGGCTGGAACGTTTTCATGTTAACGCGTTTACCCAGCCAGCCCGACTAACCAGGAAAGCAAAAAAAAAATTTCCTCAGAGCAAACCTGCTCACCTGTAAATCGTCCCCTTTTCTGTACACAAGACTGCGTAAGCACTAGGTAAATGAGCTCTGGCCAGGGCTGGATCGCCTCTTGTACTGACCGGACTGAAACAAACCAGGCTAGCCCTTAAACGAGCAATGACAAACACGGCAAATCTCCGATACTGTACCAGTGAAACCACTTTCCCAGGCAACGAATTTACGCGCTTAATTTGCTGGGTTTATTTTCCTATCGTCCCGAATGTTGAGAGCTTATCAAAATGATTTCATGTGTCCGTACGGTTTTTCACAATGGAAATAGCCATTTTAGCCACTTCTTAGGCGTTCGCGTCCTGTACAGTTATGTTTACAGTAAATAAGGGGAAAATATTTTGGGACTCACTGTCCATTTTTATTGAGATGTTTGTTTCATACAGGTTTGACTTGTATAATGGTAATAAGAGAACGTGTTACTTCCCAATATACCATGTCTCTACAGACCCCATCGCTACTCTCACACACTCTACACGTGGTACAGTGGAACCTCGATTTAACGAAGTGCCAAGGGACTGGGGAAATTGGTTTGTTATATCGAGGGTTCGTTATATCGAAAACCTCGTTATAACGAATTTGCGGAAAAACAACCCGAAAATGTTCGTTATATCGAGGTAGTACACTATAAATATAACTACGGCACTGGAAAACTGTACAGGTTATACCTTTTCCCTACAGCACACACTGTTGGTCTGTTCCGCATTCATCTTTTGTCGTGCGTTGACATTTATTCGTTATATCGGGGTAGATTTTACGTTTGGGCTGCCGGATTGTGTTCGTAAGAACGAGGATTTCGTTATATCTTGGTTCTGTTCTATACATTTTACTTGTAATTTTGCCGGGCTGGAGAATATCGTTCGTTATACCGAGGACTTCGTTATATATAGGTCCCGAAAGGGGGGGGGGGGGGGGGGTACTCAACAAAGTTTTGTACGGGGATGCTCCGCCCCGAGGTCCAAACCCTTATCCTTTCATATACCGTTTTTGACAGAAAAGGTACCCCTTTCATATACCTTTCATTGAAAATGGTACCCCTTTCATATAGCCTTTACGTGCGTCGACCTGTTTGATATATTTTGAAAGGCCCATTTTATAATACTTAAATGGCAGTTTTCCCTTCATGTTATATGCTTCAACTCGTGTTTTCGCTACCCTTCCTATTCTTCGTGAAATCCCTACCCTTTCATATACTTCAACTCGTGAAATCCCGACCCTTTCATATACCTCCAGCCTCAAAAAGGTACCCCTTTCGGGCGGAGCATCTCCGTATAGCCAATTATAGGGAGTACCCCCCTCCCCCCGGGATATAGGTTCGTCAAATCGAGGTTCCACTGTACTCGATCCAGAGGCTGAGTAGTTCGTACTATTAAAATCTGCTTTACAAAGTTGATCTTACGGGTTTTTATTGACCCTGTTCATCGGACCTTCTGCCGAGTCTCATTTTCTACTGATCTCATCCTGAACTATGAACTACGTAAGTAATTCACGACTTATGTTTCTGAATAGATAGTTTTTAATTCAGTATTGGTTTTTAGTTTTGATGTTTATACCCATACAGATCGGACTAAAATCAGGTCTCGTGGAGCAAGATTGTTCACTGTTGAAGTCACTTCCATGGTGTATTAAACTACCTTCAGATGAAAAGATAATCTATAGCTTATCGAGGAAGATTAGCAGACACGTTTTTGAAAATTACCGTCCTTTGGTATTAAATGAGTAACACGTATAATTTGAAAAAAATTCAAGCAAGATCGAGAAGGTCCTATGTCGGGGTACGACACAACTTCAGGATCTTTAAACGGAGCACTTTTAGCTTGAGACTGCATTTCGTTGTCAATGCAAAGCCAAAATAAGTTGAACTTACGATGGCGAACCAATATTGGCTGTGTATACTTCGCCGTTTACCCAGTGCTAACTTTTTTATGAGAAAATGATAATACGACTTATGAAGGTTAGTGGAAAAGTCAAGTCTGATATTTAGATTATAAGCAGTAGGGATATCCAAGCGAGAATAACACGCGAACGCGCGAGGGAGTCACCTGCCGCGCGTTTTCGTACACACGACAACCTCGTTCCCGGTTGTCTACGATCATGCCATCTTTCCGCCGCTTTCTCGCGTCCGGTCGGGCTCGTTTCCCGAAAAGCGGCTGGTTATCGAGCCTATCGATTCTCTTAAGCCTTACGTGTTCTTCTCGCTCGTACAGTAGGACCCTGCTAACCGTCGAACTCGGATAACTCGGGAACTCCCCGCTAACTCGAACTGAGTTCGATTTCATTGGATTTGGCCCCATTTTTGAGTGATTTTTACTCGGATAACTCGAACTCGGAGAACTCGAATTCCCGCCCGCTACGACTCGAACTTTTTTCCGTTTCCTTTGGCCCAAATTTACCCCGATAACTCGAGCTCTGTTGTTATGACTTCTTAAAATACAGTATCAAGGAAATAGGCTGCTTGTTATTTGATTGTAACTTCAGACTGATCACGTATTTAACATTCATTTCACGATCTTTTCAGTCACTACCGGATGCAATGTCTTTTGCCTCGGCAGTGAAAAAAGGAAAACGGACATGGTTACTTCTTTAATGTTGTTTGTATTTAGTTGGACTGTAGCAATACACTACAAACTTCATTTATATTACAAAAACATGTACCCATGCAAATTGAGCAATGTTTATCACAGAAATCTAGATAATAAAACTATGTTCACGCTTTATATCGTTATTATTATTAATAATTAACAAAAATAACTCGAACCCCCGAACTGATTTTCGTTTCCCTTCAGAGTTCGAGTTAGCGGGATTCTACTATATCCCGTAGTGAAAGGAGTATTTGTTCTTGGCCCGGATTCTCGTGCTCAGTAATTGATTCGCATCAGTCTCTCTCGCTACCTTTCTATACAACGTATAATCATATGGTATAATACGGTATTGATTTTGATATTTTGTCGTTAGTGGGAATTTGAAACCAAGTGATAGATTATGAGCATAAGCAAGCCAATTATTATGCAGCCCGGTTGAAGAGGTAAGTGTATTTTCCGTTTCTCATTCTGTTGTTTCCTTTACGTTGTTCAGTGTTGTGCAGTGCTGTGCAGTGCTAGACTGCGACCACATCCGATTTTTTCGAAACAACAGCATTTCGTCCCCGCCTCGCGGAGCGCGGAGCCTGCTCAGGCTCCGGCGGCTAAGAGAGCCAAGCGGCTCTGGGGACGAGAAAAAGAAATCGATAATCTCGTACCCAGATCTTCTTGCTGTGATGCGAGGCACGCTCGGTGTTATGGGAAGTGAAAAAATATGGCGGAAGGGCTCAAAAACCTGATTTCATTTTCAAAAGATTTTTGTGGTATAATTCTGTATAATTCCTGTATTTAGTCGCTTTTTGATCAACCAACGGGGTCCTGGATAATCGATCTTCGATCCATGGCATTTTTGGGGCGTTTTTGAAGAAAACCTAAGCTTATTAAGCTTTTGCGTAGCGACCACCAGATGTTGACTTAAGCTTATTATTTTTCCAGAGTTCGGCGACTTTACGCTGAAATTAATTGCTGAAGTTATTGGTGTTAGCCATGTCCAGGATGGCTATTGGCTGTGTACATGCGAGACTTATGTGGACAGATTCTGGGAAGAAGGCAAGAATTTTAAGCACTTTATAATTTTGTGATTGCTTTTTTTTTAATTAAGCTTAATTCGGTGGTTATGGCTATTAAAGCTATGACAAGTTTTCTTTGACAAATAATTTGCCTGTGTGTACAAATTTTCTTTGACAAGTAAGTTCTTATGTGCCAGGAAGGACTTAAGACAGCAGAGTAGCACGCCCCCAAAGAGAAAAAGCCAGAATGGTTCGCGTAATTATCACGTGTCTTGGCAGTGGTACTTTAGAGTGATTTTCGTATGACCGTGAAACAGTATCTAGCAATTAATCAAAGTTAGCCAAAATTAGCTAAAACTAAACAAAAGAAAACAATGGAATTAGTGTCTAATAGTGTCTACTAGTGCCTACTAACTTAGTAACTGTTTCACGGTCTTACGAAAATCACTCTAAGTGACATGCAGCCACAAAGAGGGGATGCAAAAACAGATCGTGGATCCTTCCGGCTTATGGATGATTGAGCTCGTAGTGTTTGTAATAATAAAAACAAAAAAAAATCCCGAACTGGCTAGAACACGTGGTTAGCCGCTATTAAGACTCGGATAGACACACGAACGAGGGGTATGGCCGTATGGGTCTAATTCCCACAAATATTTGACACTGAATTTTTTTTTGTCAACACATCTACATGAGTAAATTTCAGATGAGAAGTTTTATTTGACAAAGGGAAACTAGCATGCCAGTTTTTCAGCAAGGACATTTTTCATAGAAAAAAAAAGTTGAGCAAAAAAAGAAACTTGCTCATGTTCAGGGGGCTTAAGACTTATATTGTATGTGTTGTGGTTCAATTTTATCCTTAGTTCAAATTTTATTTTCCTTTGTTTTTGGCTATGGTAATGTATGATAAAGAGTTTTAAACAAAGGAAAATAAAATTTGAACCAAGGATAAAATCGAAACAAACATGCGACAGCTTTTGTGGGATATAATTTGTATCTAAACACAACCAATAAGGATGTGATTGCACTATGAAAATTTGTAAAGAGAGATTACATCAATGAGCCACCCTTTAGCTGAAAGTGTTTTAGGATTAACAAAAAAAATTGATTTTGAAATATTATTATTTTCTGTCTTTCTTTTACAGGCAAGTTGTACTACCAACAAACTGCTTTGACTCGAAAGGGAAATTTATCTATTGTCAATGGGAGCAGTTTTCTTCAGGGTCATTTAGTTTTAGTGGATATGTGAGCCAAAAGGATATAGTGGAATTTTATAAATTCCTGAAAAATAACTATATGCTTGGTTCTCCAAGGATATGCAAACCAATTGAACATTTTGGACGTCAACATGATGGATATTGGTTCATCTCTGAACAGGTACAATTTTGGAATTGTAAAAAACATTCTTGTTTATTCCTTTCATGTATATTTATCTTTGTACAAATGTGTCTTATTGTTATTCATTTTGAGCTATTCTTTTTTATTGGTAATCAGAATCCAATGTTTAGCATCAGTGCATCTCTTATGGGATAGAAGAAAAGAGAGAGAGTGAAGTGGGATGAAGTGGAGTGAAGTGGAGTGAAGTGGAGTGAAGTGGGATTTCCAAGGTGGCAGGGAATTTGAGAAATAGAAATTAAACAATTTTCAATATTGCTTAATATTCTGATAAAAATAAATCAATAACAAAGAGACAAAAAATGATCTGAAATGATAAGTGGAGACTGATAGCAAAGGCTATGGGAAGCAGTTAGGTCTACACACACGCACACACCCACATATGTACATGCCCACACACCCACACATGTACACGCCCACACACCCACATATGTACACACTTTTGCTTGTGGAACACTTAACATGACTTTATTTTAAAATTTAAACACATATATGAAATGAGTGAATCAAAGCAGAAATTTGCTTGAAAAATTAATATATGCAATTAATACAACTGTATCTTTTTCGTATTCACTAAAGGTTCAATATATTGTGGAAGGGCAATTTGGTGCCACAGGAGAACCAAAGGTATCTCTGCATGTCAGAGGAACTGAAGATGATGACTACTCAAATGGGCCAGAACATTTTGAGTGGCCACAACAAGTTCACATCTGTTGTGCAGAGGTAACAGTTGTAGTTTAATTATTTACAAATTAAATAATTTGTTAAAATTTTTATAAAATCAGAATCTTAAAGAACTAGTTTTAACATCCTGGAAAACTACATGTAGGAGGAATAGTAACAGCAAGTTGCAAACTAAGTATACATGTACAGTGCTTCAGCGTTAGCAATTTTGTTATGATTGTTATTAAGCATAAGCATACCTAAGGAAGTCAAGCTTTGTTTGGGACAGAATGCAAAGATATAAGACCCCAAGACCTTAGTCCTAGTCATACCAAGGGTAAGACACAAAACCAAAGTCCACTAGACTGTGCTCTATTTTCGAAACAGAAACACAGCACCAGTGAACAACGGAGATGAGGAAACAGAGCTTGGATAGACAAAAATACCATGGAAATGAAGAGATACATATCTATATAATGCGGCATGGAAGAAAAAAGGGAAAGAATGGGATGTAAGCGCAACTACAGGCCCCCGAGTGAAGGAGAAATGTAGAAATGCAAGAAGATGAATTGAAGGAGTTAAAAAAAATGCCATAAGCATATTGATTAAAAACAAACAAAACAAAACACAAACCAAACCAAAACAAACTAAAATTCTTGATCACTGATCATTTTCAGTTCATATACATGTACTTTATTTATGTTAAAAGTAAAAGACACGAATAGCTCAACTCAAAATCACAAACCGAGAATGAACAAACGGAAGGGCAGCCAAAATGATGCACAGAAAATCAAAGCACAATTGAAAGGACAACTGAACCCATGAATGACTGAATTGAACAACAAGGTGACTGACAACCAAACATAAAAACTAGCAAACAAAAGAGAGAAGGACTGAACAAATCCTTTGTGCTACATGTAGAAGAAAAAGAATTGTAGCAAAGAAAGAAACCTTAATATGTGGCTAATGTTATCATTTATATTAAAACATTAGAGTTTCATACTGAATGTTTTAATTCCTTCTGCAAACCTTCAATTTAGAATGTTTGGACCTAATGAAGGACTTATTTAGAAATAAAATAATGCTTTCTATTTATGTACTCAAGTTAATGCCTTAATGAATTATTATTTTGGCTTTGCTTGTACTGGCTCTTGTTTTTGCGAGCCTTAAATATGGCTGTATTCAGTCAAGTAGTTTGCTGCATGGTGTCTAGTTAGTGGTACAATCTTACCTATTGATTGAACTTTGAGAGACACTGTCTTGCTATAAAGGCAATCTAACACTATATACACCAGGGGCCAGATTCATGAAACCCTCCTAAGTTAAGACATATCCTAAGTATTGTGTCTTAACACAATGTGCCCCCCAGGCCGAATAGGGTTAATCTTGTCTCAGTGATCCAGCCAGTGCTTTGCTGGGTAGATAAGAAGAACTCTGCCAGTACTCTTGTCCCTATCCCCAAGTGCCTGGGGTGATAAGTGAGGCTTATGGTACATTGTAATAAAGTGTGTGCTTTTATTTTGTCGCATAACCAAACATCCAGCACAAATAAGGTGTGACAGGGATGTGTCTCCCTATTAGGCCATACTGTTGTTTTTATTGTCATATATGCATTACATTTAATGTGTCACTATATTGCAGGACAATGACATTAATTAAATTTATTGCAGGTTCCTCCATTTGGCTACAGAAGTGTATTTATTGTTTGGAGAATGATGGCAAATTCTTTAGAGGGGTTTAAAGGTAACCAGAAAATGTTTTAAATATAATTCAGAAAATATGTTGTGGTTCAAATTTTTCTTTGGTTTGAAAATTTTCAAACCAGTTTGATTTTTGTTTTCCTTTGTCCCATAGTCATTAACATAATCCTAGAGAAAGGGAAAAAAATCAAAAAAAATTGCGAACCACAGAAAAATTTGAACCACAACACATACGTTAGAGTGGTGACATATTGAGTTTATTGATGTAAGGCCCCTTATGGGACCAGCCTCTGAGTGGAATGGATAACACAAAGAAACTAAGAGTGAATAATCTAATTATTTCTGTGTAAATCTTAAAGGGACACTGTCACAGATTCACATGTGTGGACCTGGCTCACTTGAGTTCCGGTCTACTTGAAAACATTTGGCTGTAATTATGGATCTTGGAATCGATGGCAGAAAATGCTCATGTTCAGCATAATATGTGATGATTTTCAAAAAAACCAGACGTGTTTTATGGTGGAAGGGAAATATTTCTTTAACTGTAGCAAAAAATTTGCCAATCGGATAAATGTTTGGGATGCAAATCGCCTCTAAGTGGAAGTCGGTTTGAAACCAAGTGTTTTGCCTTGTCACTCCATCTTATGAAGGGAAAACAATGGCAACAAAGAAACTGGAAACGGCTAGAAAAGCTCCAAGGGACAAAAGAATACACCAGACATGGGTTTAATAGTGTCGCTTTATTGAATTAATGTCCAAATTTCGCTTAGCATTCGAAATCTATGTTATTTTTGTCCCCATATAATGTCTCATAAAGCGCTCAAATTTTCAACGGCCGCTGTGTAATACCACTTTCAATACCGCTTTCATTGAAGGGTCATCTCCCAACTCACATACCACTAATAGCAATATTCCAATGCAGAGGTTTCATTAGAAGCTGGCAACCGGCAAATTCCGCCGGCTACTTCCTAAATTATCGCCGCCTACTTTTTGATTAATTTCACTGAAGTTGATGCCCAGAATGCTGGAAATGCCATTTCCGAGGTCCTAGGCCTTATGGCCCCTTTGTTGCCACTGCCGTCTATTTTACAAATATTGCCACTTACTCTCAATTTTATTGATACCCCTGCCAATAACAACAACTGCACCGCGAAGACAGAATCAGAACAAGTTTTGTAGCCTGTACCACAATTACTGAAACGGAGCAACTTTTGTAGCCTACAATTAATTTGTTTCACTTCATGTCATGACTTAGAAATTGTATCTTCGAAATAAACACGTTTATGGGATTTCAACTACTCTTTCATCGTTCTTTTCGGCATACCAAATATCCTTTTCCGTCCTAAGTACCGGGATGGCGACTACCAGCTAGTCGGCTCCATTTTGAAATTGACAGTTCAACTTGAAAAATTTAGGCTAAACTTTTCAAGTTTCGATTTGAGAAACTGGCGCATGCGCCCTCATGATGACAGTGTCCCTTTAAGGTGGGTCCGGACATTCACTGATTCAGAGGGTGATTTTGAGAACAAAAATTTCCCCGTCAAATAAAAGTTGCTGAAAGTGATAAGGGCCATGTAAGAAATTCGCCATCAAACCTCAGTGAAGGTTAATACGATAATCGTTAGGTCTGACGTTAGACTCGTCTCCCATAGACTATGCCAGTAAAATCATATCCGATCGAGTGATCTCGATTACTTTCATTTCACTTATTGAAATTTTCAAACCATTTCATTGTAGTTGTTGCCTGGCAGCTTTCCTGGCATTTCATTGGATGGTGGGATATTGATGTGTCATTGTGGATTGACCTAACTTCAGCCAATAAAAATGTCAGAGCTTTACTTATCTTTCCTCGAAGTCAGAAAACCAGACAGCTAACTCTTCGTTAACAAAATGCATTTTTTTTTATAGCAAATTTCTGTTTGTTTACACCAAAAATGGTCAGTGCATATGCTCTTCTTTCGGAATGTATTCATAATAAGTAATTTAAACATCAGTTTATATACTCACATTAATAATTAATTGAATGGTTACAGTGTAGACATATGGCCAAGGATGTTGCCAAAAAGATCATCCCCTATTGGTGTCATTGGAAGAACAATGTATCTCTGGCACATCACTGTAAGTTATAGTTTAGAAAAGAGTTCTAATAATCTATATATTGGCTTTTTCCTATCTCAAATACATGTGAAGTAGCTGACATAAATCATTATTGCAACTTGACTCTTTAGTCTTAAGCTGTGTTCACATTAGACCTCAATTATGATTGAATTGTAATCAAATTATAACTAGAAAGAGTTCACACTAGATACTTACAGTCCCTGATTATGATTGGATTATAATTATTTCAAACAACCTCTTGGGGATTGTTTGAAGTAATTACAGTGAATGATTGAGCAAAATAGCAGACATGTGGTGGTACAAACAGTTCAAACTTCTGATTCTCATTTGCGACAGAAAAAGAATTTCCGGGAAGCAGCAGCAAGAGTTAGGAGATATTTATTTGAACTAATGGACTGTGTTGTTAGGTGCAAAGCACTCCAGAGCTGGCAGTTGCTTTCATTTGCCTATTCCTTTTAAATTGAAAGGAATTTAAAATGGAGTACTATATGATAGCCTCAATTATAATTCATTTGATTATAATTGAAGTGTAGTGAACATGGCTTTAGCTTAATTAAGTAGTTAGCCGTTTTCTAACAATTCTATTGAATTTACATTTTGCTGAAAGTCGTGAATGTTGCTAGCAACCATGGAATACATGTATACACTGCGTTTTGAGAACCCAGTCAAATGCAACGCATGCGCAGTTGACCAAACAATTGTGACTGGTTGTTTTCGCGACTTTCCTTGGAACCACTCATTATAATTTCATGAAAATTGACACAATAATAGTTCCGAACATGCCGAACTCACCTGCCATCAAAAATTTGAAATCTAACAAAGGCGTTTTTTACAAAACGCAAACATATTAAAGGGGCAGTATCACGAGGTTCCACGCGCGGCGCTGTTCACTATTCTTGCACCGGAATTTTGGACATACATGCATCACTGTTAAAAGTGATTTTTTCTTTCTTCCGGCTATCAAAACGGATTTTTTGATTCAACAAATACCTCCACTTCTCGACGGCCTTTTTGAATTTGCCGAATCAAACTTGAAAACGTCAGCCCAGTTTTCAAGTTTCGCCCTCATGATACTGCCCCTTACGGAAGATCCCTCTGTCAAAATTACATGAGACCAGTGTTAACATGCGAATATTTTTACGAGTTTGCTGGAGTAGTTGGGACGTTGGTGATTCGGGACCGCCCCCAAACGCCCGAAAAAACGCTTATTTTGAGAACTCCCGAACACCTATGTTTCCGTGCCCCAGGACTCATTGCATTCGTCCTGGGGCACGGAAACATAGGTGTTCGGGAGTTCTCAAAATAAGCGTTTTTTCGGGCGTTTGGGGGCGGTCCCGGATGCACCAACGTCCCAACTACTCCCAGCGCTTGTGAATGCTGGTCCCGGCACGAGACCACCAATTGAAGAAACCCCACCCCCACATATACCAACCCACATGGCAATGACACAGAGGCCCGATACGAGACCAGCAATTGGAGAAAATGAAATCCCTGTATATAACATGGAGGCTCAACGTCTTGACTTCAATCCAAGGAACCACGATTACTTCGGCAATTCGCTGCATGGTTATAAGATGAATGTCCCTGATGATTACCAAATCAAGGACCTGAATTCATTCTTCATAACTAATAAGACGGTCATTCTCCAGACAATTGCACGCGAAGTCACAGAGCTTGGCGGGGTGAAGGTCACTTTGTCATTCGATGTTCACTTTTCAATGGCAGGTGCTAACAATCGAGAAATGAATCACTTCTTTTGGAACATCAACCCACTGATTGTGACACATATCTATAAGCTGCGAGAGGAAGGCTTCCTAGAAGACATTGTGAATGGTTTTAAGGAAGAGATTGCTAGATGGCAGCAGTTGGGTTCTGGTTGGGTGGTTGATAAAATCAAAACTGTTTACCTTGAATTCGGGGTGTACAAGCCTATACGAGGCGGTACATTTATCCCAACACCATCAAAACTCAGGTCGAAACAGGCAATCATCAATGTGAAGAACATAGACAATCAGTGTCTACGTTGGGCACTGCGATCGGCATTGTTCCCTGCCGAGGCGCATTCAGACAGACCAGGAAGTTATCCCATTGATGATGATCTAGACTGCACTGGAGTTGATTTTCCAACGCCATTGAGTCAGATTTCTAAGGTTGAACGTCAAAACAACCTTGCAATCAACGTTTATGGCTGGAAAAACAACAAGGTGGCTGTAATCAGAGTCAGTGAGCAAGAGGATCCCAATCTGCGAAGGATTAATCTGATGTTGCTAACAGACATACACACTTCGCATTATTGTTACATCAAGAGCATGAGCAGACTTCTACACAGTGAGTTCAATGTTGGACGCCGCATGCATCACTGTGACAGGTGTCTCCAACCCTTCTCTTCAGAAAGGGTTCTCACCGATCATCTATTCTATTGCAGGGGAGTCAAAGGCAGACCGGCACGAGTTGAAATGCCCAAAGAAGGCGAAAACTTCCTCCACTTCAAGAACTTTCAGAATCAGATGAAGAAGCCTTGGGTTATTTATGCTGACTTTGAAAGCATTGTCGAAAAAGTCCACGGCTGCATACCAGACCCCCAACAGAGCAGTACAACTACGACATCCATACATAAACCCTGCGGGTTCTGCATGTTAGCTGTTCGCTCGGATGGGGAGACAAAGGGCCCTTACCTATACAGAGGAGAGGACGCTGTGCCAGTCTTTCTTAACAGCCTTCAGCAGCTGGAAGAAGAGATCAGAAACGAACTGCAAGACAAGGCGCCGCTCTCAATGACGAGAAAGGGATGGGCCGAATTCAACCGTGCAACTGACTGCCACATCTGTAACCAGTCCCTCACCAAGAGGAACCACAGGGACGCTGTTGCGGTCTATGATCCAAACACCGGAGAATACATGGGCTTTATTCACCGCTTCACCAACAAATGTTACCAAAATGCATTCAAAACTTACATCCATGGTGAGGACGGTGAATTAGAAGAATTCCCATTTGTTGGGCCAAGAAACAAATGGAAGCCCGCATCCATGGACAAACTCTTATTCGAGCAGGTCGACTGTCTTTTCTGCGGGGAGTCTCTAATCCAAGACTCTGTTCGAGACGCAGTTAAAGATCATTGTCACATCACAGGCAAATATCGGGGTGCAGCCCACAGTTTTTGCAATATAAACTATTTCCGAACCAATCCGAAAACAGAAATAATCCCCGTAATCTTTCACAACTTGAAGGGTTATGATGCACACCACATCATGAGTGGAATTGCAAACACTCACTCCGAGTTGAAATGCATCCCCAACAACATGGAGAAATACATCTCTTTCTCCCTCGGTAAGCTAAGGCTCATTGACAGCTTGCAGTTCATGCAGTCAAGCCTCAGTGCCCTGGTTGAAGCAAACAAGCCAGAGTCCTTCACAATCACGGCAAGCTATATGGAGAACCAAGCCAAACGCAACCTTCTCCTGCAAAAAGGGATTTACCCATACGAATACATGGACTCATGGGCTCGATTCGAGGAGACCTCTCTCCCGCCTAAGGACGCCTTCTACAGCGAGCTCAAGAAGGAAGACATCTCAGATAAGGAATACGCACACGCGCAAAAAGTGTGGGAGGTATTTGGATGTAAGACTCTTGGAGATTACCACGATCTCTACCTCTTGACAGATGTGCTTCTTCTGGCTGATGTTTTCGAGAACTTCAGAAAAACATGTCTACAACATTACAAGCTTGACCCGGCACATTATTACACAAGCCCTGGCCTCTCATGGGACGCCCTTCTCAGGCACACAGGCGTGAACCTGGAACTGCTCACGGACGTTGATATGCATCTCTTTGTTGAAAGAGGCCTGCGAGGCGGTATATCCATGGAGAGCAGGCGGTACTGCAAGGCTAACAACCCCTATCTTCACGATCACAACCCCAACGAAGAGTCAAGTTACATCATGTATCTCGACGCGAACAATCTATATGGATGGGCCATGAGCCAACCTCTCCCAGTTGGTAAATTCACATGGTGCCCTGTCTTTCCAACTCAACACCAGATCAGGAAGTGGAGGTCAAACAGAAAGATCGGTTACATCCTCGAGGTTGATCTTGAGTACCCCGATGAGCTTCACGATGAGCACAACGCTTATCCTCTTGCCCCAGAAAGTCAGGCCGTTCCTAAGGCATGGATGTCTCCATATCAAAGGACCTTGGCAGAGGGACAGTCAGAAGACAAGACACAGAAGCTGCTCCTTACCCTAAACAAGAAATCTCGGTATTTGTTGCATTACAGAAATCTCCAGCAGTACCTGGATCTGGGAATGAAGTTGACGAAAATTCACAAAATGCTCAAGTTCGAGCAGAGGGCTTGGATGGAGCCATACATCTCCCTGAACACCGAGCTCAGAAAGAAGGCCACTTCCGATTTTGAGAAGAACTTCTTCAAGCTCATGAACAACTCAGTCTTCGGTAAGACAATGGAGAACCTCAGAAATCGAATCGACATGAAGCTTGTCCGATCGCACGAGCAAGACAAGATTAGAAAGCTTATCGCAAGCCCACTGTTTTCCAGAGCAACAGTCTTTGGAGCTAACATGGCGGGGATACAGATGCACAGGGAGAAAATCCTCTTCAACCGCCCAGTCTACACAGGCATGTGCATCCTTGATCTTTCCAAAACACTGATGTATGATTTCTATTACAAACATCTCAAGCTGAAATATGGTCCACGCGTAGACCTACTTTACACAGACACAGACTCTCTGCTCCTCGAGATCAAGACGGATGATGTTTACAAAGACATGGAGAACCTTCGGGATGAACTCTACGACACGAGTGACTATCCCAAGGACCATCCACTCCACAGCCAGCTTAACAAGAAGGTCATTGGGAAGATGAAGGACGAGTGCGAGGGTGTGCCCATCTCAGAGGTTGTGTGTCTTCGCTCGAAGATGTACTCTATCTTACTAGAGGACGACAAAAACATCAAGAAAGCAAAGGGCACCACCAAGGTTGTCACAAAGAAAGAGATTACCCACCAGAATTACAAGGAAGCTCTTTTCGATCGGCGAGCCTTCAAGCATGGGATGGACAGGCTCCGAAGCAAAGGCCACCAAATCTTCGGTGAGCACATCACCAAGATAACACTCTCGCCCTTTGATTCAAAGCGCTGGATAAAAGACGATGGTGTCCATACGCTTGCATATGGTCACAAAGATACCGGAGGCAACTGAGTGCCCGGTGGCACAACCATCAACTCCTCACGCACAAATCCCCGTTTGGGTCTGTCGTACAGATAATAGACGGCCGGCGCATCTGGCTTGGTGACAATTCTTTGTATTTGGTAGACTTTCAAAGACCAGATCGGATCAGTTGCCCGTCGACTACCCCCCTCAAGCTCACCGGGGTAATACAGATATCTCAAATTGACTCCATGAGGGAGCTTCTTTTCATTCACCCCAACTGGTCTCAAATATGGTGTCGCTGGCTTTGCTGAGGTTGCTTTCTCTTTTATCGCTTGCGCGGGCTTCTTGCCAGTGAGTTGAGTCACTTCATTGTTCAAGGCCGAGATAACATCTGGCAATCTTTTAACCCAAGCGGTCAACCGGCCAGAGGGTAGATTCATTTCAACTGCGTACTGGTAACCAAACAATCGTTCAGCCAGGGTTCTGTTGAATCTTTCAACAATCCCTTGGTCTCTGTGGATATCAACACGCCCACGGCGAATGGTTGTTTTATGGGCCCCAGTCTCTTTAGTCACAGCTCCCATAAACTCTGTCCCCGGATCGACTTGCAACAGTTGTGGCCATTTCAAAGGCCCACGCCTGTAAATACGTGTCAACGCCTTAGAAACTTCATCAGACTCTTTCGAAGTCAATGGCTCTGCTGCTTTGTAACGGCTAGCCACGTCAACAACTGTCAAAGCATATTTGTAAACCTTTCGCCCATGGGGCAGTTTGTCGTGTGGCAAAAAAAGTAGATCTGCTTGATGCACTGCATTAGGGGTTTGAACATCAAACTTGGGTCGAGGGATGTGGCGTGGTGCGGGGTGATATACTTGCCAAAGGGCTTGTTTGACGAGCCATTTCTTTGCCACCTCCTCTGAGACCTTGGCTGCTGCAGCTAGCTTTTTGACAGCTGCAAGGCCTTTCCAGTAGCCTTTAGGACTGTAATAGATCTTTGAGAGTTTGGCCTCCATATATTATACATTATTCTTCTTGTTCATTAGCTTTCTCCAGCTGTTCAGCGAGTAGGCGCATTTCAGCTTTCTCCTGCTGTTCAGCGAGTAGGCGGTTACGCATTTCACGTATTTCAGCAAGCCTCCGGTTACGCCTTTCATCATGCAGCTGGTTACGCCTTTCATCATGCAGCTGGTTAAGCATTTCAGCATGCAGCGGCTGCGGCTGGTTAAAAAGTCCAAGTAATATGGACATGCCTTCACACCAAAGCCAAGTTAGACCAATAGTTCCAGCGTAGAAGAGTACTCCTTTGAATGCATAGCTTTCGTGATCCATGGTTGTATATATATAAGATTTTTTTTACAGAAAGCGATATGCAGCATACCCACCCACAAGCAGGGTGCCTCCAATGAACGCAAGTTCACCAGTCTGCTGTTGCTTGCTGGGCTTATAGAAGTCCGAGAACTCAGGCTCTTTATAATCTTTGATTTGTTTATCAGGTTGCGATTTATGCATTTGGTTATACAAGACCAGGGCTTGGTCAGTGGTTTGAAAGTTTTGGCTAGCTTGGTGTTTAATTCGATCGTTGGCTGCAATCCAGTCGAGGAGCTTAGTGCGGTCCTTCTGGTATTTGGCGTAAGCCGCTTGGTATTGTTCCAGAGCTTTGTCATGCCGGATTTTCTCATCCATTGCTGCCTTTCCGTTATCACCAGATAGATATTTCGCGAGATAATTGCCGCCAGTGAAAGCTGCAGCATTCAAAACAGCACCAAGGGCCATTATTGCAATGCTGGCCATTGTGGTTGTGTGTATACATATGGTTTTACATATTGTCTGGGAGGATTTTCTGGTCCTCGAGATATTTCTTCAGCGCGATGCTGCCAGCCATGACGGCTGTGAACTTGACGTAGTTCATCAAGCTTGCACTGGGGTCGGCAGTGAAGTTTTCTTTGATGGCCTTTTTACCAATCCAACCAATACCAGCGACAAGGCCAGTTATTGTTGCGGCGTCGAGGATAGACTTAACAAGCTTATTGTCAGCCATGGTTTGTGTGCAGTATACATATGTGTTTTTTTTTATTCCATTTTTTTAAGTCCTTGTCTTACCGGAATTCTAGATGGGGGTTGTTCAGGTGGTGGGGTCGGTGTGTTTGCTGGTGTTGCTGGTGTATTTGTTTTGTGGCCAAGCTTTTGCATTATGGCTTCGCGTTGGTAATACACACCCATAACAGAGACAATCAACCCTCCAACACTCAGAATATAAAAGATTGAGTTGCTGTTGGTGTCAGTTGTTGTGTTAGTTGTTGAGGGTTCACTTGTTGTGACACCACCAGATGGTGATGGTGTGGAAGTGGCCTTTTGTGCTTCGGCCATTTTCTTTGCTTCACGGGCCAGGCGGTTGCGCTCTGCTAGCCTTTTGCCAGAAGCAACACGGCCGGGGTTCTTTTCTGTTGCAGGCTTTGTTTTCGGGGCCTCAGAGGTAACGCGTGCAGGTGTTGGAGTTGGTGTTGGAGTTTGAGTTTCTTCAGGAATCGCCTCGAGTGGTGTGGTCATAGTGGGTATATATATGATTTTTGAAAATTTGGCCAGGTGTGCTGACAGGTTTCACCTAGGTTCCGCCCAGGTTCCGCACAGGTTCCGCACAGGTTCCGCCCAGGTTCCGCCCAGGTTCCTTCAAGGTCCCAGCCCAACTTCATCAAAGCCCTCGAGTGGATAACCTTCACTGTCTCTGCTTGGATGTGTGGGTTGTGGTTCCAATTCTATTAAGTCAGGCTTGTGATCAGGCTCTCGTTCAAACTTGACGTGTTTTGTTGTGATGAGAGCAGCATTGGCAAGTGCCAGCCATCGTCCGCATCTCAGGGCAAGACCTCCAGCAAGATTTGACAGCTCCTGGTAGATGATGTAATCATTTTTGAGTTCTTTCTGTAATTCCTTGACATCATCAAGGTCGACCACCATGCCAACTCCTTTGGACAAGAGCATTATGGCTGAATCAACTAGAGATTCTGTTGTCTTGTTGCCGACATAGGCCTCGTACCTTTTGATGTACTTGTCAACGTCCTTGTCTGAAAGACGCTTTACATGATCGTGTGTAAGCTGCACGCCGATAGATTCTTTGGCCTTGCCGGTTGAAACAAGGATTGCCAGCTTCTCACGTTTGGCAGGAATGCCATTGTCACACACGAGACCTGTGGGAGGTGCGGTATCAGGGGCAGCCTCCAGCATCTGCATTACTTCGCTCAAGTCGACCTGGTCTTCAGCTGCTTGTGCCATTATCAGGAGTATATATGTGTGTTTTTTTAATTTTCGATAATTCTCTTGATTGCTGGTAAAAGAGTTTCAATCTCACGTATAAGCCCCGCCATGGTGTCTGGCATAGAATTCAACCGCAAGGGATATCTGTTGAGAAGCATAAGGCGCAGATTTTCCTCACTAGCGGTTTTGATAATTTTGTTTTGCGCATCAAGTGTGTGTTTGTGTAATTCATCCAAAAGCTGTGAAAGCACAGTGAGCTTGTGTAGGCTGGTTGGTGCATCCATGGTATATATTTGTGTGTGTGTATTTTAAATCTTGTACTCAATTCCATACGGGTACCTAAGAGAGAAAACCAGGTGGGAGAACTTGCGGGATTTGAGCCTTGCGATAAACTCTTTGTACTCCTCATGGGAGAGCTCGCCGGCATAGTCTTCGAAGATGGCCTTAGTTGTCTTGCTGGAGGGTGTGTAAAAGAGCACGATCGCTGCAATGTTATCACGATATGGCTTAGCTATGCTGGTGATCTGCTGTGTCAAGACCCACACGGATATGCCGTCATACCTTGCGCTGAACCCCAGATTGACCAGCTGGCTCGTGCGGCCTTTGACATCTTTTGAGGCTGCGCAGTCATCGAGAATGAATAAAGTGTTAGTGCCTGTGAAAAAGTAGCTCGCCTCCTTCAACCAGTCTTCGATTTTATGCTGTTGGCAGATAATCACAAAGATGTGCGGATCGCGGTCCACGAAGCCATTGTATGTCTTGTTCTTGACAAATGTGGGGCAGAATAAAACAATGTAATCAAAACAACCCCTAAAGGGGCCGCGCAGTTGGTTTAAAAAATACTGTGTCTTGCCAGAGTTGGTGGGGCCCACGATTAGTGCATTGAATGGCAACTTTCTTGGGTCCATAGCCAGCGCCTATATTAGTTGGTTTGCAAACAATTGGTTCATGTGTGGGTGGGGAGGGCGCCTTTGCCAGAAGTCTTTCTATTTCATTGTATGTTAAGGGTCTGGTA
This sequence comes from Cladopsammia gracilis, assembly GCA_022457155.1. NCBI lineage: Eukaryota > Metazoa > Cnidaria > Anthozoa > Scleractinia > Dendrophylliidae > Cladopsammia > Cladopsammia gracilis. The sequence goes on along the minus strand of JAJGOT010000525.1, from coordinate 197,134 downwards.
GATGGCAGGGGAGCCGGCTTATCATAGAAGTTGATGTTGCTTGTAGCCATGGTATATATATGTGTATTTTAGTACTGTACAGATTCCAGCTGCCTGCTAATGATGTTCAACTGTGAGTCTGAGATGGTGAAGATGTGGCAGTTTGCATTTCCCGAGCCTGTGCCGTTTCGTTCAATCTCGAGTTGCACACCATCCTGTGTGTTGACGAGTCGTTGGCCGTTGCCGTGCAGAGCTGGGTCAGCCATGGACCGCAGGTCAATCCAGAGACCAAACTTGTTGTCTGTGAGATATTTGGTCAGGTTCATGTTGGGCCTGCCGCGCGTGTGAAAGTGTCGGGAGATTTCACTCCACATGTCAGTGCCGGCGATACCCTCGTTGTAGACCCTGTTTGGAACCCCATTTACGGTTACCTTAACTTTGGTGATGTCTGGATTGAAATAGTTCTCAGAGTCCCTTGCACCCGCAGCATAGGGGCTGATGAACAGCAAGAGGATGCCCTTGAGAGACCTGCGCTGTGGGTTTACCCGAAGATTCATCCGAGTGTCCCCGCTTTTTGAGAAGGGATGCACCCGATCTCGCATTACGAAGTCATAGGCGAACTCCTTGCCGCTAGTATAAGTGTTTGTTGCTGCATCAGCCAGCTCCTTACTTCTGATTGTCTCGTACTCCAGCTGGATGTTTTCCAACTTGTACACAAGCTTGCTTGTGTCTGAGCCTCGGACAACTTGGTTTGCGGGGGCTAGGGTTAGTTCGAAGACCAGATCATTGAATAGGGCCTGGGGGTACATGATTCCGTGATCAGTTAAGATTTGGTGATCCAGTTTGATGCGATACTTATTCTTGTATATTGTCTCCAGCTTCTTCTCTGCATCCATGCCGGAAGACTTCTTGTCGCCGGCATTAGAGCGGATCTTGCACAAATCCTCACTCTGGATGCCCTCCATAAGCATGTTGTCCCGCTCATCGGTTGATTTGAATAGGTCTTCGAAGATCTTATAGATGTCGTACCCAACTGTGTCCTCGACGGTGGTGGCGCCAAACTTTACAACGAGCCTGTCCACCAGGGCCCTAGAAACATTTTGCACGAGAAAGTTGTTAGCGTGGCCCCCGGCTAGGTTGATGTTAAACACAAGTGCAAGCGAGCCGGACACAAGGACATCATGCTCGCCCAGCTTGGGCACCGAGACGTACAGTGTCTCGCCAGGATTGGCCTCAGATGGGTTGAATGTGATGCGCTTAACGGTTCGCTCTGCCTTCATGGCACCCACTGTCTTTTCGCTGTGAGATGGAAGTAGATTCGGTTGCACAGCCATGGTATATATTTGTGTTTTTAAACTTATATTTATATATCATCATGGCAGAAGGCGGATATGATATACCTGACGAGGCAACTGACAGAGACCCTCTCATTCCAGACACAGGGGATGACGATGACAACGATGATGAGAGCTTAAACACCATGTGGAATCAAATGTCAGAAGAAGAAAAACAAGAAACGCTCGACGCCTTGAAAGTCCCTGTCCCCGACACCACGCAACATTTTGAACCAGGGGCTGCTTCTACACCATCTGGTGAACAAGTGCCTTTAGCAACAAGAACAAGGTTGCCCCCAGAACAACAAGGCTCCCACACTGAAGAAACCTCTTTCATTACGGGGGCTACTCAAGGCCGGCGATTGTTAACAATGAATGATATGGCCTTTGCCGAGGTTAAGAACGAGTTTACCAGCGCAGACAGAAATCAACTTAATTTTAGGTACGAGCCGAAACCAAGATCAGGTGGGGCCATCCTCGAGGTAAAATATCATACAAGAGACAAATGGTATCCTCTTTACACAAGAAGCCGTGGGGCTTCCGAAAAGACTCTCAACGCTTCTCTTCCCAAAGAGATCAAAGCTGCTCTCGGAAAGTCTTTGACTGAAGAGTTCAATGAGACAAATGCTGCATTTGAAGCAACTCAAAAAGAACTGGAAGCAAAACAAAAGGAACTACAACAAATGGAACAAAGGGATGCGGATGCACAAAAACTTCGCCGCGACACGGATGCCCTAAGAAATAGAATCAAAGATATTGATGGCCAGATTCAAGAGAAGGAAGATGCACATGGCCCACTGGATACGGAGACAATACAAAGACTAAAAAATGAAAAGCGAGCTGTTGAAGCTGAGCATCAAGCTAAACGAAAACAACTGGACAATGCGCAAAAAGCTGCTCAACAAGCAGACAAACTAAAAAAACAAATCGACAAACTAAAACTTGACAGTAGGGGATTAGACAGACGCCGAGAGGAGCTTAGAGGAAAACAGGACGCTGTGAAACCACTGGACGAACTGAAACAGAACAAAGAAGAGCTTGAACGGCAGAACGCTGAAGACAAGCGCGTCATAGAGGATGAGAACACTTCTCCCTCTGAAAGAGAAGCCGCGGAAGCCCGGGTTGCTGAACGTGAAGAAGAGCTAGCAAGGGTCAACACAGAAATTGAGGTGCGTGAAAGGGGCATGTCTTTGAGAGAGCGGGTTAGAGAAATCTTCAAGAAATACGGATGGACCCTGCAAGCGATTGTTCTGGCAGCTGGCATCACCATCAGCGCTGTGGTACTCGCCACCTTAAATGGCCTGGCAAAGCCACCAAGGCTATTGGAAATGGACTTAAAGAGCTTGGCAAAAAGGCAGCCAACGCCCTGCCTGGCTTGATTGGCTCAATTGTGAGTTTTCTCTTCAAAGCTGCTGGGTCGGTCATCTCCTTTCTGGGTGAACACGCCTGGCTGCTGATCCTTGCCGTTGTAGGCTTTATGATTGAAAGGATCACCAAGCGCAGGAGATAATTATCTCATCCAGGCAAGAAAGCCTGCTAAAGCAAGCGCGCCCACACCAATGAGCGCCTTGTTTACGTGATGTGGCTCGATCTTAGTCTCTTGCGTTGGGGATGGTGTTGGTGTTGGTGTTGGTGTGGGGGCTGGTTGTGGTGTGGGTGTGATCTTTGGTTTTGGCGCTATACCTTGTGCCTGTGTGGCCTGTTTATGTATCGGGTTCGATGGGCGACTGTTTGGTGGGTTTATTTTTGTTGGTCCCCCATCCATGTGGCGAAGGGAGGCTTTTTTTGTGGCAAGATTGACATCATTGTTAACACCCAGCTTCATCCCTTGCGTTGCCTCCTTGAGATTGTTATTGTACCCCATCACGCTCTCTGTGTTGATAATCATGCGTGATGGCATGAGCCAACTTCCGGGCGCTGTCGCAAAGTCTAAGCGCACTTTCGTTGCTTGGATGGCAAGTTGATATCGCTGTACGCTTGTTGCGATGTCGTTCAGTATTATGGCCTCCTCTAGATGGGTGAGGAATACTCTCTGCGTTTCGAACGCCCGGCCTCCTCTTCCAATGATGCTGCTGCGAGTGTTTGCTTGTGCACCCAGGATGCAGTACACAAAGGCCTCGATTGACTGATTCATACGCGCGAGCCCTGGCTGTGTTAGCCCTTGTGCATAATTCGGAACAAAGTGCTCGAACTGACTAACAGCGCCCTGGTCGTTACGAACGAAGTATATGCCGTTTGCTCGATAGTTTGGGTCTTTTCTGTCTGTGACGCGCTCGTCATCAAACAGAGCTAGATCGGAATCAGGATAGTCGTAATCAGTAGAGTAGGGGCCCTCACCAGGAACCCAAATGTACACATTGCCAAGCCCGTGATTTTTGCCGTATGTGAAACGGAAGTCAGCATTGGGGTCGACACCGAACTCTTGGCAAATCCTCTTGTATGCGTCGATGTTGAACTTGTTGTCTTTCTGGTTGAATGTGGGGTCGTCTGGCAAAGCACTCACACTCTGTTCCCCACCCATTTTGTAAAGAATTCGCCTTGTTGTGAAATAGACGTGAAACCTGTAAAATGACCGGAGCTGCGGGGTTAGGGAGAGAGTCGAGTTCTTATCAAACAGAAGGTCGCGCGAGATCCCGCAGCTGGTTGTTGCACACCACAGAGCAAAGTTTAGTTGTTGTGGCCAGAAACTCATATGCGGGCCGCCGAGCCACTTTCTCCCATATTTCGCGGTTGTGAACGAAATTTGTGTGTCTCTGAAAATGTTTCTGTATTTCGTTGTGAAATAATCAGTTGGCGTGACATAGATCTTTTGCGCTTCGTCGTTCAAGACAGAACCAATCATCATGTCTTTATCGATTGAGGTGGTGAATTCAACAGCCGGGATTGGTTTTTGTGTGTTTCGGTTTAACGTTAACTGATAAGGGAAACCGCCAATATACTCTAAGCCAAGGGCGTCTTTCAGGGCTTGTGTCCAATTCTTGTGCGGTATGTCTGAGGGCATAGCCCAGGAGCCATGCCCCTCTGAGAAAAGAACTACTGCTGTGGCTTTGTGCTTTTCGTCGAAAGAAACTTCTGTTGTAAATCTTGACATATCAGCGTGCGGGAAACGCCTTTTGAAGTCTGAAATAGCCTTAGCCTTGGCGGCTGTAGAGAGTTTTTCAGCCTCCGGAGAACTCAGCCAAGCAAGTTGCGGATTTACTGTGGGTGGTGTTGGCTGTTTTTTGCTAATATACCTGCTCTGTTGGGGATAGAGGGGATTTTGGGGACGAGGAAAAAACGGGGGCGGAGGTCCGTAATCGTGGCCGCCAATGTCTAGACCGAGATTTGAACCAGGATTAAAACCACCAGGGCGTCTGCCAAACATGATTGAATATATATATTTTAAATTTAAATATATATACAATGGTTGTGTTAACAATCGTCGCACCTTCGAACCCTCACACCATCTACTTCGACCACCCGCTTCAGAAACCGAGTTACATAAGACTTGTTTCTTGTTCATTTTACAACTCGTGGCATAATTTGAAAGAAAATGCAACTATTTCAACAACAATAGATAGCTCCAATGGATCAACTCCAAACGTGACATTACTTCAAGGGCATTACACCATTGATAGTCTAGCGAAACAATTTAACGACTTATCCACCCAACATAGAATAAAATTACAATTATCAACTACTATAAATACACCAGTCGGCGCGATGGTCATTCACAATGGAAGTAATGTAAAGTTTAGTGACAATCTGGCAAATTTACTTGGCATAAGAGCTGTATTGTTTCTAGTAACATACGTCAAAGGATTAACATCACCAAGCACTTACTTTATCCACTGCGATCTGGTTGATAAAGAACAGAACCTGTTCAACGGTAAGCCTTCGACTGTATTGGCTAAATTTGATCTTCGAGGTGAGCCATATGAGAAAGTTTTCTATGAATCAACACAGCAGAACATGCGTGACGTCTCGTCTGGTGATTATGTAAACAGCATAACACTGTCTGTAAGGGATGAACACAATGCCCTTTTTGACTTCAATAACATGCCCCTTGAATTTGAACTTGAGATCAATTAAAAAATATATTATATATATACCCCCTGATGATGAGCTCGACTAACGTGTTGCCATCAGCTCCTGAATACAGCGAAACTACATCGCTTTACCCAGACTTATCCAACGGTGAAGACTTCAGACTCAAGAAAATTTCTGATTTGCAAAAGGAGCTTGAGTCGGAGGCGAATCATTACAGACAAGTTGCTAAGAAATACAAGAGAACACACACCATTGTTCACGGAACCGCAGTAAGTTTTGGTTTCATTTCTACAGCTTTGTCTTCAGCCACAATCGTCACAGCCCTGACAGGAGCCGGGCTCATAGCCAGCCCTGTCATTGCCGGCGTGGCAGCTTTGACAGGTTTTTCAGCGGCCGGCATCACTTTGTTTAGCAGGCGGCTTGATAGAAAAATTACTAAACACGAAAAAATATACACATTCGCCCTTGCTAAACGAAACTCTGTCTTTGAGCTGGTTTCAAAGGCTCTAACTGACAAGAGAATCAGTGATTCAGAGTTCAAAATAATCCTCCGTGAAGTCGAAAGATATCACGAACTTAAGAACGAAATACGCTCTGGTGAAACAAAGGCCGCAAACAAAGTAAACAAGCAAACTCAAACTCAAACGCCGGATCTTGACAAGATCAGAAAAGAAATACGCAAGGAAGAACAAGAAAAGATTAAAAAAAAACTCAATCGTCTTACCGCTGTGTCCAAGTCAGATTTGAAAGACTAAATTCGGGTTTCTCGCTTTATCTAACAAAAGAACGCAATTGCGTGACAAAGCGTGACACATGGCGTGACATTGTGCGTGACTGTCACGCGTGACATTGCGTGACACATAACAAAAAGGGACAAAACCCTCGTCGGGGGGTGCTCTGGTGGCTGTTTCGTTTTGCCTAGCCTAGGCTAGGACTTAACTCCCTGACAAAGGAGTTGTCGTTTCCCATTTAGCCTCTGGGAGCGAGGTTGAGTTCTCCTAGGAGATCTCTGTTCAAGCACCCCCCTGTATCAGTTGGGCCGGGGCTGGTTCACCAGGGGGTCACTAACTGACGCAGCAACCCCACTACCCCTGGTCTGACATCGCATTAGCCGTAAGCAGGATTCAGTGGGGGCCAGCCACACCTCCCTGAGCTATACCGAATTACAGACTTACTATAATATATGGTGCGAACAGGTCTTTTATATTCGACCGAGTTGCCGTGCTTTCACATGTGGTAACTCATAAAGAACTACGCATGCGCAAATATAACCGAAAAGTTGTATTTTTCTAAATATAGGCTTTACATAATAAATACCGGAAGTCACGATCGCCAAATTGAAAAAATAATTGCATTGTATTGTATAAGCATGACTGACTTCACCGCACGGCTCAGTGAACTTGACAAACAACACAATTTTGCCATCCTTCGCTCGCTATATGGTGGTGATTATAGGAAAGAAATACACCGCTTGGGTCTGCCGGAAAAACTTTGCCATATCTACGAAGATATGGGGTTGGCAGAGATGGGGAAACAATATCTACAAGAACATTATAACGCCTTGCAGCGTGAACGTTGGGCCCGAAGATTGTACAAGAGGGCTTGTTATGATTGTGGTGGCTTATTTTTGCAATCAAGCGATTCTTGTGAACTTTATTGCAAAAAATGCGGTCGTGTGGAAGTGCTAGAGGATTATGCTCCGGCATATACGGATCAAAACATTTTGTACAAACCAATACAAAGGCAGTCGGCACGGTGTTATGCGTTTGGGTACGCTTTAACACGAATTAACAAAAGGATTGGATTGTCTATCGACCAAATAAATGAGGTGAAACGTATTTTCAAACATATACAAGCTCGGCTTCCGAGAATTTCTTATACGTTTGTGATCTACAAAATCCTGGACATTACAATGCCGCTTGAAGACCCACAACGAGCGATTGTAAATTGCCTTAGACAACAGATGTCAAAGAATATGATAATTAAAAACACTCGTTTATGGAGCAACGCTTTCAAAGATCTTGAGTAAGCGCCTCCGCTTTCTCCATAAGAAAGGCTTCTAACATGGCACTGTCATCGCCGATATTGTCTTCAAAAGTTTCACCAGGTATGGTTTTCTCAAGGTGTTTTTGATTTGATAAATTTTCATGTATTTTTCTGCGAAGCCTTGCCAAGTTCTCGTGAAATTGTTCGACCTTAGGTTGAATACTGTTCAAAAATCCCTCATGCTTGACAATTTCAAGCTCTGTGACTTTCAACAATTTCCATGAAAAGAAAGCAACCGGCTTCGGCCCCTCATCTGGAGCAAGGAAAGCCTTTTTCATTCTGAAGTAACGCAAATACTCTTCATCTATGTATTCTTTGCTGAACAACATTCTGACCGAGCCGTAAGAACACCAGAGGTCTTTCTCGGCTATTGAAGTCATTATTTTCTCAAATGTCTTAGTTTGTTCAAGAGCGCCAATGTCAATAAGTTTACTTTGATTGCGCGTAAGCTTTTGTTTTGAAAACAGATAACATATGCCCCAGGCAAGCGCTGGGTGATCTTTTGTCTGGTAAATATTTCCGCCGTTTAAAAGATTATTATGATTCGAACTTGGCTCTATCTGGTTTATAGAACACATTCTGAAGTAAGAATCGACAAAAAGGCCTTTGTTGACCCTTTCCCCACTAAACACAAGGCCAGTTTGTATCTGGGGTTTATAATAACTGGGCACTCGAGTCATAGCTATTTTCCGCTTGAAAGGACATTTGAACTCCAAAAGAATTAAATTATTATCTTTGTCAAGATAATAGCCGTCAGGACTGCATATAATTTTTCGAAACAATGGATGATCTGTTGCCAGATTGAGGGATACAGAATGGGCAAATACTCTAGCAGAGTGCTTCTGCTCAAAATATTTACGGGCAAGCGGTTCGAACAGATTGCCCCAGGTACAGGCCGTATTGCTATGCATGGCTGATGGCTGTAATTTTTTTAAAAGCAAGCTCTTTGGTGTTTCAAAGGGTGAAACTCCGATCAAGACTGCAATTTCGGATGCCCCAAGAGTATTTTGTCGATAACTCACCCAGTCGGCGCTCTTTTGTTTTAGACCAGTTTTCCTCGATTTGAGAAAGTTCAAGAACACTTGTGTTGTCGTCATCATTGATATACGAAGGGAAAGTGTTTATTCAATTGGTAAAACCCGAGCATCTCTGTTCGAAACGCTGCGAGTGATGTCTTGCCTTCGATGAAATCCGCAACAAAGCTTGCATTACGGATCCTGTGTAAAGGGTCAAGATCATTCAAGGTTATAAAAGTTTTTTGTTCTTGTTCTTGCTCATCAAGCCATTCATTCAGCTCATGCTGGCTGATGTTTGAGTTTGCAAGGACATCTCGAATAACCACCGACGGTGGCGGTGGTGGTAAAACCGCCTCATGTTCGTGAAAAACTCGAAGAGTTCTTCTAAAAGGCGGGCAACCATTTTTTAAGTGCTTATAAATCGTTGATTTAGACAATCTTCGATTGCAGCCGTGGCAAAGCTCTTTCGGTCGTGGTTCTGTTCGCAGCTTCTTACAAGCGTATTTTTGATGCTCAACAAGCGAATGGCCTTGTGTGAAGTTTAAGCCGCAATGTCTGCATGGGTTGTATTCGAACGTCCCTTTGTTCTTTGCATATAAGTCATCGCCTTCTTTCAACTCAATTCCCCTCATTTTCAAAAATGCAACGGCAGTCATTGCTTCGTTGCCGAAGATAGATAGATAGATAGATAGATAGATAATCTTTATTTAAACACGGTAAAAATTCGTCAGCTAAAAATCATTATAATACTTAACACAAAGCAATAAACTAATATTAAAAAAAAAAAAAAAATGTCTATATATGAAGAATTTAATTAAATAATAAAAAGCTGCTTTCCACGAATGCCGTGCCTTATAGAAGGGCATGGTCACGTTTATACGGGGTGTAAGGGTTTTTTCAATTGGTGGTCTCGTGCCGGGACCAGCATTCACAAGCACTGGGTGGTGGTCTCGTTCCGGGACCAGCATACACAAGCACTGGGAGTAGTTGGGACGTTGGTGCATCCGGGACCGCCCCCAAACGCCCGAAAAAACGCTTATTTTGAGAACTCCCGAACACCTATGTTTCCGTGCCCCAGGACGAATGCAATGAGTCCTGGGGCACGGAAACATAGGTGTTCGGGAGTTCTCAAAATAAGCGTTTTTTCGGGCGTTTGGGGGCGGTCCCGAATCACCAACGTCCCAACTACTGCTGGAGACAAATGATGGACAAAATCTAATGATTAGATTGTCGGAAAATAAACGAAACCAAATATTGCATGCTAATTTACAATCCACCGTGTTGCCATGGCAACACCCTAAAAGCTCAAGAAAAATATCAAAATTTAAAGCTTGTTGCTTATTTTTTTGCCTCGCCAATTTTGGGCGTCCGGACATTAGTGGTTTTAAAATGACAATGAATGATGCATAGGTACAGTAAAACTGTGTTCAGCCACCTTAACATTAGCTACCATTCTAGTAAAAAATGTTTACGAAAAATCATTATTCTAGTGAAAAATGCTTACGAAAAGCGTCCACGAATACAAAGAAACAAGTTAAATACTGTCGCCGTCGACGAAAAACTCGTTTCGCAAAATACAGATTAGTAATTTGCAAAACGGAGCACTTCTGACCTCTTGACTTTCCTTTTTTATTCAGAAACCATCATCGTAGCGAATAATTAAATATTTACGAAAAGCGTCTACGAATGAAAAGAAACAAATTAAATATCGTCGCGGTCGATGCAGAGGTCGTTTTCGCAAAATACAGATGTTGTTTTAAGAAAACGTTTTTCTTACTTTGTTGACCACAATGAAATCCTAGTGTTTGCCAAATTTTATCGTTCAGATTGCACCAGATTGCATCAGATTGCATCCTAGAGTACTTAAATGTCCCACCAAGGAAAAATTCCCGGCGTCGCCCCTGTAATATTTAATACGAAAAGCGTCTACGAATGAAAGAAACAAGTTAGTCACATACCGTCGCGGTTGACGAAGAGCTCGTTTCGCAGGAACAGATCTGTAATTTGCGAAACGGAGCGATTATGACCACTTAGCTTTGCATTTTTATTCAGAAATCATCATCGCAGCGAGGAGTATTTAAGAAAAACGTATGCGTATGTAAAGAGACAAGTAAGATATCATCGCGGCCTACGAAGAGGTCATTTCGCAAAATACAAATCTTCAAGCTTAAGTAAAAACTGTGACTTCAGGTGTTTATTTCTCTTTTAGCTTATTAGAAAACGAAATCTCACTGTTTTTTCTAGTACTTGAAATTTTTATTTTACAGGTTTATTTATCATTTAGTCTCATTTCGTTTCGTTTTGCAAAATACAGTAAGCCATTTAGAGAAATTAATAATAATAAAAAAAATTTAGAGAAATTAACATGTGGCCACTGTACTTTTTTCGTTCAATGGTGAAATGTTCTCCAACTGTTCAAATAAAATCTAATACTGGAAATCATAAACTGCACAGGAGTGGGGAGGAGGTATTTGTGATCTCATGTGGAAGCACTAAATCTGTTAGACTGCAACATCCCTGGGCATGGTTGTATAGCGCCTATTCAATCCTGCTCTAGGCGCTTTACACAACATTCCAAACAGCTAAGTAAAAATTAACATTCCAAACAAATAAATAAATTATCAAACAGTAAATTAATTTAAATTGAGATAAAAATGGCTATACTAACAATAATAAGCTTTCCTAAAAAGATAAGTCTTTTGGGAACATTTTTTAGGAAGATAAATCCAATCCTTGATTAACTTTTAACCCTGGATTAGGAGTAATCGGCTTTGAAACATCCAGGCCCTGGAGCTGAACAGTAACATTTAGTCAATGATAATAATTCTGCAGGATTTTATTCTTATTACTACCATCCAGTGTTTTAACTGTACGTCAGCATTTTGACAGTCATTCAGAGAATCGCAAATGAGTGAAAATTAAACTGTCCACAACAAAGCCCAACTAACAAAGTCATGTTCATATTTTGTTTATTCCAGGAAGTGTTCAGGGATGAAAAAATTAGCAAAAGAAAACGAAAAGTGGTTTTGCAGTTCTTGCAAGTAGAATCTGTCTGCATCACAAGTGCAAGTTATGATCACCCTGCAATTCTTCTAGAAGAACATACTATAATCCACCAATAATCTCCCCTTCAACTCAACCAAACTGTACTCTGTAACTGTGTCCATGTTAACATTGGAGTCCTTGATTTTCTTCTGTAAAATTGCAGGGTCACCTAAAACGATTAAAATGTGTTATTTGTTAGAAGCAACCATATTATTTTACAAAGACCAGAGAAACATTTAACTGGCATTAATATTGGTAGGGCAAATACATGCATATACTGAGCCAACAGTGAATTATATTATCAACAAGCATAAAGAATCCCTAAATTATAATCATGCTAAATGCAGACACCATAAGTACAAGAAGCATTTTTATTGGGTGTATTTACTTGCTACATAGTTATGTGTAACACATGTAGTTGTCACATTTGCCCATACAAAAGGTCTGTTGCTTTTTCATAGTGTAAAAGTGTAAAAACTTGTAATAGGTTCTTCGCACAGGTAAATGTGACACCTATATTCATATGCTTCAAACGAATCCACTCGTGCATTGTTTCTAGCGAAAACCAATTAGAGTGGAATGAGCAATTTATGTCCATTATTGGCTTCTTGTATCGCATCTGCGTCTAGATCAGTGTGTGCTTATATAAAACTTAAATCACGTCGTGCCATTTTTGTTATCAACCATAAATTAAATTTATCAAAACTAGTAGTAATCACAGATTAAAAAAGCCAGATACCGGGGGCAGTCTGGGCACGAAAACGAAAGCGAGCTGTGGAGTGGGTGTCGAGGTTAAGTTCCCACCAATAACAGAATTCGAAGAGCGATTCGTTTGTGTAAATTCCACTGCTCTATGGCGACTGCAACGATCAACCCGCCGAGAAAAAGTACATTAGTGTCTTTGAAGTACGGAGTTGAGACATCTTTAGAACCCAGGACACCAAGCAAAGGGAAAAGGACCAATGGAAGGAGAGCGGTGACAGCCAGCTCCACAACCTCGGTCACCCAGTACACTGCCATGATGAGAATACAGTACGCACACCGGGATTCCTGAAAAAAAAAGCGTACGATAATCAGTTATTATTAATGTATTAGAGCGGTTTCAATTGAATGTCCGAAAAAATTTCATAATTGCTTTGGTTTTGCATTGCTACATTTCTGGTAAAAATATCTCGCGCTAGAAGTAAAACCAAAACCAACTGTGAGTTGCTCCCACGCGTGGCGCCAGTGGCGGCCACATGCATTCGCTAGGAGTTCTGATTGGTTCATTGGATTGTCTGCGTCTGTTTTGATTGGTCAGAGTAATTACTGGTACTTTCGTTTTGGTTTTACGACAGTCAAGTGAGATGGAACACAATTCCATAGATGAACCCAAATACGGATGTTGTGACTTATGAGAATCGCTTTGAAAGTTATACTTATGATCAGTGGAAGTCAGCCTTAAGAGGCCAAACACATTCTTTGTGCCATCTAGCCTAAGTGGTAGGTTCTAGAAAGAGGAGGTGAAGGGAGGATATTGGGCGTGCGTGAAGCGCGTGTATACCCCCCTCACTTCGCGCTCTGCGCTCGGTCACTCTTCGCAAAAAGAAGCCTGTTCACAGGTTAAGGCAATTACAGTAATATGGAGCGGTTGTCAATTGAGTGTCGAAAGTAATTTCGCGATTGCTTTGGTTCTTCATTGCTACGCTTTGTGATTGGCCAAAATATTTCAGGCGACTTTCTTAACCAATCAAAGATAAAACCGTAGCCTGTTCCAGGCTAAGAGATAGTAGGGAACGCGCGAAGTAAAAAAAAAAGAAGGGAAAAATCGCGGGGGAACTGGGAGAGGGAGGTCGGCGGAGCCTGTAAACATTTCTTTACCGACGCTCTTCCGCCCTCTTTTGGCAAGTTTTGCGATAATCCAATTTTCTGTCGTCAAAATGTCAAAATGCCAATTAACAGAAATAGTTCTCGGATTTCTCGCGCGAGTATTTCGCGCAAAAGCACGTACAAGAACGCGAGGAAATCCGCATATATTGCAAGACGCGTACACCGACGAAAATACTGTCCTCGAATCTCGAAGTCCATCCTTCACAAAGTGCTGCAGATTTTGTAGGAGAAACGTAGCATGTAGAGAAACCAAGGTGCCATGAGTTTCTTTGTTCAGTGTAGCGAGAAATAAGGAATTGCTGGCGTTTTCTGGAACCGAGCTGGATGCTGGAGATTCAAATAGACCCAAATATTTCAAACCGGATGGCAATGACGCCATACGTCTGACAATGGAGGTACTGCCTAGCTCCGAGAAGCACGTCAACTTAAGCGCAGAATAAACTCTGAGGAACTAAAAACAATTGCAAGATACCACTTTTCCAATATAGACCGTGACTATCGCATAAGACTTGGAGCTTAGACTCTTTTAGCCGTGATGAAGAAACACTATCTCGCAAATTATGCCAACCGCAGACTTGCGCTCACATTAAATCACGGACTGAGAAATGAACTGATCCTAAGCATATCTTTATTTTGATCGAAAAGGAAAAATATCTCAGGCACGTACTTGGGATAGACTTATTCTAAAGCTGGGCTAAAATGCTTTTAGCGACGAGCAGGATTTGTGTTAGGCCTGTCACCTTTTATAAAAACCGAGCTTTTTCAGTTCGACTTGATCTCGCATCACTGAAACCAATGGAGAAAAGACTATTATCGTCGATTTCTCTGCCAAAGCTGCTTTCGCTAGGCACAGAAAGAGCTGAAATATCAAGCTTTTCCTGAAACCGGTCGGCAGAATCGCGAAGACATCTTTACCACGCGCCAAGTTTACAAGGCATTGTTGTTGCCCTTTCCTGAGCGCTTCTATATTAGGAAAATTGCGCAGGCATTCCTCCAAAATATTACATCAGAGATATTACATGACTTTGATTCCTTTTCTTCACGCGCGAGGATCACGTACGCCATCGTTACGATTGACAGGAATAATGTGTATAGCGAGGTGTTGACATTACCTGTCAAAACGGACCAATCAGAGGGTATACCAGGAGCTGGTATACCGGAAAGAGCTTTTTAAAGAAATGTTTACAGGCTCCGCCGACCGCCCTCACCCCAGCTCCCCCGCGATTTTTTCCTTTCTTTTTTTTACTTCGCGCGTTCCCCACTATCTCGGAGCCTGGAACAGGCTAATAAAACCGTGGCTTTCCCGCGCTTGGCGCCGGTTCATTGGATTGTCTGCGTCTGTTGAGATTGGTCCAGAGTGATAGCTTTTAAATCCAGGGTTGGTCGAGGGACCCGTCCCTCCACCTCACTTACTTTCATCAAAATATCTCAGACCCATCTCAGTCTCTATCGGATTATCTCTGTCTCTAGCATTTTCACCCCCATCCGCCGCCCCCCCCCCCCCCCCCCCAATCCTTTCCAGGGCTCCTGTGTGGTGTGAAATGTATTGCGTTCATGTGGTGGGAAAGAATAGTCACGTGATCCTAGAACATTCGAGAATTGACTATATTGAACGAGAACCTCGTATAGTCGTGTTGTTAGTGCTGAGGGAAGATATCGAACTTCTTACGGTGAATTGATATCGTTTCCAGTGTAGAACAGAGTGTGGAATTCTGAACTGCAAACATGTGACGTGAGAGATATACTTAGTTGAGAAGAAGAGTACATGTTTCACCTCGAGTGTTCCTTTTTGTGACACCCCTTTACGATGGCGTTTGGATCAGCCACTAGTTATATCTGAAAAAGTTTTCAGATGTTGATCCGGTTTATACCAGCGTTTTTATTTTAAATTCGCTGATCGGTTTTTCAGGATAAATAAAGCATTTATTATTATTATTACATTGACGTTTTGACAACCTGAGTTTTAAACTTCCCCAAAGTCGAGTGTATGGTGTACCGACTCGCTATCTACGCGAGTAGCGTATTGCACCCAGGGGAGGGGCGGGGTACTCGGCTACATACAATAGTGGATGAGACCAAATTGTTAGACTCCCAGAAAAGTCCTAAAACAAACACATAACAAGACAGGTAAACATTGTCTTCATACTTTTGAACGTTTTTATTTCATTTTAATCTGTTTAAAAGTCCTAAAGATCGCATTTAGAAAGGGTTCAATTTGTAACCGATGCAGCCATTTTAAGGTGGGAGTGTTGAAGCCACAAATGTAATAAAGCCCTCAAATGTAATAAGGATTGACCACAAATGTAATAAAGCCCTCAAATGTAATAAGGATTGACCACAAATGTAATAAAGCCCTCAAATGTAATACGAATTGACCACAAATGTAATAACACACAACATGGTCAATACCAGCCCTAAGTTGTGAGGACCAGGATTTTGCCAGTCATGCATATCTTTCTCGGACAACCAAACTTGGACAAACTGAAGTTGTCTATGTGTGTGTTGGACGTCATCTGTCATTCACGTGCTGGCTTTGGCTTGTCAAAGCACGTAATTAGGGACACACCCCTCGCATGGTTTTCGTCAGTGTCAGGTTTCTTCTGCGTTCTATACATGTGTTTTCGTCTCAAAGGTCATTTGCGGTCTCCACTTGATTGTTTTAGCATCTCCTATCTTTGTCCGCTGACGATCCTCTCCACCGCGCCAATCCTCCTACGATGGCAGCAAAATCTACTCGCCAGTCTAAATCGAAAACCTCGTCTGAATTCTTGCTTCCCGAGGAGATCGCCAATTTATCGGCTCTATTAGAGGATCAAGAAGCTGAGAGCTACTACAAGCTCACCGGCGCCAAGCCTAAGAAATCGAAATCCAAGTCCTCCAAGTCTTCAACAAAGGAAAATTCTGCTGCCAGCTTGGATCAGTCCGCTTCTCACAGCGTAAGTGATCTTATTGCTCTGGAGACGCTTCGGAAAGAAAATTTAGCAGCTGAGTTAAAACTCACTGAAGCTAAATTGGAACTAGCCAAGCTGTCCACGAGTTCGTCCTCGGCCACGCCACCGCCGGTTTCGCCCGTGCAGTTGGAGAAGATTATTGCGCCTTCGTCCTCACCAGTTTCTCCGTTAGAGCACTTTGCAACCTTAGAGCAGCTACGTGCCAAGAAGAAGGCCAGCACCTCTCTTCCCAACTGTTATCTTTTCTCAGCCAAAGGTACGGTCGAATATGACAAACTTGACCTCGCGGAATTCGTCAGTGGTTTTCTCGAATTTTGCAAGGAGCAACCAGAGTCCCGCCAGCAATGTCTTTTTCGCCACTTGCAGCTGCTAATGGACCGAGCCATTACATATTCCTGGTCCAGCGTTCGTAATTTTCATCTTTCAGTCCACAATGCCGTTGATCAGGGCCGCCTAGCCTGGAACGCTTCCGATGCAATTCGCGAGCGGGCTCAAACGTTTTTTACTCATCAAGATCTTAGATCCAACACGGCAGCAACCTCCCGTTCAAACCCTTCTTCTCAAACCCGCAATCGTGCTAAGGAAAGTTATTGCCGCGACTGGAATTATTCCGGAAGTGCAGCTGCAACCTGAGTGACACGTCATACAAGCTGGTTCATCGTTGCCGTGTTTGCGACTCCACAGATCATGCGATGCTCACTTGTGCAAAACGAAAATATCCAATTCCTACTACTCAGTCTTCGTCCTTTTCTTCGGCGACAGAGCAAACATCCTGACTATCATCCTTGGTTTGTTTATCCGACGAGGTTCGGGCGTGTGGCGCTCCCAATGCTTTCGCCGCTAAACGCCCAGTTAAATCCGGTTTTAACATTGATTATTGGTTTCAATATCTTGAACATTATGAAGACAGAATCGTAGTTGATTTCTTGCGTTATGGATGGCCTATTAATTTTCGCGCTGATGTATTACCACTTTCCACTCTCCGTAATCATCCTTCTGCCGCTGCAAATGATAACTGTTTAAATTTGTACATAGCAAAAGAACTTGACCATCAGTCGGTGATGGGTCCTTTTCACTGTAATCCGTTTAATTCCGATTGTGTCGTTTCACCTCTTATGTGCGTGCCCAAGCGTGACTCTGATGAACTGCGCATCGTCCACGACTTGAGCTTTCCAGAGGGTTTTTCCGTGAATGATGGTATTAGTAAAGACTCTTATTTGGATCAAAGTTTTAAGCTGCGTCTGCCTGGAATTGATAGACTCGTGGAATTTATCAATGCGAAAGGCCGCGGGTGTCATATTTTCAAGAAAGATCTCCGGCGAGCTTACAGGCAGATCCCAATCGATCCTGCGGATTATCGTTTGTTGGGCATGTGCATCGATGGTTCTATTTATTTCCACACTTCCTTGCCGTTTGGATTACGCTCAGCAACTCTGATCTGCCAGCGTACCACGAAAAGCGTCGTGCATATTTTGAACAATGAAGGTTTTGCGGTCGATGTTTATATCGACGACTTCTACGGCGCAGAGTCTCCAAGTTGTTGCAACCAAGCTTTCCAGCGTATGAATTCCCTGTTTACCGAACTTGGTCTACTGGCTTCACCAGAAAAGGACGTCCCACCCTGTCATCAAATGCTTTGCCTTGGTATCTGGATCGATACCTTAGACATGACTTTATCTGTTCCAGCCTTTCGCGTCTCAGAATTGCAACAAGAACTCCAAAAGTGGCTGTGTAAAACTTCTTTTTCACGACGAGATATTCAGCAGTTGCTCGGTAAACTTTCATTCGTGTCTGCATGCGTTCGCCCCGGCCGAGCTTTCATGTGTCGCCTCCTGAACGCTCTCCGTTCTTGTCATTCTCATCCCAAGAGCGCTTCTTTTCCAGTTACTGATGAGTTGCACTCCGACATCGATTGGTGGTTGTTTTTCCTCTCGCATTTCAATGGCGTTTCGGCGATTCCTTCCGAAATTGTTATTTCCAATCCGGAGCTGTTCGCTACAGACGCTTGTCTCACCGGTTGCGGAGCGGTGTGTTTTGGAGAATACTTCCACCGCGAATTCCCGAAGTTTATTTTGGCTAAGGGCCTTCTAACTGTCGTTATTGCTATCAAACTCTGGTCCCTCAAGCTCGAGGGCCTGTCAGACAACACCACTTGCGTCGCGGTGATCAATTCACAGTACTCCACCAGTGTTTTCATGCAGCGTTGTTTGCGGGAACTCTGGTTGCATCTTGCTTTATTCAACATCCGGCTGGTCGTTCGTTCCGTTGGTGGTTCGGACAATTGGCTTGCCGATTCTCTAAGCAGATTTCATATCGGAGAAGTTAGCACTAAGTTTCATTCCTGGTGTTCCAATCCTCAATTGTCACAGCGTTACATTGATGATAGCCTGTTTGAATTCGCCGTTGTCTAATTTTTTTGTTTTTCTCTATTGAGACAGTTTCTTTTATCTCTGCTTTTGCTTTTTGCAGAGCATTCAGAGCCCTTACTGGATTATGCCTTCCAGATTCAGTCTCGTGCCTTCCAAGAGTCTACTAAAAGGAACATGAGAACGCAATTGAACGCTTACATTTTGTTTTGTGAACATTTTAACTACTCTCCATTTCCGATGTCAAAGCAGTCCTTTCTAGCTTATTTAGCCTTTCTATCAAAATCGTTATCTTGTTATCGTTCAGTTGTTAATTACATCAATATTCTTAAGCATATCAATAGGTCGCTGGGGGAGGATTTTTCTTTTATGCACGATTATGATGCATTCCTCACATTACGGGCCCTTCGTCGCGTCATGGGCGACTCTGTGCGTATCACTCACCCAGTAACTGTTGATATGCTTCTCAATATTTTCCATATTTTTGATTGGTCTAATCCTTTGCATGTTTGTATGCACGCTGCCTTTTTATTGGCTTTTTTCTCCTTTCTCAGAATTTCTAATTTAGTGCCTTACAAAGCAACCGATTTGGCTGCTGTTAATACATATTTTTTGAAGCGCGAAGATGTCTCTTTCTCCGCTCACGGTGCGGTTTTGCGCATTTTCAAGACCAAGACCATCCAGTTTCGTCAGCGCGTGTTACAAATTCCGTTGCCTGTCATTCCTAATTCTATTTTGTGCCCGGTTGCTGCGCTAAAAGCTTATTTGTCGTTAGTCCCAGCACCACTTAGCGCGCCTTTATTTATGGTGCCCGTGGCAAATAGTGCCAAACCTCTTCTTGCTGCTCATTTTAATAGGTTTCTCAAAGCTTGTGCGTCCGCAACGGGGTTTGATCCCAATCATTTTTCCTCGCGCAGTTTCCGTCAAGGTGGCGCAACCTTTGTTTTCAATTGCGGCGCGCCTACTGAATTCATCAAAGCACAAGGTGATTGGCAGAGCGACGCTTATTTAATCTATCTCAAATTATCCACGCAAAAAAAACTTGACATTCTTCGCTCCATCTCTTCTCGGCTATCTCACATTCGGTTGTGAGTTACAGTTTTAATATCATTTTTTTTTCCCTATATTTTTTTTCTTCTTTTCATTCATATGGGTTTGGGGTAATTTTCTTCTTTCGCCTGTCATCAATAAAGATTGTTTTGCCCCAAACATCTCTCGTTTTCTCTTGTGTGGTAACTAATTTGCTGGCTTTGGCTTGTCAAAGCACGTAATTAGGGACACACCCCCTCGCATGGTTTTCGTCAGTGTCAGGTTTCTTCTGCGTTCTATACATGTGTTTTCGTCTCAAAGTCATTTGCGGTCTCCACTTGATTGTTTTACGCTCCCTCCTCTCCCAGGGGGTAATTTACTTCTTTCGCCTGTCATCAATAAAGATTGTTTTGCCCCAAACATCTCTCGTTTTCTCTTGTGTGGTAACTAATTTGACCAAACCTGAAGTTGCTATTATCTCACTTAAACATTTTCTAGTACGGAACCAAGGCCCAGTTATAAAATGTAAACGAAGTAATGTTCGGAGTGAATAGCTGTCAAGTTAAAAGAAACGTTTATTCACATTTCACAACCTGAACGAACGTAAGCAATTATTTATGATAGCCTCTTGTCATTTCAACGCGGAAATAGGTAGTTGTATCACCTTGCCACTAAACTTTGACAGAACTGCCTCTGGCGTAAAAAGAACACACGTGTCTTTCACCTCATGTGATTATATCGGTCACGTGTTCAATCCCGAAGACTGAAGAGCGCCTTGCAACCACAATTTTGTCAAATAAACTGCGTACTACTTTCAGTTGGATACTCTACCACTTCAGAGGCAAATAAAATATCCGTAATATCACCCAGTAGTAGCAGTATATGAAACAGTATAAACTACACGCATAGACAGGATACCGGTGTACAACAGGTTTCGAGACAATCAACTCACTCAACTCACAGAGAGAAAACTTAGTGCGACCGAAGAGTATGCCACCTAAAAGTAATTTATATAAAGTTCAAAGTTTAGTTGTTCAAATCGCCCTCCTTTTGGTAAAAGCATGTGCACACAAATGATACGAGTCCCACATACGGTAATGCATGCAATCAGAAGCTTGAAATAACAATTTCAACAACAAACAAGTATTAATAATTTCCTTAAGGCGAATCAGAGAAGGGCTTTATTACATTTGTGGTCAATCCTTATTACATTTGAGGGCTTTATTGCATTTGTGGTCAATTATTACATTTGTGGCTTCAATATTGAAGCCACAAATGTAATAATTGACCACAAATGCAATAAAGCCCTCAAATGTAATAAGGATTGACCACAAATGTGAATGACAGATGACGTCCAACACACTACATAGACAACTTCAGTTTGTCCAAGTTTGGTTGTCCGAGAAAGATAATGAATGACTGGCGAAATCCTGGTCCTCACAACTTAGGGCTGGTAACCCTGTTGTGCAAACTAAAGAACGCACGGTAAAATCCATTATTACATTTGTGGTCAATTCGTATTACATTTCAGGGCTTTATTACATTTGTGGTCAGTCCTTATTACATTTGAGGGCTTTATTACATTTGTGGTCAATCCTTATTACATTTGAGGGCTTTATTACATTTGTGGTCAATTATTACATTTGTGGCTTCAACAGGGAGTCTACCTGAAAGCCATTTTTCTGTCACTAACATGGCTTTGACGGAAATATCTCTTTCACGGTTCAAGCAATCCAAAAACCCTTCACTCATCTCATGAATCTATGTTGTGGGGTGTTTTGTAAATTTTTGGGTGATTTTTCGTTATTTTTTGGGAGGAAATAGTTTTTCTCAAAGGATTTGTAAAATTTAGAGAAATAAGAAATAATATTGAAGATTTTATAGTGAAGTTTTAATATTAGAATTTGTAGCTTATAATTAATAGACGGACACCAAGTTACTCCACTAGCAACCTGGGGTTCTCTTTTGTGGGTATCAACTGTCTGTTGGTATTCCAAAAATCATTTTCTTTCTTCTATCCCTTATTTAAACCTCTTCAAATTCCTTCAAATTCAAGTAGAGTCCCCCCTTAATAAGTTAATAAGAGCACCGTCCACACACAAACAGAGAATGGTAAGTTTTCTGTCTTGTATTTTTTCAAGCTGTGAATGAAATTCTCAAGTTTGATATTCAGATAAAAGCTTTAGAAAAGTGCTTTACTCGGTGTTGCTTGCAAATTTCATTCCCAGTATTTGCGAAAGTTGAATCTGGATGATTATCAATCATTGAACATGGCTACTCACTTTAACTATTTGATGGTGAATGGGTTCAACACATTAACAGCAGGTTCTCATTCGCATCAGTATATTCGTATATATCCGGCTAAAATCACTGAGTATTATTAGTTTGTGGTGTCTCAGCCTAGTTCTCAAACACTTGGGTCGATTTTCTTGACAAATATTATAAACAGGAACAAGAACGTTTCCTAACGTACACAAGTGGTGCAATATTTCAAACTTTGAAGCTACAGTTACTGTAACAGCTGTCTTCAGTTCCCAGTTTTCATTCCCGTTACGTATTCCCATCGTTCCTGTGTTTAGTATTGAATCGTCTGGCTCTGTCAAGAGCTGTTTTATACCGGGTCACTGCGCATTTGATCTTAAAATTAAAAATACAAAATGGTAATCTTACAAAAATAAACACGGACGTCATATGAACGTACGTGGGAGATTACTTTCATTTTCGAACACACCTCAGCAGTACAGACGCAGTTTCGTTTCTTTCGATTTCTTCGTAATAAACCAGGTTTTACTATCGATTTTGCTGGCCGCTGATTTACTTCGACACGGTGAGTGTATGTATATTATATGCATTTAAACATGCCTATAGTTTATTCAGTAGGAGTCGGTGCATTGTCGTTGCACTCGACCGTAAATACATGTAAAGGTTTCGCGTGTTCTGCGTGATGGATCTGCGTAACCTTGATGTCTTCAAATAGCTTGTTCTTTACTACTGTTTTCCCTGACCGTTTGTAGCGATACGAAAATTTGCGACCGCGCGAACACTGTTTCTGTCACAATGTCCTGTTTGCTTCTTTTGAGTGAAAACGTCGTTTAAGTATCAGATTTGCAACCCTACACAAAGAGCCACTGTAGTTGATTTAGTGTTGGGTATGCATCCTAACATACCTTGGCTACAGAGGCCTGTTCTTTCCGCCATCGCGATACTAAATAAACTTGATCCTTGAAAAAAGTGCTCAGTGCGCGGCGATTTAATACGATAATCAACGATCTATAGTTTGGAACGTAAAAAAAAGGTATGTTGATGGCTGCATCATGGCTTCCATATGATTACAGTGGTTTTAACGAGAGTTATGAGCGATCGATCGTTGGCGATCATCAGATGTGGAAACATGTCTTTAGGACATTGAGCTTGAATTTGGTCTGATTTAGACCAGCGATATTGACCGCACAAAGCTGTAAAATATAGTTGTAAAGAGCTGAAATTGTAATAGAATTTGACAAATATGTAAGCTTGGAATGTGAGCGTATTGATTCTGTGCTGTATAAACAATGCCGAACAAATATATAAGAGGGAAAAAACCCTGTATCTTCAGTGTAACGTCACTCCTCGGCCTTTTGTCTTCTTACCACCAAATTAGCAATGTTTATAGCTGAACTTAAGATTCTATAGAGAACCTCTTAGCACGACGAATAGAATAGTTTAAAATAATGTTTTTCGTCGAAGTATGTTTTGAAGGTGAAAAGGTTGCGGCTTTGTGGGTTTTAAAATTCATGATGTAATAAATTACGAATTCCGTGAGCCTACGGCCTCGTCGGCTAAGAATTAGGCGATATCACGCGCGCTTTCGCGCTATAATAGTTAAATATCCGGCTAAAATCACATTTATTAGTTTCTGGTGTCTTAGTCTAGTTCTCAAACACTTGGGTCGATTTTCTTGACAAATAATTATTATAAACAGGAACAAGAAAGTTTCCTAACGTACAAAAGTGGTGCAATATTTCATACTTTGAAGCTACAGTTACTGTAACAGCTGTCTTCAGTTCCCAGTTTCCATTCCCGTTACGTATTCCCATCATTTCTGTGTTTAGTATTGAATCGTCTGGTTCTGTCATGAGCTGTTTTATACCGGGCCACTGCGCATTTGATCTTAAAATTAAAAATACAAAATGGTAATCTTACAAAAACAAGAGGCTACCAGTAGCCTTTACTCATGCGCAAGAAAGTTTTATGGTTTATTTTAAACGTGTCACGCACTGCTACCACCTCAACGAATTTTGCGTGACACACATTGCACCATCAGTCAAGACACGGGGAAGACACGTTGATTAAAGCTACCATTATTTCTGTACTCGCTTCGAATATTTAATTTATTGATTCCCGTTCAAACCCGCATTATAGTCTAATAATTCCCAAACCGTGAATTATTTCTATTACATTGGGCATTGGGTTATTCCAGAAAGAACCCCCCCTCCCCCCCTCCCCCCCCCCCACCCCACCGACGGATGGCAAGATTGTTTCGTTTCATGCAAATTTCGTGTGGAATGTAATTCGATCGCGCGCTCCACAATATTTGTTCTCTAAGATCAAAACGTTTTAATGAAACTCATGTTTCCTTGAATGAAAATGTCATTCCCTTGAATAAAGGAGTCAAACGCTCATCAGAATTCATTGATTTTCTGTTTCCGGAAGGCTTGGCGATTTATTTAGCCTAATTGCAGCGAGGAGCGCTAGGGTCTGCGAATTATATTAGTCTCGAGAGCAAAACGCGTTAAATTATCGCATCGAGGAAGCTCTCGGCAACGCAAGCAGATCAAAGAATTTCTCGTGCGGCCGATAGTCCATGAAGTGTTTCTTACAAAGTAAATGGACATTCAAAAATGTTATTTTCTACACCGTAGTTTTCCAGGAATGCTTGAAAATTCTTAGTAAAGTCTGCCGCTTCGAGCTTCGAGTATGAATTCTGTAGGTCCACATGTCTCGCTTTGTGCCGGGCTTTGTGTCTCGCTTTGTGATCCTCACAGGACGATTCCATCGCTTTCAGCTCTCTAACCGCCACTTCAAAGGCATACAAATCGTCTTAAGGACTCTTTCTTTCCATTTCGAAGTCTTCAAAAGCATGTTTACATTTTGTTAATGGAAAATGAACGTCTGAAAAATTGAAGTGTAGAGCACACAAGAGGCCATATTTGTTTGAATCTGAAAGTCTTCTCTGAGTGACAAACCGATTCTCTCTAGTCCCCCCTAAAACCCAGACATGTGCTCGGTAGACGGATTCTGATTGATTTAACCTTCCTGAAGCTTTTTATAACAATAGGGGGCAAAAATAACTTTCTAGGGGAGGCAGGGGCGAGTTCGCGTACACTAAACGTGATTACGGGCACGCCACTCGGCACGCCGAAATCACGAGGTCGCGTGTCAACCAATCAGACCAGTGAAAGTCGTCCCGCGGGATACGGGAAACTTTAAAAAAACAAGGCAATTTGTGACTACAACAAGAGGCTACCAGTAGCCTTTACTCATGCGCAAGAAAGTTTTATGGTTTATTTTAAACGTGTCACGCACCGCTACCACCTCAACGAATTTTGCGTCACACACATTGCACCATCAGTCAAGACACGGGGAAGACACGTTGATTAAAGCTACCATTTTTTCTGTACTTGCTTCGAATATTTAATTTATTGATTCCCGTTCAAACCCGCATTATAGTCTAATACTTCCCAAACCGTGAATTATTTCTATTACATTGGGCATTGGGTTATTCCAGAAAGAACCCCCCCCCCCCCCCCCCCAACCCCACCGACGGATGGCAAGATTGTTTCGTTTCATGCAAATTTCGTGTGGAATGTAATTCGATCGCGCGCTCCACAATATTTGTTCTCTAAGGGACGGACCATTAGAAATCTTGGGAGGGGGGGTGACAATTCCCAAAAAAAAAATCCTGCAAAGGAAAATTGTCTCAAAAAAAATTCGTGCAAGCAGTTGACCATAAAAAAATAAAATCCTGCAAGCCAACTGGTTATATATACATTTATTTATTTATTTATTTATTTATTTATTTTAAACTGGAACATATGAGAGTATGACATGCTCTCTGGTAGTAAAATTCATCAAAAAGCAACTTCAGGTTGAGTCAAATGTTGTCAAAAATTACCTGCCTCAAAGGTCTATCTGGTACATGTACCAACATCAGGGGCGGATTTAGGGGTGGGCCGAGGGGGCCGCGGCCCCCCCTTTTGCCTGGGATTATTATTATTTTTTTAATATTTTAGTTAGCAACGTCTGTCAGATGGTATTTTGCAGCTTTTGCTTTGTTTCCTGAGATATATTTCCTTTATTATCAATATGAACATTATCAAGCGTTGTTCGAATCAACCCGCCTTTATAAACAAGTTTCAAGAATGTTTACAGAAGCACCATGGGAGAAGACCGCCTCAACTGTTGCTGCTCTTTGTTCACAATGACGTAGCTTTAGATTATGGTGCAATTGTTGACGACTATGCCAAGGGTAACCAGAGAAGGATGACATTAATCAACCCCTGCAGTGACTCTTCTTAAAGTCATTTCCACGGGATATTTCGTTTGTTTAATTTGTTTTTGAAAAATTATCTTAAAATCTGTCATCCGAAGCCTTCATTTTTGGTCACAAATGTTCCCAGAATGCATGCAGTATAGCATCAATTTTCCGGGGGGAAATGTTGCTGCTTTCGCGCGAGGTTGCGTTCTCGCCGCAATTGCTAGCTATTGCTGTGGCTCATTTTTGATTTAGTATTATTGTTAAGTTGGAAAAGGTCATGTCATTCATCAAAACACGCATCATTTTAAAAGTGTTTATTGTACTTCTTTGACAACCACACCTTTATTTTATTAAATATTTCAGCATTTCTTGTTCAATATGGAATCCAAGCAATTGATAAATTTAGGCGTCCAGAATGCACCAGATTGCATCTCCGAGTACTCCAATTATCAAAATTTTTCGGGGGGGCATGCCCCCGAACCCCCCTAGATTGTCACGCCTTTGGCGCTCCTGATGGGCGCTAACGCGCCCATATTGTCACTATAAAAATTGCTCCGGCCCCCTCTTTATAGATTTCCTGGATCCGCCCCTGAACATCTTAAATTAAAACCTTGTTTATGTACATATTTGAAAACACTGTAAACATCATGAAATATGTAACCTGCTCTACTACACGCAAGTATTTTTTTTAAATACATTACAGATTGTCCAACCGTCCCGATTTCGTCGAGATTACCCCGATTTTGCTTGAAAATCCCGAATCCCGACCAATGTGATCGGGATAGGAAAAATCCCGATTTTGACATCCGGTTCTGTCATTTTCGTCAAATTCTCATAATACTCACTATACAAAAAGACGAAATTGCGTATACTTAACTCTGATATCCAGATAAACTAAAGAAACAGCAAGAAATATAAAATGAAATCGAGTACTTGTATGTGGAGCCACACAAAGAGACGCAAAGCGACGAGAAGCCACATCAATTTGCCAAACATTTTTGACAGAAATTGTTGTCTCAGAACACTAGAAATGGAGTTTCAGAGCATCCAGATTTCAAAGTTTTCTGGTGGGGCATGCCCCCAGACCCCCCTAGCGGCTCGCGCCTTCGGCGCTCGACCACTCAATCTCAATTCTTATTTCTCGCCATTTTTTAGGCAAAGGTTCCACAGTCTGACTTAAATATACTCTCCAGCGTTTAATACCAAAAATGGATTGGGCCAGGTATAAAACAAAAAATTGGAGCTTGCATGCATTTATAAAGAAGATCTCAGAAAAAAAAAACCTGCAGGCTTGCACCTCCCAAAAAAAAAAATCCTGCAGGAAACTCGGGCCGAAAAAAAAATTCATACACTGAAAAATTTTTGACCCCCCTCCCAGGATTTCTAATGGTCCACCCCTAAGATCAAAACGTTTTAATGAAACTCATGTTTCCTTGAATGAAAATGTCATTCCCTTGAATAAAGGAGTCAAACGCTCATCAGAATTCATTGATTTTCTGTTTCCGGAAGGCTTGGCGATTTATTTAGCCTAATTGCAGCGAGGAGCGCTAGGGTCTGCGAATTATATTAGTCTCGAGAGCAAAACGCGTTAAATTATCGCATCGAGGAAGCTCTCGGCAACGCAAGCAGATCAAAGAATTTCTCGTGCGGCCGATAGTCCATGAAGTGTTTCTTACAAAGTAAATGGACATTCAAAAATGTTATTTTCTACACCGTAGTTTTCCAGGAATGCTTGAAAATTCTTAGTAAAGTCTGCCGCTTCGAGCTTCGAGTATGAATTCTGTAGGTCCACATGTCTCGCTTTGTGCCGGGCTTTGTGTCTCGCTTTGTGATCCTCACAGGACGATTCCATCGCTTTCAGCTCTCTAACCGCCACTTCAAAGGCATACAAATCGTCTTAAGGACTCTTTCTTTCCATTTCGAAGTCTTCAAAAGCATGTTTACATTTTGTTAATGGAAAATGAACGTCTGAAAAATTGAAGTGTAGAGCACACAAGAGGCCATATTTGTTTGAATCTGAAAGTCTTCTCTGAGTGACAAACCGATTCTCTCTAGTCCCCCCTAAAACCCAGACATGTGCTCGGTAGACGGATTCTGATTGATTTAACCTTCCTGAAGCCTTTTATAACAATAGGGGGCAAAAATAACTTTCTAGGGGAGGCAGGGGCGAGTTCGCGTACACTAAACGTGATTACGGGCACGCCACTCGGCACGCCGAAATCACGAGGTCGCGTGTCAACCAATCAGACCAGTGAAAGTCGTCCCGCGGGATACGGGAAACTTTAAAAAAACAAGGCAATTTGTGACTACAACAAGAGGCTACCAGTAGCCTTTACTCATGCGCAAGAAAGTATTATGGTTTATTTTAAACGTGTCACGCACCGCTACCACCTCAACGAATTTTGCGTCACACACATTGCACCATCAGTCAAGACACGGGGAAGACACGTTGATTAAAGCTACCATTTTTTCTGTACTTGCTTCGAATATTTAATTTATTGATTCCCGTTCAAACCCGCATTATAGTCTAATACTTCCCAAACCGTGAATTATTTCTATTACATTGGGCATTGGGTTATTCCAGAAAGAACCCCCCCCCCCCCCCCCCCCCAACCCCACCGACGGATGGCAAGATTGTTTCGTTTCATGCAAATTTCGTGTGGAATGTAATTCGATCGCGCGCTCCACAATATTTGTTCTAAAGGTCAAAACGTTTTAATGAAACTCATATTTCCTTGAATGAAAATGTCATTCCCTTGAGTAAAAGAGTCAAACGCTCATCAGAATTCATTGATTTTCTGTTTCCGGAAGGCTTGGCGATTTATTTAGCCTAATTGCAGCGAGGAGCGCTAGGGTCTGCGAATTATATTAGTCTCAAGAGCAAAACGCGTTAAAATTATCGCATCGAGGAAGCTCTCGGCAACGCAAGCAAATCAAAGAATAATTTTCTCGTGCGGCCGATATTTCGCAAAAATTCTCACTGATAACAGAAGTAAACAGTCCATGAAATGTCTCTTACAAAGTAAATGGACATTCAAAAATGTTATTTTCTACACCGTAGTTTTCCAGGAATGCTTGAAAATTCTTAGTAAAGTCTGCCGCTTCGAGCTTCGAGTATGAATTCTGTAGGAACACATGTCTCGCTTTGTGCCGGGCTTTGTGTCTCGCTTTGTGATCCTCACAGGACGATTCCATCGCTTTCAGCTCTCTAACCGCCACTTCAAAGGCATACAAATCGTCTTAAGGACTCTTTCTTTCCATTTCGAAGTCTTCAAAGGCATGTTTACATTTTGGTAATGGAAAATGAACGTCTGAAAAATTGAAGTGTAGAGCACAGAAGAGGCCATATTTGTTTGAATCTGAAAGTCTTCTCTGAGTGACAAACCGATTCTCTCTAGTCCCCCCTAAAACCCAGACATGTGCTCGGTAGACGGATTCTGATTGATTTAACCTTCCTGAAGCCTTTTATAACAATAGGGGGCAAAAATAACTTTCTAGGGGAGGCAGGGGCGAGTTCGCGTACACTAAACGTGATTACGGGCACGCCACTCGGCACGCCGAAATCACGAGGTCGCGTGTCAACCAATCAGACCAGTGAAAGTCGTCCCGCGGGATACGGGAAACTTTAAAAAAACAAGGCAATTTGTGACTACAAAAAGCGGGACGAAAATCTTACCGAAACCTTGACTCATGCTGCTATGCGCATGAGTAAAAAGCGGGACGAAAGCTAAAAATGGAAACAAAAATCTTACCGAAACCTTGACTCATGCCGCTATGCGCATGGGTAATAAACACGGGCGTCATGTGAACGTGCGTGGGAGGTTGCTTTCATTTTCGAACGCACCTCAGCGCAGACGCAGTCTCGTTTCTTCGTAATAAACCAGGTTTCCCTATCAATTTTGCTGGCCGCTGATTTACTTGGACACGGTGAGTATATGTATATTATATGCATTTAAACATGCCCATAGTTTATTCAGTAGGAGTCGGTGCATTGTCGTTGCACTCGACCGTAAATACATGTAAAAGTTTCGCGTGTTCTGCGTGATGGATTTGCGTAACCTTGATGTCTTTAAATAGCGTGTTCTTTATCACTGATTGCCTTAACCGTTTTTAGTGACACGAAAATCTGCGACGGCGCGAACACTG
Organism: Cladopsammia gracilis; assembly: GCA_022457155.1. Classification (NCBI taxonomy): domain Eukaryota; kingdom Metazoa; phylum Cnidaria; class Anthozoa; order Scleractinia; family Dendrophylliidae; genus Cladopsammia; species Cladopsammia gracilis. The sequence goes on along the minus strand of JAJGOT010000525.1, from coordinate 166,807 downwards.
TTTCTGTCACAATGTCCTGCTTGCTTCTTTTGAGTGAAAACGTCGTTTAAGTACCAGATTAGCAACCCTGGACAAAGAGTCACTGTAGTTGATTTAGTGTTGGTCGGTATCCTAACATACCCTGGCTACAGAGGCCTGTTCTCTCTATCGCGATATTAACTCGATCCTTAAAAAATGTCCTCAGTGCGCGGCGATTAGTCAGATTAGTGATCGTCTACGATAATCGACGATTAATAGTTTGGAACAGAAACAACGGTATGTTGATGATGGCTGAATCATGACTTGATCAGGCAGAGGTTTTGGCGAGAGTTTGAGCGATCGATCATTGGCGGCCATATGGAAACATGCCTTTAGAACATTGAGCTTGCATTTGGTTCAGTTTAAAACTAAGGAAACAACAATATTAAAATATTGTTGAAAATAGCTGAAATAGCAATGGAATTTGACAAATATGTGAGCTGAAAATGTGAGCTTATTTTTTGCGTGCATAAACAAGGGAACAAATAAGGGGGGGGGGGGGGGAACCGGCATTTTGAGCGCCAACTTCTCACCCCTCGGCCATTTGTCTTCTTATTACCAAATTAGAAATGTTAGCGAAACATAAAATTCCATAAAGAATCCCCTAGCATGACGAAAGGGAATGGTTTAAAAATAATGTTCTTTGAAGCGTGTTTTGAAGGGGTGAAAAGGTTGCCATTGTGGGCTTTAAATATTCATGGATGAATTACGAATTCCGTAAGCAGGGCCAACACGCGCGTGTCATCGCTCATCTCGTGTAGGGAACGCACGAGTGAATATCAGGGCAGCACGCAGCTCTTACAAGGTCTTCTCTGATTTGCTGAGAAAACAATAGAACAAACAACACAACAATGGCTAACAATAGACCCTAGACCTAAAAACAATAGAGCTGCATGATATACAGGTCCAATGAAATTAGAGGTTGTAAAGAGCTGCGTGGTTGTGAATATGGATGAAAATAGCTGGGGCGGATCCAGGTTTTTTAGCAGAAGGGGGCCGCCGAAAGTGTCCCCCATGTAAGGGGGTCCCGGGGGCATCCTGCCCCGGAAAATTTTGAAATTTCAAGTCCTCGGAAGCGCGATTTCCGCCATTCTGAGGCCAAGTCAGCACGTTTTCAGTATATCATTTTTTAAAGTTAAAATGCCATTCTGTATTTATTTTATATTTTTACAAGTTTTTGACATTAGCTGTTTTAATTTAGGGGGTTCGATCGAACCCCCCCCCCCCTAGATCCGCCCCAGAATAGCCATAAAAATACGTTATGTGCCTATTTCACATAAACGCAAGCAGCCTGTAATATTTATTTTATATTCTATGGGATATTTTTAATAGATCGTAAACTCTTACTATCTATCATGAAATAATGCAACTTAAAACTCTAAGAAAACACAATTTTCCTTGTCTACAAGAGCCCTGTCGGAACAAACCGGGAAAACAAATTCAATTGGTCACGTCAACAAGTCGAATGCCGTTTCCAAGTCTCAAAAGCTTGACACGTTTCCTTTTGTAGATAGGCCACCCCGCTCACAACCCTCTCCCCCCCCCCCCCCCCCCGCTACTTTTTCATACAATAATGGCAGGGCCAGTCCTTAACTACCTGAGCAGAGGGTATGTGGATAGTGGTATTGGGTAGAAAATCAGGCAAGAAAACACAAACAAACCAGCCGGGCAGATCAGAACAATCCTATCCGAGCTCAAAATTCACCATCTTACATTATTTATCAAAGTCATATTATTCACTCTCCAGGAAGCCGGAGAAAATACTCAGAAAAGTTTTTGCTGAGGTTGT
>JAJGOT010000525.1:155000-160000 GCA_022457155.1 Cladopsammia gracilis | reverse complement strand
ATATGCGTGATGAATCTACGTAACCGCGATGTCTTTAAATAGCGTGTTCTTTACCACTGACCGTTTGTAGTGATACGAAAATTTGCGACGGCGCTAACACTGTTTCTGTCACAATGTTCTGCTTGCTTCTTTCGGGTGAAAACGTCAGATTAGATTAGCAACTCTGGACAAAGAATCACTGTAGTTGATTTAATTAGTGTGGACACTCTTCCTAACATATACAGGCTACAAAGAAAACTGTTACAAAGACAGTCAGACGTTTCGGGATAACCCCTTAATCATCGTTTGTGTTCTCACGAGACAAAACGATCGTGCCCACGAGCACGAGGAAGTTCCACGAGTCTTCCCCGAAACGTCTGACTGTCTTTTTTCATTCACCGGACTGCTACGCAGCAAAAAACATTTTTTTCCAGGCTACAGAGGCCTCTTCTCTCTATTGCAATATTAACTCGATCCTGTATAAAAAAAGAGCTCACTTCGCGACGATTAGTCAGAATAGTGATCGTCTACGATAATCGAAGATCTATAGTTTGGAACAGAAACAAAGGTATGTTCATCAATGCTACATCTTGGATTGCCGAGGTTTTGGCGAGAGTTTGAGCGATCCATCGTTGGCGGGCATACGGAAACATGCCTTTAGGACATTGAACTTGCATTTGATCCGATTTAAAACTAAGGAAACAACAATATCAAAATATTGTTGAAAATAGCTGAAATTATAGCAATGGAATTTGACAAATATGTGAGCTGAAAATGTGAGCTTATTGTTTCTGTGCATAAACAAGGGAACAAAAAAGTGGGGGAAAACCCGGTATCTTCAGCGTTAACTTCTCACTCCTCGGCCATTTGTCTTCTTATTACCAAATTAGTAAGATTCCATAAAGAATCCCTTAGCAGGACAAAAGGGAATGGTTTAAAAATAATGTTCTTTCGAAGTGTGTTTTGAAGGGGTGAAAAGGTTGCCATTGTGGGTTTTAAATTCATGATTGAATTACGAATTCCGTGAGCAGAGCCATGTACTGTTCAACACGCGTGTCATCGCACATCTCGTGTAAGGCACGCACGAGTGAAAATGGATGAAAATAGCCATAAAAATACGTTATGTGCTTTTTTCATATAAACGCAACCAGCCTATAATATTTATTTTATATTCTATGGGATATATTTAATAGATCGTAAACTCTTACTATCATGAAATAATGCCACTTGTCTGGCAAGACTGACTACCATTGTAAGGTTAAAGAGACCTTATTTATTCAGGATTTGCAGCCAGCATTGAATGCCAATGTCAGCAGCGAAAAGCTGTTACTTTATTAGTATAGGTTGTTTATTTCATTTTTCATTTACAGACAGTTTCCGTTAGGAACGTCTTAAATTTCCACTGCAGATGTTTTTTTCTGTCTAGGTTCCAGACCCCACTGATTTAGTATAAATAGCTTCCCGTATTTTAACGGTTATACTTTTGAAAATGTATGTTGACTAGCATACGAAACGTTAAGTTCATAAAATGCATGTTTTTAAAATGTTTATCACCGCTGTTTGTTTAATATTTTTAATCAAGCTACGATGGCCGAAGACCAAGAGTTTAATGTCACTTAAAACTCTAAAGCTGCGTTCACACTAGGCCGAAACATGATTAGTCTGATCACGAATGAAACATGTTTCGTCATAAAAAGTGTTCACATCAGGCAGTGCATTGCGCGATTCATGATTGAAACTACCTCACGAGGTAGTTTCAATCATGATCAGACTGAACACATTCAAAATGGCGGATGGATGCGGGGAAGACACGAGTGTGCAAAAGAACCAAAATTGGAGCTTTTATGAAGCCAAATGTCTAGTCCAAGTATGGGCAGACGAGGAAATACAACGACAATTAGCGGCAATGGGAAGGAAACAAAACATATGGGAGAACATTGCCGCAAAACTGAATGAGAATGGTTTTAAGCGTACCGAGTATCACAAAACAGCATAAATGATTCAATCATGCATGAAACGTGTTTGAAACCGACATCTGATGTAAACAATGCAAGAACAAACACGTTTACGCGAAACATGTTTCGTTGAAACATGTTTACTCTAAACATGTTTCGGCTTTAATGTGAACACAGCTTAAGAAAACACAATTTTTCCTTGTCTGCAAGAGCACTGTCGGAACAAAACGGAAAAAAAATCCAATTGGTCACGTCAACAAGTCGAATGCCGTTTCCAAGTCTCAAACTCCAGAAACGTTTCCTTTTGAAGATAGCCCCCCCCCCATCCCCCCATCCCCCCTCCCCCCATCCCCCCTCCCCCCTCCCCCCATCCCCCCTCCCCCCCATCCACCCCATCCCCCTACCCACCTACTTTTTCATGCACTATGAATGGTATAATGTACCTGAGCAGAGGGTATGTGGATAGCGGTATTGGGTAGAAAATCAGGCAATAAAAAAAAAGGAAACAAACAAACCAGCCGGGCGGGCGGGCGGATCAGAACAATCTTTTCCGAGCTCAAAATTCACCATCTTACATTATTTATTAAAATCATATTCACGCTCCAGGAAGCCGGAGAAAATACTCAGAAAAGTTTTTCCTCAGGTTGTGCAATCTGCTTCTTGAAACCATATTCACTTCTCAGGCCAATGAATGCAATTTTTCCTGTTCACATTCAGACGTAACCTTAATCTTTTCCCATCTACTAATGCCATTCTAATCCTTACCATTTTTCACACCAAAGTTGTCTCTCTATTGGCATTTTCAAACATTCACGACGCAATCCCCCCATTTTTCCCCAAGTCTACGCCCGCGCAGAAAGCTGTCGTCCTCATTTCAGACATTTCAGTTCCTCTTTTCTTTTCCCTTTTCATGCCCTCTTCAGTATCCTTCAGTTCCCAGTTTTCATTCCCGTTACGTATTCCCATCATTCCTGTGTTAGTATTAAATCGTCTGGTCTTCTCAAGAGCTGTTTTATACAAGGTCACTGCCCGTTTGATCTTAAAAATACTAATCGATAATCTGACAAAAATAAACACGGACGTCATGTGATAGACACCCTGCGTACGTGGACTACGTGGGAGATTACTTTCATTTCCGAACACACCTCAGCACAGACGCAGTTTCGTTTCTTCGTAATAAACCAGGTTTTACTGTCAATTTTGCTGGCCGCTGATTTACTTCGACACGGTGAGTGTATGTATATTATATGCATTTAAACATGCCTATAGTTTATTCAGTAGGAGTCGGTGCATTGTCATTGCACTCGACCGTAAATGCATGTAAAAGTTTCGCGTGTTCTGCGTGATGGATCTGCGTAACCGTGATGTCTTTAATAGCGTGTTCTTTATCACTGTTTGCCTTAACCGTTTGTAATTATACGAAACTTTGCGACGGCGCGAACACTGTTTCTGTCACAATGTCCTGTTTGCTTCTTTTGAGTGAAAACGTCGTTTAAGTATCAGATTAGCAACCCTACACAAAGAGTCACTGTAGTTGATTTAGTGTGGACATACATCCTAACATACCCTGGCTACAGAGGCCTGTTATTAACTCGACCCTTGAAAAAAGTGCTCAGTGCGCAGCGATAATCTATAGTTTGGAACGGAAGAACAGGTATGTTGATGGCTGCATCATGGCTTCCATATGATTACAGTGGTTTTAACGAGAGTTATGAGCGATCGATCGTTGGCGGTTATATGGAAACATGTCTTTAGGACATTGAGCTTGAATTTGGTCCGATTTAGACCAGCGATATTGACCGCACAAAGCTGTAAAATATAGTTGTAAAGAGCTGAAATTGTAATAGAATTTGACAAATATGTAAGCTTGGAATGTGAGCGTATTGTTTCTGTGCTGTATAAACAATGCCGAACAAATATATAAGAGGAAAAAAACCCTGTATCTTCAGTGTAACGTCACTCCTCGGCCGTTTGTCTTCTTACCACCAAATTAGCAATGTTTATAGCTGAACTTAAGATTCTATAGAGAACCTCTTAGCACGACGAAAGAGAATAGTTTAAAACAATGTTTTTCGTCGAAGTATGTTTTGAAGGTGAAAAGGTTGCGGCTTTGTGGGTTTTAAAATTCATGATGTAATAATTACGAATTTCGTGAGCCTACGGCCTCGTCGGCTTAGAATTAGGCGATATCACGCGCGCTTTCGCGCTATAAAATATCCGGCTAAAATCACATTTATTAGTTTCTGGTGTCTTAGTCTAGTTCTCAAACACTTGGGTCGATTTTCTTGACAAATAATTATTATAAACAGGAACAAGAAAGTTTCCTAACGTACAAAAGTGGTGCAATATTTCAAACTTTGAAGCTACAGTTACTGTAACAGCTGTCTTCAGTTCCCAGTTTCCATTCCCGTTACGTATTCCCATCATTTCTGTGTTTAGTATTGAATCGTTTGGTTCTGTCAAGAGCTGTTTTATACCGGGCCACTGCGCATTTGATCTTAAAATTAAAAATACAAAATGGTAATCTTACAAAAATAAACACGGACGTCATGTGAACGTACGTGGGAGATTACTTTCATTTTCGAACGCACCTCAGCAGCACAGACGCAGTTTCGTTTCTTCGTAATAAACCAGGTTTTACTATCAATTTTGCTGGCCGCTGATTTACTTCGACACGGTGAGTGTATGAATATTATATGCATTTAAACATGCCTATAGTTTATTCAGTAGGAGTCGGTACATTGTCGTTGCACTCGACCGTAAATACATGTAAAAGTTTCGCGTGTTCTCCGTGATGGATCTGCGTAACCGTGATGTCTTTAAATAGCGTGTTCTTTTTCACTGTTTGCCTTAACCGTTTGTAGTGATACGAAAATCTGCGACGGCGCGAACACTGTTTCTGTCAAAATGTCCCGCTTGCTTCTTTTGGGTGAAAACGTCGTTTAAGTATCAGATTAGCAACTCTGGACAAAGAGTCACTGTAGTTGATTTAGTGTTGGTCGGTATCCTAATATACCCTGGCTACAGAGGCCTGTTCTCTCTATCGCGATATTAACTCGATCCTTA
>JAJGOT010000525.1:0-150000 GCA_022457155.1 Cladopsammia gracilis | reverse complement strand
GCAGTTTGTTTTCTGGCTATGAGAGCAACCCCGGGAGAAAGGATGTTGCTGGGAATGCCAAATAAAAGAAATTAAGAAATTCTTGAAATACAGCTAAATTTTCTCTGTTACTGTTTCTGTTCAGTTCAAAGATTCAAAGGACCTGATTTGCATTCTCGCTTTAGAAAAGTCTTTTAACTGAATGAAAAATACTTGTTTTAGTTTCGCACATGGACGCTCAGCTGCACGGCCAAAAATTTTAAAATGCTATATCTCCAAAGCAATGTTGCTGATATGAAGGACTCTTTTATTTAACTCGCATCATTCTCTTGCTTAAGACAGGTAGCATTACGAAGCACTTTTCACTTAATTAGTTTTTAATTAGATTGCGGCGTGGGATTTAAGTATATTTTAAGTTGATAAACAAACCGAATTCTAGAAGGAATTTTTTCATTTGTCTATGGTCTAGCGAATAACCCTCGAATCAGTCGTCCGGATCCGGATCACGTTCAATCACCGACTAGCCGAGAAATAACTTATCATAAACAGCAACTTTGTTATTTAGAAATCGTTTTCGTTTCGCAAGCAGTTTGTTTTTTGGCTATGACAGCAACCCCGAGAGAAAGGATGTTGCAGGGAATGCCAAATAAAAGAAATTAAGTTTAAATTCTCTCTGTTACTGTTTCTGTTCAGTTCAAAGATTCAAAGGACCTCTGACTTGCATCCTCGCTTTAGAAAGTCTTTACTGAGTGAAAAATACTTGTTTTAGTTTCGCACATGGACGCTCAGCTGCACGGCCAAAACTTAAAAATACTATATCTCCAAAGCAATGGTGCTGATATGAAGGACTCTCTAATTTAACTCACATCATTCTCTTGCATAAACGCTTAACTTAACTTGGTAATAAAGATTGCGGCATGTATGTTATTACAAGACAAATGATTTGTAACATAATTTCTTCGGTTCTGTCAAGATAACTGAACTTGGTCTCGTTAACTCTTTTTGTGCGTTTATGGTCATTTTTTTTTAATTTCTATTTTGTCTCGATCTAAAACACGCAAACAACAACTGCAACAACTTGGTCGGTATCCGACCGCCTTGATCTCAGTAGTTGTCAATAACCAATAGCAGGAGTGTCCACCGATTTCTACGCTTTATGATTGGCTTAAAAGTCACGTGCCACTTTTTTAACCAATCACAAGTAAAATCCAAAAAATTCTGACCTGCGCGCATGCGTTTTCCCGCGCTCAGCTCGCGCTCAGTGCCTGCTGCTATATGTAATTGCTTTTAGTTATCATTGGATTGTCTTTGTCTACTGAGTGTGGTTATTCTGTTTGGTTTTGTAATTGTTTTGTGTGTAATTACGTTGGCTTTGGTTTTACGACTCTAAATTGAAAACCGCTCCAGTCGACCTTTCTGAAATCGTGACAATAAAAGCCAGCTCTCACATTGGAGCTAAAGTATGAGGCCTCCTCCCAATCAGAAGATCCATCCAAAATTATGCTGTCTTGCCTGAGCTCTGTTTCCTAGGCAACAGGACGTAACATAAACACTATGTTAAAGTAATACGGCTATGATCCTTTGCTGGTGGCTGCTTTTATTAACTGGAAAGAGATTATCTGATTGCAATAACAAGCTATTTATAATGATAACATGTGTCAGAGTAAAGATAGGGCAGCTAAAACGACACAATAGCAGACCAATCAAATACACCCTACAAAACAACAACAACAACAATAATACCTTTAATGATACTACTGTTACTGGACGACAAAAACACCAAACAGCAAATCCTTTCCATTTCCTGGTCAAAGGAAAGGCGTAAAAAACTTATTTGTAAACATTAACATAGAAAGCATTAACAGCGGTTCTGGCGCGATGACGTCATTATGACGTCTCGCTTTAGCCATCGATGGACATGGACACATGATTACACCCGAGAAACACTGGGAACAAGGTCACTTATAAGCTTTTGTGATAACTTGCGTAGTCGGTTACTTTATCAGTCAACGTGTTGATCCGTTGGTTTTTTTAAGGAACCCTCGACTGAAAAACAGTTTTAGATCCAAAGTATTCGTAATCGTTACATTTAACTCATGCTGAGGTTTTAAGTCGGTATCTCCGTAACTGGTTACTGAATGCGAAGTGTTCTTTTTTCAGTTTAAATTTCCCGCAAACATGGTGACACGCGGTAAATTTGAAAGCAAACAATGCAGAAACAAAATGCCCAGTATTTAAGAGTTGAAGGTTTGTAATCACCTTCAAAACCCGTAAACGAGTTTGACAATGACACGAGCTAATGATTAAGAAGAAATATGTTTTCTAGCCGAGATTGCCTTTAAATGTTTATTTTTTTTTATGTTTACTGTTTGATTCTTTTGGCAAGAAAAATTGGGGACTGTTTATAGACGATAAAAATTCCTGACTTTAAAAGCTTAACAGAGCCCCATCAGACCCAAATTCGGAAACGTTTTATCGCTTCTGCACGCACTGTCGATATTTATGTTCAATTAGACAGTACAGGGAGTGCAGGTTACGATGACTTGTCTCCCACCTCTCATTCCCAGTTGTGGTCGTCAAATTTCAGAATATCAGCTTGTGAATTTATTCAAACTGTCCGTAAAGCCTAACAGTTTGCCCTACCAGTTTGCTAACAAAAAATATCTGTTTTTACAAAAGGTTACAAGCCACATTTAAAAGAGTGCAAAAGTATGGCCGCTTCAACGGAATATAGCAGTGAACAGTTGAACTATCTCAGGATTTGCTATGTGACAACAGACATACTGGCCGAGGGTCTACGTTTTCTTTTCAAACAAGAATGGGATAACCGTTACATGACTACACATGGAGAATGGAAGGATGAACATTGCAATGGAGGGGACTTTTATAATGAAGAGTCCCCGCGCAACCAAAGGCGAAACGCTCATCTCCTGGCGACCATGAAAAACGGTAATAGAGCCGAATGGGACTGTACCATGCTGTTTTACGCCATCCTTTACTCTGATTCTATCGGGCACGGTCTCAACCGAGCAATCAAGACTAATGTAGACAATTTAAGAAAATTCAGGAACGAAGAATTTGCTCACATGCCACAAGGCTGTCTTACAGATCCAGACTTTCAAAATGCCATCAGTAAAGTTCATTGTGCATTTCAAGCTCTCGGTCTCTCCACTGTACGAATCCAAGACGTCATGAATCAGACAAGTTTTCCCACGGAGGAGTTGAGAGACGTTCTAAAGAAGGTCCAGGTCCTTGAAGATCAGCTAGAAAAAGATGTCTCCTCGTTTTGTATTCTCCCTCCTAAACCTTCACATAATGTCTCAGGTCGTGATCGTGAGGTAACTGAAATAACGCAACAGCTTAAAGAGCTAAAAGAAGCTAACGAAGACGGCCTAAGTTACCTGTACATTTCCGGAAATCCTGGAAGTGGCAAATCACAGTTGGCTGGCCACGTAGCCAAGCGGTTCTTCGACGCAGCAAAAGAAGTTCCATGCGCTACTCCATGTGTGATGACATTAAATGTCGCAAGTCCTGATTCCCTTTTGGAGTCGTATGTTCTCTTCGCTCGACAACTAAGATGTCCAGAATATGCAGTAACAAACACCCTCAACTCCAAGGATTTCAAGACAGAAGAGAAGATTACCAATTTGAAAACGCTAATTGCCACAAAAATCAAGTTTTACACCACGTGGCTGCTGGTAGTTGACAATGTCATTAACATGTCTCAAGTGCATGTTCATCTGCCAGAACGTGGAAACGAACAGTGGTCAAAGGGCCAGCTATTGATCACAACACAGGATGCCAGGTCCATCCCGTTAACAAGCTCCTTTGTTAATCACGTCTCGATAAGCGAAGGTATGAAGCCCGATGATGCCTGTTCTTTATTATCCTTGATTTCTGGTATTGACAGCGAGATGGAGAAAGAAATTGCACAGACATTGGACTATCAGCCTCTTGCCTTAGCAAGCGCCGCTACCTATGTCAAACAGGTTCGGCAAAATAAAGCGAATTCAAACTTCGGATGGGTCGACTACCTGGAGAAGCTACAAAAAGGACTCCGAAGCACCACTGAAACCATTCTTTCCGAAACCAATCCTAGTTACCCAAAATCCATGACCACAGCAATAACTCTTGCCGTTGAAAATGTGATGATATCGGACAAAGTTATAAATGACACATTCACTTTTCTTTCTCTATGTGCACCACAACCATTAAGCCTGGATATCGTGGTAAATTACATTCTAAACGTAAATGAAGAAACAAAGGATCAAGAATTAATTAGCGCGAGAATCAAAAGATGTTCACTGTTGTTATGTGAAGAAGACGAGAATGACATCTTTATCCGAGTACATCAGGTTGTGCATAATGCCATCAAAACTGTAACGAATGACCACCCAGAGAAAAAACACCTGATTGATAAGGGAATGAAATCATTCATCCAGTTCAGTGACGCCATTCCAGAAGACAGTTGGCGCTTGGATACCTTACACATTGTCCCACATCTAAAAACCTTGATTGTAAGCATTGAATATCTGTTTTCGAACGAAAGCATACCCCAAGTTGTCGACCAAAGTATGTCAGAATACTTTGATGCACATACATTTAGAAAGCTCTGCGACATATGTGTTTACCACTGTGAGTTTTGTTTAGCAAAAAAATACAAGGAAAATTCATTAGCCATTAAACTAGAAAAGCTCGGCCAAGATCATATTGATGTTGCAACGTCCTATAATAACTTGGGTCTTATTCACCAGGACTTAGGAGACCTTGAGCGTGCCAGGGAGTATCAAGATCGTGCTCTCGCCATTAGAGTGAAGAAGCTCGGTCCAGATCATATTGATGTTGCAACGTCCTATAATAACTTGAGTACTATTCACCATGCCTTAGGAGACCTTGAGCGTGCCAGGGAGTATCAAGATCGCGCTCTCGCCATTTTCGTAAAGAAGCTCGGTCCAGATCATATTGATGTTGCAACGTCCTATGGAAACTTGGGTTCTATTCACCAGGACTTAGGAGACCTTGAGCGTGCCAGGGAGTATCAAGATCGTGCTCTCGCCATTTTCGTAAAGAAGCTCGGTCCAGATCATATTGATGTTGCAACGTCCTATGGAAACTTGGGTCTTATTCACCAGGACTTAGGAGACCTTGAGCGTGCCAGGGAGTATCAAGATCGTGCTCTCGCCATTAGAGTAAAGAAGCTCGGTCCAGATCATATTGATGTTGCAAAGTCCTATAATAACTTGGGTCTTATTCACCAGGACTTAGGAGACCTTGAGCGTGCCAGGGAGTATCAAGATCGTGCTCTCGCCATTGGAGTAAAGAAGCTAGGTCCAGATCATATTGATGTTGCAAAGTCCTATAATAACTTGGGTCTTATTCACCATGCCTTAGGAGACCTTGAGCGTGCCAGGGAGTATCAAGATCGTGCTCTCGCCATTGGAGTAAAGAAGCTAGGTCCAGATCATATTGATGTTGCAACGTCCTATAATAACTTGGGTCTTATTCACCAGGACTTAGGAGACCTTGAGCGTGCCAGGGAGTATCAAGATCGTGCTCTCGCCATTGGAGTAAAGAAGCTAGGTCCAGATCATATTGATGTTGCAACGTCCTATAATAACTTGGGTCTTATTCACCATGCCTTAGGAGACCTTGAGCGTGCCAGGGAGTATCAAGATCGTGCTCTCGCCATTGGAGTAAAGAAGCTAGGTCCAGATCATATTGATGTTGCAACGTCCTATAATAACTTGGGTCTTATTCACCAGGACTTAGGAGACCTTGAGCGTGCCAGGGAGTATCAAGATCGTGCTCTCGCCATTTTCGTAAAGAAGCTCGGTCCAGATCATATTGATGTTGCAACGTCCTATAATAACTTGGGTCTTATTCACCAGGACTTAGGAGACCTTGAGCGTGCCAGGGAGTATCAAGATCGTGCTCTCGCCATTAGAGTAAAGAAGCTCGGTCCAGATCATATTGATGTTGCAACGTCCTATAATAACTTGGGTCTTATTCACCAGGACTTAGGAGACCTTGAGCGTGCCAGGGAGTATCATGATCGTGCTCTCGCCACTAAAGTAAAGAAGCTCGGCCCAGATCACATCAAAGTTGCAACGTCCTATAATAACTTGAGTCTTATTCACAAGGCCTTCGGAGACCTTGAGCGTGCCAGGGAGTATCAGGATCGTGCTCTCGCCATTAGAGTAAAGAAGCTCGATCCAGATCATATTGATGTTGCAACGTCCTATAATAACTTGGGTCTTATTCACCAGGACTTAGGAGACCTTGAGCGTGCCAGGGAGTATCAAGATCGTGCTCTCGCCATTAGAGTAAAGAAGCTCGGCCCAGATCACATCAAAGTGGCAACGTCCTATAATAAGTTGAGTCTTATTCACAAGGCCTTAGGAGACCTTGAGCGTGCCAGGGAGTATCAAGATCGTGCTCTCGCCATTAGAGTGAAGAAGCTCGGTCCAGATCATATTGATGTTGCAACGTCCTATAATAACTTGAGTACTATTCACCATGCCTTAGGAGACCTTGAGCGTGCCAGGGAGTATCAAGATCGTGCTCTCGCCATTAGAGTAAAGAAGCTCGGTCCAGATCATATTGATGTTGCAAAGTCCTATAATAACTTGGGTCTTATTCACCAGGACTTAGGAGACCTTGAGCGTGCCAGGGAGTATCAAGATCGTGCTCTCGCCATTGGAGTAAAGAAGCTAGGTCCAGATCATATTGATGTTGCAAAGTCCTATAATAACTTGGGTCTTATTCACCATGCCTTAGGAGACCTTGAGCGTGCCAGGGAGTATCAAGATCGTGCTCTCGCCATTGGAGTAAAGAAGCTAGGTCCAGATCATATTGATGTTGCAACGTCCTATAATAACTTGGGTCTTATTCACCAGGACTTAGGAGACCTTGAGCGTGCCAGGGAGTATCAAGATCGTGCTCTCGCCATTGGAGTAAAGAAGCTAGGTCCAGATCATATTGATGTTGCAACGTCCTATAATAACTTGGGTCTTATTCACCATGCCTTAGGAGACCTTGAGCGTGCCAGGGAGTATCAAGATCGTGCTCTCGCCATTGGAGTAAAGAAGCTAGGTCCAGATCATATTGATGTTGCAACGTCCTATAATAACTTGGGTCTTATTCACCAGGACTTAGGAGACCTTGAGCGTGCCAGGGAGTATCAAGATCGTGCTCTCGCCATTTTCGTAAAGAAGCTCGGTCCAGATCATATTGATGTTGCAACGTCCTATAATAACTTGGGTCTTATTCACCAGGACTTAGGAGACCTTGAGCGTGCCAGGGAGTATCAAGATCGTGCTCTCGCCATTAGAGTAAAGAAGCTCGGTCCAGATCATATTGATGTTGCAACGTCCTATAATAACTTGGGTCTTATTCACCAGGACTTAGGAGACCTTGAGCGTGCCAGGGAGTATCATGATCGTGCTCTCGCCACTAAAGTAAAGAAGCTCGGCCCAGATCACATCAAAGTTGCAACGTCCTATAATAACTTGAGTCTTATTCACAAGGCCTTCGGAGACCTTGAGCGTGCCAGGGAGTATCAGGATCGTGCTCTCGCCATTAGAGTAAAGAAGCTCGATCCAGATCATATTGATGTTGCAACGTCCTATAATAACTTGGGTCTTATTCACCAGGACTTAGGAGACCTTGAGCGTGCCAGGGAGTATCAAGATCGTGCTCTCGCCATTAGAGTAAAGAAGCTCGGCCCAGATCACATCAAAGTGGCAACGTCCTATAATAAGTTGAGTCTTATTCACAAGGCCTTAGGAGACCTTGAGCGTGCCAGGGAGTATCAAGATCGTGCTCTCGCCATTAGAGTGAAGAAGCTCGGTCCAGATCATATTGATGTTGCAACGTCCTATAATAACTTGAGTACTATTCACCATGCCTTAGGAGACCTTGAGCGTGCCAGGGAGTATCAAGATCGTGCTCTCGCCATTAGAGTAAAGAAGCTCGGTCCAGATCATATTGATGTTGCATCGTCCTGGTGAACACATGAGATGTTTGTCTATAAACCCCCGCATAAGTATTTGGGTTGTGTCATGTATGCAGTGCTACCCACATGACACGAATCTCGGGAGACTAACGTAAGGTTACTGTGACTCTGGTACATGCTGGGTGGAAGTTGCGGCAAGGGTGGCGAGGGTGGCAAGGGTGGCAAGGGTGGCGAGGGTGGCAAGGGTGGCGAGGGTTGCGAGGGTGGCAAGGGTGGCGAGGGTAGCGAGGGTGGCGAAGGTGGCGAGAGTGGCAAGGGTGGCGAGGGTGGCGAGGGTGGCGAGGGTGGCGAGGGTGGCAAGTGTGGCAAGGGTGGCGAGGGTGGCAAGGGTGGCGAGGGTGGCAAGGGTGGCGAGAGTGGCGAGGGTGGCAAGGGTAGCAAGGGTGGCAAGGGTGGCGAGGGTGGCAAGGGTGGCGAGAGTGGCAAGGGTGGCAAGGGTGGCGAGAGTGGCAAGGGTGGCGAGGGTGGCGAGGGTGGCAAGGGTGGCGAGGGTGGCAAGGGTGGCGAGGGTGGCGAGAAAACGGTGTTCGCTTTTTTAACAAGAGACAAGTACTCAAGTACTCGTGTGTTTAAGCCAAACATTGAACGATGCCACGGTTTTATTTCATTGCAGTTGGAGTTATTTATTTTTTATTACAAGGGCTATGTCAGTAGAATATAGAAATGTGATAAAATTGTGGTTAATCAATATTGTGCATGCATGCATACATACATACATACATGCATGCATACACGCGTGAGGCTCCTTTTGTACGTTTTTCAGTCTATTTCTTTATTCCAAGAATTACTCCAATAATGTTACTCCACTGGAGGATTTCAGCTCCTCGCTTTAGAATGTCTACAGTTATCTTTGTACCGTAAGCGGAGCGGACGACCGACTCTCTTTGAACCTTCAGTTAGCTCTACGTAAAGAAGTTCCTTGACAGGTCTCAATAATAATAATAATAATAATAATAATAATAATAATAATAATAAAACCTTTATTTATTTAAGTGTCAATGTATTTAGCCTGTGTGAGCAACATAATTTGGTACGAATGAGTATGTTCTCTATGTCTCCTGTTTTAGCAAGTTCAAGAACTTTATCATATTATTGACAAAGTCATCCCACTTGATGAACCTTAGGTGTTTTTGCTAAAGGGTTCTTAGCTGTCTGATTTGATAAAGGCATAGGGTCCAGGTTTCACTACCATACAGCAACAAGGGAATTACACACTGGTTGTAGACCTTTAGCTTGGTGCCGACTACTCTAAGGTCCGTCTGCAGTCAAAAACACGTTTCCTCAGTCTTCCTGCAGCTCATATAATGCAGCCTGTATGCGTGCTATAACCTCTTTGTCCATCTCGCAGTTGCTGGTGACATATTTGAAACTATAAACTATTGCTAGCGTCTCTCCATTGTTGTAAAAGTTCGCTGGAGTTTCAGTCTTTTTTATATTTATTAAGAATGAAGGACAATCCGAGAATATTCATTTTGTCCTAAAATATTAAGACAACAAATGCACGAAACTTAATAATAATTATGTACAAACTATACCATCATCAGACTAAAATATTCATACAAGGTAGGTCTTAAATAGTGTGTTAACAACACACACGAGAAGAAATTATATAATCAAGAGAAAAGGCAAAATTCTCTAGCTTGCTGCTATCGCGTTTACATGCTCTCACAACTGGAATGGGGCTTGGTCTGGATTGATCACTCACGGACGTAATATAAAGAATACTAATAAGCCGTACTAGCACAATATGGACACGCTTTTGGAGGAATGTTTTTGAAGCCGTTCAATAAACTCGTAGGGCGTGTATTATCAGGTGTAAAATTCTCGGCTTCGCTTCGAGTTTTTCAACATTACCTAGAAACGTTTCGAAAAAAAAAAAACAGCGGTTGTTTTTATAAATACAATCTCGAGATAGGCATTTGCAATAAAATGAGCGATAAAGAACTTTCCGCCGATTGACAGGACTTTCTGAAATGAAAACATACACAACTATAACTGCATTAAAAATATTTTGAAGTCATCTGGAAAGCCAACAAGCCACGCCCATTAACGAGGCAGGGTAAGATAACATCATCTTGTCATCCCTCGAGTTAAGGCATTTTCTGTTATAGTTTTGTAGAAGACGTTTTGCAGTAATGATAAAATTAAAAGCGATTCTATTCCCAGTGGATCATAGACTAAACTGCTCACAATAATTATTCCACTCTTACATAAGCTTCTCCTGTGTCAGTCACCCTCGAGATACCAAGAACTTTCTCAAAGAGGAATCGATGTATACAAAAAAAAACACAGAAAAAACAACAACAAAAAACAGTAATCATCAGAGAACCTATTGACAATATTTGATGATTAACATCGCAGCACTTGACTGGCTCTCAGCTATTTTGCTGTGATTTCCACTCGACGGCTTACCGTTCAAAACTTTTACTTTCACCGGTACAATAAAAATACAAACATTGTAGAATTCAAAGTTAATTCTATTTGTAGCTGTAATTTGCTCTTTTGAGAAACATTTTTCGGGGATTTCAAGGTCAAGCAGCACAGTATAGTAAAGGAGTGAAAACGCAAAATCGGTTTACTTCCATTGATCTACAGTGGATCTACGGATTTATTATGTTCCTTCGGGCACGAGAACTTTACATTGTGTGCATCTTCTTCCGATCCATTACCAACTTGAAAACATCAGTGCTATATCGAGGTGACTGGTCAGCTGCCGAAAACCTCTAGATTGGCAGGTTAGTCCTTTAACGGTTATTTGGAGTCAAAATGTAAGAAATATTTGTCGAAAAGTGCTTGAGTTTTGTAATTTCATTTGGCCGCGTGTTTATTTTCTTGTGAAGCTCCTGTGGTTTTCATGGATTCTCTAATAACTTTGGAAAAAATTAGTCGGTACACTTTAATTTTCAAAAAAATCGTGAAATAATAAAACACTTTTTTTGCCGAAGTCTACGGCTTTATTTGATTTAAAAAGATAACATTTCTTTTCAGTTTATCATGGCACGTTTTTCGCCTATCAAAATTTGTTCTAATGCAAAGAAGTTGAGAACTGACACGATGCGACTTCGAAAAACACCACTTGCCTATGATAGAGAATAAAGGAAATCAATTGAACCTAAATGCACGAATGTGTCTGCGAAAGATTACACTAAAAACCATGCTTGCCAGCAATCGAAGGAGGAAAGACTTTAGTTGGATGCTTCCCGGCTTTAGAGCGGCCAGTTTTCTGTTAATAGTTGCTGGCTTCAGCCTTCTTTTTTTCTCTTCATCAATTGTCAAAAACGGTCTTTTTGAAAACGCTTTGCTCATCTCAATTCTCCTTTCCGACGTTTGTTTGATTTAACTGGAACAGATGTTTTTCTGCTTTTGTTATATACTTTTTTATTCGCAAAAATGGCCACTGGCAAAATATTTTTGCAGATAAACAAAAATTTCAAACAACGCGAGTTTGGCCGCCAAAACAGAAACTTGTAATAGCGTCGCGCACAAATGACGTCAGTACTCATGTTTGTCTGAGTTTATAATTTATTCTTGTTTATTCTTGCATTTCTGACAATAGAAATTCCTTATTAGGAATCCCCTGAGAGTCACTTTTGGTTTGTTTGTCTGAGTTTTAGTTCTATAAATAGTAATTGTGCGCTTCGCTATTGGAAATAACAACATACCAGCCTTTCCTTGGATTTTATGCTTTGAGAATGCTTGTTATATATATATATATATATATATATATATATATATATATATATATATATATACCTGAATTTTTCAAAACGTGTTCAACGAAAATTTACGCAATTTCACTGCAACTAGCCCAAACAAGGGTTTTTATGAGCCCGATCAGCCCGAAAATGACAGAGAAGAGAGAGAAGAGGAAAAGGGAGCAATAGCGAGCGAAAAAAATGACTAGCAACAATCTATTATATTTTATACCTTTATATTAAAAACAAGGCCAAGAACGCTCACAAACGCTTACTTGGAGCGATATCGTTTTCAAAAATCCAGGTAGATATCTCGATAGATTGACGACAATGATTGGAAAAAGTGCCAAAAAAGCCATTTTCAGCCAAAGTCGGCACTTTCTGGAACACTCCACAGCTTGAAATTATCTTAAAACCAACAAACGACCCCCCCCCCCCTCCCCCCCAGCCCCTCCCTTTCCCTCCAAGTGCAAAGATTGTCGTTACTTCCCATGATTCTCTACTATGACAGAATCAAACGTTTCGAAGCCAGTGCGCGCGCTAGAAATCAGTGGCTTACTTTGTCGGTTATTTTCTGTAGATTTCCTTTTGGCCGCCTTGAACAAAGTTTTCCTGAGGACATCATTAAGTCCCGTGAGGGAAAGAAAGCTGGCGATTGGCACAGTCTGTCATCGTCCTTATATCTTACTGTATTTCGTCTCTTTTGAGGCTAAACGGGTTCCACTTTTGATCTCGGGCCGAGACGAAAAGGTTACTGGGGATATTGTGCGCTTTGTTCTCGGCGGTAACAAGTCTTTTGCCTCAAAAAGGAGCTTCTACGGGTCATATCTATTAGACAGCAGCCGAATTGTTGGTGAATTTTGACCCGGCGAAAGACTTAGTAAAAATTTGTTTTGAAGGCAAGAGAATGTGTTCCCCTGTCAAATGCGAGTCTACATCCGGGAACTCGAATAAAATAACTGCGAAGACAAATGTTTGTGGATGTTTACTTGCCAAGAACGTGAGTTTTTTTCGAGTTATTTGATGATATTTGGCTTGTGAGAATCATGGAAAAACTATGGGTAGTTCCCCGGAAGCCTTTTGACTTCTGCAAAGGAATTTTATTGTGTGATTTCCGGCTTGGTCAAGTTGTTGACAAATGCTGATCAGCTGAAGTGTCAGGTATGTCGATCCATCTGTTTAGTATATTCCGTGCAAGGCATAAAACAGCTTCTTCTGTGTTTAGTTAAAGCAATAGTGCCTTAAATAGCCCATTCTGGGTTCTACATTTATCTGCGGCGAACGTTTGCTATAAACCGTATCGTTTGACCTACAAAAAGGTTAATAAGACATATTTGTGCTTTGGCTGTTAATTTCGAATTCATTGCAAAGCTTTGTCACTTTTGCCGAGAGCAACTTGTCGTGAACTACCAGCAATTAGGATGTCATTTTAAGCCTTACTAGATTCTTTTAAATGCTTTTCATTCGTCTTAAGTGTGAAATTGTTAAAACGTACTTGAAATTTCTAGAGCCATGCTTTATCAAATTCAGTCAGATATTAATATGCATGTGTGACACAAATCCAAATATTTGTGGCCCCTGTCTCAATATAATGCTAGCAAAATGCCTTAAACCAGCTTTATTGTCATTATTTTAGTTCTTTTAGAAACATGTTTGGCGTATACGAGACTGTTAACCTTAATGAGATTTTTGCCTTTTGTGGCCAGTACAATTTATTTTATATCTTTGTGAAAAGTTGTCTTGTTTACATTGAATTTCTTACTTCTGAGGTGCACATAGAAATGTCACATTTTTTTTACTCTAATTTGGTCGCTTTCAGATACATTCAGGGCACAGCTAAACTAAAGAAAATTTAACACAGTTAAAACAGCATCTTTCAACTAGTAGCTTCTAAGAAATGACCATATGCTAATAGATGGATAGTGTTTATGTCAAGTCGATTGAGGGCTTTCCCTTCTAATAATGAGCATGCCAATTCATCGTTCGCCGGCGAACGATAAATCAAGGGAAAAGAGTAAAACGGTTAATGAATTGCCGACAATGATCAGGAAAAGTACCAAAAAGCAATCTTCGGCCAAAGTCAGCGCTTTCTGGAACACTCCACAGCATTTGCTTGAAATATATACCTGAATTTTTCAAAACGTGTTCAACGAAAATTTACGCAATTTCACTGCAACTAGCCCAAACAAGGGTTTTTATGAGCCCGATCAGCCCGAAAATGACAGAGAAGAGAGAGAAGAGGAAAAGGGAGCAATAGCGAGCGAAAAAAATGACTAGCAACAATCTATTATATTTTATACCTTTATATTAAAAACAAGGCCAAGAACGCTCACAAACGCTTACTTGGAGCGATATCGCTTTCAAAAATCCAGGTAGATATATATATATATATATATATATATATATATAGACGGTTTTGAAGGTGCTACCTGAGCCAACGAAAGATGTCATACCAAAAGGATCACAATAATGGATTCACAGTCCGGATTCGGTGGATATGATAAAAAACTAGTTAAAAAGACCGAAAATGGACAACTTTTGGTATAAAAAATATAAAAATTTAGTTTAAAAACGTTTCGGTCTCTCGACCTTCATCAGTTATACAGACAAGTTACACATGAGACTTAAATACGGTTACAACAATGACTTAATGTTAAACTACTGATAAATTACGTAACAAAAATAAAAGCAAAAATTACAACAATAATACAATAATAGAAGTGATAACGAGACTAAACCAAAGGCAAACCACAATTGCCACAAATAATACTAATGAACTACATTAACCTAACAAAAGATATAATAACTAAGAAAAACAATCAAAAATAGAAAAAGTTATGCAATAGCCCTAACTTAATAAGTTTCCCATTCAGGGCTCTGAACAATCATACAGGCCAATAGTAGTTTTAGAGTTGGGGGCACCAGATCAAAAAAATATTTTTTAATCTGATACCAACCCAACTCTAATACTACTTTCCATATGATGGTAACCAGTTTTTTTTGTTTCCATTTAATGTAAACCAGTTTTTGGAAAACTATATGTTTCCATAAAATAATTAAACTATATGTTTCCATAAAATAATTAAACTATATGTTTCCATAAAATAATTAAACTATATGTTTCCATAAAATAATTAAACTATATGTTTTATAAAAAACAAAATGGTGCGTTTATTTCATTGCGTGATTCCACATAATAGAATCCTTTGCGTGACTTTCTCAGAAAAACAGGAAGTCGATGATGTCATACAATAGGGGGTTACCCCAGGAAAATGAGTCATAATATTGCGTTTCAAGGTCATGAGACAGTCGTATGATTTTTTCAACCAATCAAAAGCTTCACATTTTCACTACACAATCGTGAAACGTTTCAGTGAAAAGTTATTAATTTGTGAAACTTTTCAGTGAAAGTCATTTGTGAAGTTAAGAGAAGATGCCTTACTCTCTGAAAAGAAACAAATATCTTCTCCAAATTAATGAATACTGATATGTTAAAAGGTAAAGAAATATTATTTTAGTTGTTAATAGCATAATGCCCATATGCGTGACTTGTCGCACCATTATCGTGAATATATCGTTTGTCATCAAAGCAACTGAGTGATACTTTATTGATTTCATAACTTCCTAATTGATGATTTTGACTCCTAATTGTTTTCATTTGATGGTGCATCTGTTTATTATTGAAGAGTGTGTCTTTATAGTTTTCATGTTGGATTTCATTTTTAATGACATTCTTTTTGATTCCTTTTGCTGTTTTTCCACCTTTTTGATCGTCTTTCATGTAGCTATACATTTTTGATCGTAGACCGACGAATTCATAAATGGGAACTCCTGCGGCTTCATCTTTGAATTTACCAATTACTTTTTTATTTAACTTATTAAAATACGGTGAGCTTTCAGGGTAGTCGCTGTTATCGAATTTATCTTTATCGTTCCAGAAATCCCTATAGACGTCTTCGGTTTCGATTTCATAGGTTAGGGAGTCTGTATCGGTAAAGAGCAGCTTAGCCTTATTACCATACTTATCTTTGATATAGTTATAATGAAACTCATACATTAATGTCTTACTAAGATCTAGAATACACATACCCACATATGCCGGCCTGTTTAGGGTTAGTGTTTCTTTGATCTTATGAACGGCTACAAGGTTTTCATTGAAGATCTTACTACTTACGTAAGTAGGTTTAGCAGCCATTTTTAATAGTTTCTTTTCATCAGTTACTAATCTGACATCAACTCTCTTTCTTAAGTTTTCCATTGTTTTACCAAAAACACTATTATTCATAAGTTTGAAAAAATCTTTTTCAAAAGCATTTTTAGCATTCTTTCGTTTGTTGGTGTTGAAGTCAATGTATTGTTTAAGCCAAGGTGACTGATTAAATTCTAATACTCGATGAACTTTAATGACTTTTAATCCAAGATCTGTATATAATTGAAGGTTTCTATAATGTAGAACGTATTTTTCTTTGTTTCTTAAAGTTGGAATCAGTTTTTGTACGAGACCTATTGATATATATTATATTTATTCGCAATGTTTTTACAATATTCAGACAACATGTCTTTTGTTATTTTTATCTTTTCTGGTCCTAATGGGTAGTCATTGTGAAGATTATGCAGTTCTTTAGGATATTCTAAATCAACTTCTAGTATCAATCCCTTTTTACTGTCTTCTTTGTATTTATCCAGGTTAATATTGTCAATCTGGTTTTTAGTCATCCATTTGAAACCACCAGTTGGTAAATATTGACTCATCGCCCAACCATACAGATTGTTTGCATCTAGATACATAATATACTTTGAGGGCGTCTTTTTATTGTATGATTTCATATATTTATTGTTAGCTTTACCGTATCGATTGGCTATATACGATATACCACCACGCATACCCTTTTCAATGAATTGAAACATATCAATATCAACCATAAGCTCTAATTTAATGTCAGTCATCTTTAACATAGCATCCCAAGATAAACCAGGAGATTAAAATAATTACATGGATCAAGTTTATAGTATTCTAAGCATGTTTTCCTAAAGTTTTCAAACACATCAGCTAATAGAAGGATATCAGATTTTAAATACAAGTCATGATACTCACCCATTCTTTTAAGCATGAATGTTTCCCATACAGTCTGAGCATGTTGATAATCTTTATTGCTTATATGCTCATTATTCATGATACTAAAAAAGTCTTCTTTTGTTGGTAGTTTTTCATTGAATTTATCAAAACTGTCCATGTAGTCATAAGGATATACTCCTTTTCGAGCCATTAAATCAAGCTCTTTACCTTTAAATTTTTGAGAGGTATATTTTAATGATTCTCTTGGTAGATTACTCACTAGTTTTTCCAAGCTAGAGCTCATAAATTGGAAACTATCAATGAAGGTTAGATGATTGCCCAGCATAAAGGCCATATACTTTTCCATGTTGTTAGGTATGGCACTAATATTCATCTGTATCTCCTCTCCTTTCTTATTTTTGTATGTATATTTCTTAACAATAGCTCCAATCTCTTGCATTATAAAATGGCTGTCATAACCTCTCAAATTATGGAATATAACAGGAATTTTTATCTCTGCTGGATTTACTCTGAGTTTCAGATTACATTCTTGATGAGCAGAGCCTCTGTATTTACCAGTGATGTGACAATGGTCTCGGACTTGTATGTCCTTATCAGTATATTTTTTATTACAAATATGACATTCTTTGGCTTTTCGAAATTCGTCTTCATCATCTTTAGTCATTTTTAATGGTTTGTTAAATTCCTTTTTCATAATATTTTTACAATACTTTACTTCCTCTAGCATCTTTTCCATAAATTTGTACACAGCCTTTTCACCTCTGTAAATTTGTATTGGTTTGGTATGTTTATCATCATAACAACAAACGACCTTATATCCATAACCACAGTCTGTATGCTTCTGATAAGCCTCTGTGTATGATTTATCATTATTGGGTTGACAACCATGTATTTTTTCAGTAATAGCCTCAAAATCTGCATAAATGACGAATGGTACTGGTAGTTGTTTATGAAAGTTGTTGAATCTTAGTATATTATTATCCTTCTCAGGCATTTTTATCGCTTGTGTGCCATTCACTTGTATACAGTTTTCTTTATGATCAGTTAATATTCTTTCAGAGCTGAAGCATTGAAGACAATACATGCAGAAATGTTTTCTTTCTTTGTGTTTTGTCTGATTGTACATTAACTTGTTAAAATCTTTAATCAAGACATAGTGCTTGTTTTCATTTTCTGTTATAAGAAGCAGATTCATACGGTCTGCATATTTTTCTTTTGAGACATAAATTGGATATGGTTGTTTATCTTCATAACCGAAAACATTTATGTTGATATTATTTTGTTTTTCAATCTTGTTGTACTGTTTGGTGGTGACTGGGAATTCAATCCCCGAATAATCTAAATTTTCAATGAATTGCTTGTCAACTTTTTTAATTCTCTGTGGGTATTTGTCTTGAGGATTCAAATGTCTAATGTGACACCATCTAAAGCATTCATTGTCTTTATTTTTCATGTTTATCAATCTCTTAGCACTATTTCTTAGTTCTGAAGGTAATTGAATGTAAGATGATCCCTTTAATGGTTCGTATTTAACAATATTAATATAGTGGTTGTCAATAGATCTAATTGTCCATCCAGAACCCTCAGAAATCCATTGAGCTACACTATTTAATATCTGTTGTTTAGACAATTGTAACGCTTCAGCGATTTCTATGTGGTTAATAACGGTCTGAGCCACACTGTTAAAATATGCAGTCTTAGACACTATTTCATCACCAGCTAGTTTCTCAAATGTGACCTTTAGTGTTTCAACAAATTTAATTCCTTTTGTATCACTTAGTAGGGTTTTAAAATGGTTTTCAATACCTTTTCTTGTTTGTTGTAATTGTGTTAAAGGGTCTTTATTATTCTTTAATGTAATTTCGAAGGATTTAGTATAACCTTTTAGAGCTTTGTCTGTTTGCTCTATCTTAGTCCTTGGAGCTGGAATAGGTTTAACTGTTTTTTTAGTCCTTGGTGTAGGAATTGGTGTCTTTTTTAATTGTTCTATTTCTTCTAACCATTCAGAAGGTGGGGGTGGTAATCTTTTCCTCTCAAAATAGTCAACCAATTCTTTTACTGTTTGTCTTGGTGTAGGCACTGGTCTCCTACGTTGTTTTTCATCATCCCCTATTATAATTTTAGGAGCTGGTTTAGCATTCTGTTTCATTAACAGTTTAATTAGTTCTGACTTCTTAAGTTTCATAAGTTGGGATTTTTCAAAATTCATTCTATATATATATAACTATATATAATATTTCTTTAAGTCATTTTCATAGTGCGTTTATTTTTGGAATCATTTTGGAAATAATTTGAGATAATCATATATGATTGGTCATATGATTATCTTTTTATGATATTCTTGTGTTATTCGTTGTTGTATTTTTGTGAATTCAATTGATGAATTCTAGTTTTATTGTGTTTATATTTACTTGCAGGATGGAAATATTTATTGCATTCAATACAATGATATTTATTCTCTGGGTTGTCATTATACTTCTTACAATAAACACGTCCCATAATACGTTTTTCTTCATCAGTTATATACTTTTTAGGTCTTCCCCTTGATTGTTTTTCCATTACTATATAGTATGATTATTTTTTTAAGTCATTTTAGTGCGTTTAAATAATTTTTAGTATTTTTAATTTATACCCATATTTCAGTTTTCAATTCAGCTATATTATCAACTTTGGTTTGTTTCAACACATAACATTCATCATCATATCTATTGTTTTCTATCTCATTGCAGATAATATTCAATAACTGTTTCAATGTTATATCTTCATCAATTTCATGTATTTTTTTATGATAAAGTTTCAATAATTTCTTTTTATATTGTAACAGATCCAATCTACGCTCATTATCATATATTTTATCATGAAGATTGTCTATTTCATCTTCACATTCCTGAATTTGAAAATTTATTTTTTTGATATATTTCTCAATGCCACTCATGATATATATAAACATTATATATTTTTGACATCTTTTAACGGTATCCATGAATTAAATTCTTTTGGATAACCAGACCATGATACCAAAGCTTGTTTTTTCTTATAGTCTCTTTTGATAACCTTATCTATACGAAAAACATCTTGTTTAGCTTTCAATAACTCCTGTTGATAGAAACTCCCTTGTATCTCTTCATCATTGAGATCCTTTAGTTTGTAAGTGACTGGTGTTGTGTTTTGAATTTTATCAACAATAAATATTTCTTCACTAAAATTGCTTGTATATCCTTTATCAAATACCTTTCTTTTATATTTGCTTATCCTAACCTTATCACCTACTTTAAATTTTGGTTTAGATGATGATGGTTCCATATCATATAGATTGAAATAAACAGTTCCTTCATTCTTCTTTTTACTAGCTTCAACGGGTGTCATCTTTATGCTTGAATGCTTTGTACTGTTGTATTCATTTAATAGTTTTGGTAACATGTCTAAATATTGTGTTGTATTTTGAGCTGTAAATTGTTTCCACATTTTAGATTTTAATGTTCTGTTAAATCTCTCAATAACAACAGCTTTACCTTCATTGAAAGTAGAATACATCTCAATATTATTTTTCTTTAACCAGTCTTTGAAAGTTTTATTATAGAATTCAGATCCTTGGTCTACCCAAATAAATTTAGGTTTCCGTTTTGATTTTTTAATAACATCATCAAATGATTCAGTGATTGTATCACCTGTTTTATTTTTAATAGGAATGCTCCAAGCAAATTTCGAAAACACATCAATGATGTTTAACAAATATCTATATCCTTTATTCCATTTTGAAAACTTCTGCATTTCTACAAGGTCAGCACTCCAAATATCATCTATTCCATTAACAATAACTCTTCTTGTTTTAAATTTTCGTTTGATTGGCTTATGTAATTCATCGGCTAATTGTTGAGCCCAATCATTTTTACTCAACGCCGCTTCAAGTTTTTTGACTTCCTTTTTTGTTTAACACCAAGACCTAATCCAAGTTTTTGTTTTACATCAATCGTGTTTCTAGCCAACCAATGACCCCATTGTCTTTCATTGTATGGTACGTTGTCTAAAGCTTGAACCATTTTTCGGTCTGCCTTATTTTTACATTTCCTATCATCCTTGCAGACTGAATAATCGACATCGTGCTGCATGGCAATGGCATCCGTTCTTCCTGTAGGTTGGCCATATATTTCTAATATTTGGCCAGTGGTTGGGTTATATTTAACTTGACTCTCTAAATCATTATAAGGCCCAGTATATTTATGACCGGGTAATGTCCACCCTCCTTTTGGTTTCGGAAGCTTCCCAATGGCCTTATGAATATCGATCCCACTACCTTTATGCAATGGATCTAGTTTCTTACTAATATCTGAAGTTAAACTATCTAAGGCTTGATCCAGATATTTGTTAGCCATACCTTTGATCTTTTGTTTAGCAAAATCTGATTTAATAGCCTTTGAAGCACCAATTCTACCTAAATTATACAAACCTTTTAAAGCGCTTTTAGCTGCAATTTCACCAAGACTGTGGGAATTTGCTATATCAAATAAGCCCGCCCCTTCAGACGGGCCTTTTAGTTTCCCTTTTTTTTTAACAAATTTAGTCTTTGTTATACCACATTCAGCACAAGTGCATTTCAACATAGTTCGACCATTTTTAGTTTTCACAAATCGTTCGCTTCCTGGAACACATTCAGTGACTTTCTTCTGTCTAACACAATATGATTTTACCATTATATATATAAGTTAGATATTTCTGAAATAATGTTCGAGGAATCTCTCATTCTTCATTGTATCATATATGTCAAATACTTGCAATAAATTATAATACGAATTCCCCTTATTCATTTCGTTCAGAAAGTATAAACAAAAGTAGCCACATGTAGACGTTTTTACGTTTTGGATTTGATTATTTTGATGTAACAGAGTTAAATTCTTTCTTTTTGCATGATTTACGATCTCTTGAAATGGAGGCATACCAAAACTGTCAAAATAATTTATCACGTTGTCTTTTACATAAGTTGTAACCCAATGAGACCCTGCCATATAACTAGGTTCTTGATTGTAAATAAATAATGCTTGACTATGATTATGTGGAAATCTTTCATCCCTTGACAGAACATCACTGATTGGGATGTTTAAATATCTGCACCATTTTATTAGATCATGATTACTTAACGGGATGTCTTTGTGGAATTTCGGTTTTACAGTATTGCTCCTAGAAGTGGGATGTCATTGAATGGGCTGTTTTTCCCTAATAGCAAGCCTTCGCCTCTTTTTGTTGTCTTTTTTTTTGGTTGTTTTTTTTTTAATCCCCATACCAATCGTATTATCAGGCCATCTCCCATAAAATGGAGGTGGTTGTCTGTATATGCCTAGTCTTGGAGCTCCTCTACCAGCTTTTTTCTTACTAGTTCCGAGTCTAGGAGCACCACTACCAGTTTTACCAGTTAAAGCATTTAGAAGGAGTGGGACACCAATGCTTGCCAACAGAGTGCCTAAAAATCCTCCTGATTGTGTTTTTGTTGGAGTGATATGAACACCCGAACCTGATTGAAGGGCATTCAATATATCCTGTTTTTGTTTCGTCGATAAAAGATGCTTATATTCTATCAGCTTATTGATTTTTTCTTGTGGTATGAGAAAACTACCAGACTGTATGCCTTTTCCAGATATAGCTTTAACAACCTGACTAGCACCTTCTGAAGCCAAACCAGCAAGAGCTGAAAGACCAAGGGTTTTACCAATAGTTGGTAAAGCTGCACGTCCAAGGGTTAGAATAGTAGTTAACAAACTTCCACCGACTTGTTTTCTAATATTTGTTTTCACAAGCTTAATGTCCATACCCTTATTCAATAGTCGATTATTTTCCAATCTTTTTTTTACCATCGCCGGGACATGTAGAGTATCATTACCACGAAGAGAGTCCTTCGTAAGTCTTAGAACAATTGTTTCCCTTTTGTGGTAAGCATTGCTAAGATTTTTCTTTTGATTGTCAGACAATTTCACATTAATCTCATAAAGTTGAGTCATTTGTTGTATATAATATATGTTATATAATTTTCTGGTTATAAAACATATATGAAATAATGATATTATTTGATTAGTAATTTATTACTTTTTACACTATAACCAATTCATTGCCAACCTTATCAATAACAACTTCTTCCTTATACAAAACTATAGCATGTACATTAAAATTTGCAGCTGGGTTAGCTGTTAATCTATATCGAAATATAAGCTGTTTTGGATCTCTTGTTACTTTTTCAGTTTGATATGTAAGATCAAAATAAATTAATCCATATAGAGAATTGTAATTTGCTAAATTCAATTGAGTTCCACTATTATAGTCGTTTTTCCTAAAACCGTATGACATTAAATCATTAAATATTCTTACTTTTGATTCCGAATCATACTCAGTTTCTGGATAAAAGACTCCGTTACCATACTCTAATCTGCAATTTAGTAATGATGAGTTGTTATCTCCTACATTTAATTTAAAAGTGTCCATTAAATAAGGCGAATCTTCAACCATTGCATCATTAGGTGGGTTGGTTCTTTTTAAATAAACAAAAATATGTTGAACATTATCAATA
The DNA here is from genome assembly GCA_022457155.1 of Cladopsammia gracilis. Classification (NCBI taxonomy): domain Eukaryota; kingdom Metazoa; phylum Cnidaria; class Anthozoa; order Scleractinia; family Dendrophylliidae; genus Cladopsammia; species Cladopsammia gracilis. Next base: position 126,682 of record JAJGOT010000525.1, on the reverse strand, counting down.
CTACTTGATATTTGGAAAAATCCTGATGATTGTGAAGGAGCTGACAATTCATACATCTCCCTTAAATATTTCCATTGTGTTTCTTTCAAAAATGAAGTAACAAATTTATCATACAGGGAATCTTTTGGTGTTAATTTCGGAATCCAAAGCAGAAACCTATTAACAACAATTCTGCCAGCATCAGTACCATTAGCCATGTGAATTAGTTCATCATCATTTTGTAGCTCAATGTTGAATTGTAATTGCATAGGTACTAACATTTTATCTTCAAGTTCTTCAAAAAATGAAAAACTATTTAACGGAATAATAATATTGATGTTTTTAGCGCCTCCGTTACCATCGTTTTGTACAGCTTGAGTTTGTACTCGTCTAGCTTCATATCCTGTATTAGTATTAGCTGTTGTATTATCAGTATCTAAATACCAGAAACTGTTTTTAGCTACTGATCTGCTAAAATCATCAGAGTATTCTAACAAATTTTTTACGAAAGTCACTTTATGTAAATTATCAGTATCATAAACTATTTTACTTGCAGATTTAATCATAAGATGATCAATTAAACTATGTGATCCATTTATAATTGTAATTCTATCAGCTTGGGCATAGCCTGATCCATCTGCTAGTTTTTGAAGCTGAAATTGAACTTCAAAATATGCATTATACCAATCATAAAACGCTGATCTGTCATTGATTGTAAATTTATACCCATTTTTGTCTTGGTGTTGATTGTTAGCTGGGGCTCTGATTACATCATCAAGTTGGAATCGTACCAACTCATATCTTTGCAGATATTCACTTGTTCTAAAAGACATTATATTATTATGTTAGATAATTTTACAATTATATACCATAATTTTGCAATATATAGATGTTTTCAATCATGTTATTTATTTGAAGACTCTACGCCTTCTTGTTATACCAGATCCAGATATCAATCTATTGAGTATCATATCAGTACTTTCATCTTGCTGTTGCTGTTTAATGGGTGAGGATGGAAGAATTGTCTTTTGTCTTGTAGCTCCTTTTCTCAAATTTGCCAATCTTTTCATGATCAAATCACCAGATTTTTCAACTGCTTTTTTGCCCAGTTTTTCTCCAGCGTGAGAAATTCCTGATTCTAATGCTTTTTTCGCAATGGGTTTTGCGAATTTCTTGAAAACAGCTGATGCCACACTCTTCAACGGTTTGAAAATATTATCAACGATAAGCCCAGACCCTTTGTGTTGATATACAAATTTACCAAGTTTTAGATGGTAAAATCTTTTGAATTCATATGGTTTCATTATACTATTATGTTATATTATTCTAAACTTTTCAGAATTAGTGAGAAAGATGTATCTGCTCCATTCAGGTTAACTAATCTTCTTTTTCCATCAGTAATGTATACCCTGATACTACTTATACTATTCTTATTGACTGGATTAAATGTGACTCTTCGCGGTTCGAGGGTAAAGGAGTAACTAGGTTGGAGTACACTGGTTGAGAAGGAATAAATGATGTCTGTATCTTGACCGTCTACAAGTGAATCATTAATTAGGTCGCAATGAACATTGAGGACATCTGTATCTTGAGATAGATTTGGAACCCTTGGTCCAATTTTTGTCCCACTTGTTAATACTATTTTATCGAAACCGATTAGATCATTAAAATTAGAATGTGTCAAATCAAGCCGATAATTCTGAGCTAATGTAACCGTGACCCTAAATGTTGTATTATCGAATTCAAGAGTGATAGGATACGTATCACCAGTTTTTGTTATGTCCTTGATATATGTATTGAAGTCTGTATAATTCCATACTCCGGCTGGAAAGGTGATGTTGTTAAATGTTGAACCACTATCGGAGCTATATTTGATTAATTGATTGTTGTATCCAGCATTAACATTAAACCATGTAAAAGTCATATTGATAATTCTGTTAAGACCAATAACATATTGCATATTACGATCTAAAATTATAGGTCTAGTAAATTTTGTTGCAAAATCCTCAGGTTTATTATTCCCTTGATTTTTTACACTATAAGATGATAATACTATCTCTCGTTCCATTTATATAATAAAGTTATATTAATTATATTTTGAAATATTGACTAAACAATTTATTATGTTGCTGTCTATTGATTGTCGACATTTTCAATAATGTGTCCAATATAGTTACTCCCATATTTCGCATCTCAATGCTGGTATTCCCTGCCAATCTTTCACCAATAATCAATTCCAATTTTTTAACAAGCTGCTTTACATCATTATAAAACATAATATTACCACCTCTCTGTTTTCTTCCTCGGCCTTTGATCCCGGAACCTTTTTTTGTTTGCAATTTTTTCTCATAGTGGTTTATGTATTCATTTAAAGTAACTCTTGCGTTGTCTATTCTTTTGTTTCGCATTTGCCTCTCTGCATCTGATATCTCCCCCTTATTGTATTGTTTTGTAACATTTGCTTTATAGCCACTTAATTGGCTCCTTTTTGATTTGGCCTCCTTTATAATCTTATTAAGATAGTTCTGAGTCTTTTGGGGTGTCATTGTTGATTGATTCAATATCTTATCCGCATTTTCATAATTCACAATACCAACATCATCCAAAATCTCATCACTCGCATCTTCATCATGTAATGCATAATCGATCTCTTCATTGTCATCATATTCTGGTGGTAAATCATCAAGTTCCTGAGGGAAGTACTGAGGATCAACATAAATCTCCTTCTGTCCTTCCATAAGATCTTGTAAAGATTCTTGATATGTTGGAGGTTTTGACATCAGTTGTTTATCTTGCTGTGGTGGTACATAATCACCAAAATCAATCAGACCTTCTACATCCATGTCTTCATATGGATCAACTTCAGGCATATAGTCAATACCAGGATCACCTTTCTTAGGTGGTCGTTTTTTCCTTGGACGCATCCTTAAATCTAAATTACTGTCAATAACATCATCTAATTTACTAGTCACTGGTTTAAATACCTTCGCCAATGACTGTTGGCTTGTCTGCTGACTAATATCATGCTTCGTAATTCTATCATGAACATAATTAATCTTATTCCCTAATGCAGATTTACTCTTTGCGAGTTCTTTCCACTTAAGTAAACTCATTTATTGTTACATTATTACATTACATAAAAATGAAAATCATATATAAAAAATAACGTTTTACACTGTGTTATACACCGTGTTATACACCGTGTTGTACACCGTGTTATGCACCATGTTATATTGAAATAATATACCCATATAATATAAATGAAAATACCAAATTATGACATTAAAGACGATCTTGTCTCAAACTTTTAAACAGTTATATGATTTCATGCCAAATAAATGTTTTCGGATGCTGGTTTGCGGACCTAGTGGTTCTGGTAAAACAAACACACTAATGCATATGATATGCAATCTACTGTACTTTGATAAAATATACCTATATGCTAAAAACTTAGAGCAGTCCAAGTACAAGAATCTTATGGATATATTCCAGCCAATAACTGATGAAGCTGGTTATGATGTTATTGAAGCAAGTAATAACGAGATTATTCCTGTAAATGATCTTGATAGTGAAAGTCAGAAATTGGTTATTTTTGATGATTTTGTATGTGAAAAAAATCAAAAACCATTGGTGGACTATTTTATACGAGGGAGACACAAAAATTGCAGTGTGATTTATCTGAGTCAAAGCTACTATAAGACACCAAAAGACATACGATTGAACTGTTCACATTTCTCTATTTACGAATTCCCAAGTGCTAATGAGGGCTAATTGCCGCGAAAACAATATTCCAATAGAATTATATAATAAAGCAACTGATGAACCATATAGCTTTATATATATTGATAAGCCACGGAAAATCACAACCAAAAATTTCGATGAACAAATATAATATAAATAACATATATATGAGTTACTCAAATGGAATTTTACCATCGTCAACATCAACATCAATGGCGACACCACAACGGGGATTGCCTGGCGTAGGGTTCAAATTGACAGATGATGGTGATTATGATATGCAAAACAAGAAATTATTTAATGTCAAGGATCCTACAAATTTTAAAGATGTCGTCAACAAAGAGTATGGAGACACGCATTATTTAAAGTTAGATGGAACAACTCATATGACTGCAGATTTGGATCTGCGAGGAAATAAATTAATTCTACCTGGAGAAATTGATATGGATCGAAAACTGATCACAAATATGGATACGGATGAAAACAATGATCTTTCTGCGGTGAATATGATAACTTTGAAAAAATATCACCCTGATGCCCCAGCTCACACTCATGAAGTGACTAAAGATATTGATTTGAAGGAGATGTACAATATTGTCCAATCAAAACAACAAACATGGCATGATTTGGGAGCACATTATAACAATCTAGTTTCTTACAATGATGTTAAAAATATATTCTTATCCCGTAAAGAGATGCTTCCTATGGAGAATTCAATTGATATGAACAACCACGTGATATATAATGTTCAAACCCCAACTGTAAGCGATATGGCTACGAATAAAGGTTATGTTGATATACATTTAAACGAAAAATTAGACAAAACGATTTCCAGCGATCTTGATATGCAAAGTTATAAAATTACTAATTTAGCAACACCTAAACCAAATGAGAATGGTGCTGCCGTAAATGTTTCATTCTTCAACGCCGAACTCAATGATTCTAATACAAACATGTATACACGAATAACAGACGATTATAAGAGTTATGTGAACAAGTCACACATAACTTCCTCTACTGCAGAAAAAGACGTTTTCAGATATCTGATGGAAGATGTGGACGAGAGCTCGTCGGAGAGTAATATTGTTGTTAATGGAATTATCAATTTTGTATCAAGCCCACACAAAATCAATAAGAAAGCCTATGATATGACTCTTACGACAGACAATAACGATGAGTTCAGGTCAAGGATAGGTTTTAATGCATACAAACTTCCTCCAGGTGAGTACACTATGGTGATTGAGTTTTTCGTTCCAGATAAAGATCACATTGGTTCGACATCTGTCAATGTTGTCTCAACAGTTCTTAATATCGGACAGCAAACTACAAAGATATTCAGCACTGAAGGATATACAAAAAGCATTGTTCATTTGCATAAGTATCAGGTATCTCCACCTGAATATATTATGATAGATCTTCATGGAAGTATATCGAAAGGGAATACAAAAAAAGCACATCTAATCGTTTATGGTGTTCAAGGTCAAGTCTCAAGTGTTGATCCAGATGTATTTGATACTGTTTATGTAATTGAGGGCGGAAAAATGGTTATGGAGACCGATATTGATATGAATGGTAGAAACCTAATTGGTTTACCAAAACTGAAAAATAAATTCATATTTTCAGGAAATTATACGAAAAATAAGAACAGTAATAATATCATATTCAACGGTTCATCATCATTTATTGCATTAATTAATTTGAAATTAGTAAAATTATGGTTGATAATATTGGACGATAAACCAACTGAAGGATACGAACAAATGTTTGTATTAATTCATAACACTTCGTTCGCTCCGCAGAATTGGGAAAAAACATCAAAGAAAATTTTATACACTTTCAATATATCAACATCAGTTATCAATTTCAGGGAAGATGTAGACATACAAATTAAATTGATATCATTTGATGATGACATTAAATTTGCACCTTATAATTGCCATATCAGTGCACTTTTTGAAGAGTTTTAATATATAATTATCTAATATATTGATATATATATAAATGGCAATTCTCACACAGTCAATTAATTTTTGTAATAAATTTTTCACAGCCCAAAAAACCCTACATCCTAATACAAAAGATGAAATATTAAAATCGGCTTTAATATATCAATTTTTGTATGTAAACTATTTGAATGAGTCAATATCAATGAACCAAATATTAGAAAAACACCCTGACATTGGATTAATAGGACCAGGTTCTTGTACTATAAACACCAAATACCAATTTTTAATTAAACATGCTATTTTTCATGACGCATTTGGAAGATTTTACAATGACTATGGAGAGGGGCCTGGATACACATATTGTTACCATTCATTGCCTAAGAAAATAAAAAGATCTCCAATAATGGGCCAAATAAGTGGTGTATTATATTGTCTTCTTTCAAATCCTAAAATATAATTATCCAAATATATAATATAATGACTAAAACAGATAAAACAGAAATATTCGATTTCAATCATATTGATACAAACATAAGCCCAGAAAAATTATCTGAAATCAAAGCATTGTATAAATTTTATCATAAACGCTATTGGTGTTATAAGAAGGCTTTCAAATATTTCAAGAGCTTGAATTTAATTATTAATGTAACTTCAACAGGCTTAGTAGTTATTGGTACAGTAGCTGGTAGTATCACATTAAATCCTGCTATACTAGCTTCTACTTCTGGAGCTGGTTTAGTTCTAAAAACAGTAAGTGACATTAATAATTATTCGAAGAAAATAGAAATGTCTAAATTTGCATACACAACATATGAAAAAGTATTAGTTGATTTACGGTCTTGTTTAAGAGGAAATCAATTTAACCACACTGTTTTCATCAATGAAATGAGACAGTTAGATGAAATAATCATCGATCTTTGTCCTCTTGCCGATAAATTTGATAAACAGTATGATAAAAAATTCATTTCCGAGTAAACTTTACTAACAAACTTTACTTTTTACGATAAACTTTACTAACAAACTTTGTTCAATAACTCATTCATAGGGAAAACCCCCTTTGCATGACGTATGACTTCCTGTTTTTCTGAGAATCACGCAACAGGTCACCTTTTAATAATTTTGTTTATATCATTCTTTATCAATTCATAAACATGTTTCCACCAAGTCTCATAGAATTTTAATGTCTTCATTGACTTCGTTACTTTAATACTCTTGTATGGAAGCTCAAGCATCCCAAATAATTGCTTGATAATAAATTTAATACTAATCATCCGTTTACGGTTATTGTTAACCTGCGATAATACTTCATTAACCAAAGCGAATATTCTCAGGATTTTCTGTCTATTATCATTACTAATTTGCACATGATTCTGTTGTGCTATATGATTGACCACATTCAAAATATGATATTTTCTTATATACACACTCTTTCTCGTCATTTTATATTTGTTATCATGGAAATCGATATATGGAGCTTGTAAATCATATCCATTAACAACACCACAATTTTTACAAACATTCATTCCATTGTCATTAAACATATCTTTTTTATCACAACATGATTCAACAACTTCCGTATTTCTAACAACATCTGCTAATCGTTGGTCACAAAAGGGACAGGTTAACTCTCCTGTATTCTTAAATTCGTCATGAATTCCCAAATTACAATTCATTCTATACTATTATATGAGATTATATTTTTAAAACAATAGCGCAGTTGAGATAGCGTTGGTCCAATTGCTTCAGAGAGTAAGGCATCTTCTCTAAACTTCACAAATGACTTTCACTGAAAAGTTTCACAAATTAATAACTTTTCACTGAAACGTTTCACGATTGTGTAGTGAAAATGTGAAGCTTTTGATTGGTTGAAAAAATCATACGACTGTCTCATGACCTTGAAACGCAATATTATGACTCATTTTCCTGGGGTAACCCCCTATTGTATGACATCATCGACTTCCTGTTTTTCTGAGAAAGTCACGCAAAGGATTCTATTATGTGGAATCACGCAATGAAATAAACGCACCATTTTGTTTTTTATAAAACATATAGTTTAATTATTTTATGGAAACATATAGTTTAATTATTTTATGGAAACATATAGTTTAATTATTTTATGGAAACATAGTTTAATTATTTTATGGAAACATATAGTTTTCCAAAAACTGGTTTACATTAAATGGAAACAAAAAAAACTGGTTACCATCATATGGAAAGTAGTATTAGAGTTGGGTTGGTATCAGATTAAAAAATATTTTTTTGATCTGGTGCCCCCAACTCTAAAACTACTGCCAATGCCACAACAAAATCCCTGAGCAGGGTCCTTAAACAATGAGTAATAAATTCCACACTCAGAGCCTTTGAGTGACGAGGCCAGCACAGAAATAACAAATTCCCGAACGAGGCCCTTGAACGTTAAGGCAATTACAAAAGACGGTAAAAAATTTTTATGCTAAAAATTCACTATAAGAAAATCACAACCTAGTGATGAAACCTTCCTGAATTTAATTGTAATGAATACGATTTTTTGAATGAAATTCTCGTCTTTTATTTAGCCCAAAAGGTGAAAGGGAAAATAGTTGCGCACTCCAATACGCTTCTTTCGTGACAAGTAATTTTTCTGTGTCTTGATATGTGTTTGTATAAATTTGGTATATGCATTGAAAAGTGAAATCTGTTAGAATGTGTGGCGTTTTGTTGAAGTGTATGGCGACCTCGCAGGTTTTCTTGTTTGTTTTCATCGTAGATTTGTGATTCCTAAATCTAACTTTAAATTCCGTAGTGGTAGATCCAACATACTGGAGATTGCATTTCTTGCAATGAACCAAATAAATCACATTATCGGAGTTGCACGAAAGTCTTTGTCGAATACTATATGTTTTGCCAGTTTGGGCGCTGAAAAAAGTTTTAGAACTGACAAGGAAATTCTCGCAGAGGTCACATCTGGTCTTTTCGCATTTGTAACAGCCGGGTGCTTGTGCATCCGTTGTCGGCCGCGGACTGTTTCTGCACTTAGAAGGTGCAGAACCTAAAAGAAATTTTAGCACCTTCTAAGTGCAGAAACAGCCCGCGGCCGACAACGGATGCACAAGCACCCGCATAATCAGGATTTAAGAGAAATATATGAGAAAAAAATATAAGCTAGGAAAAATCTCGAATTGATCGCTTTTTACCAGAATTCACTGCGCCACGAACACATTTTGGGCCAGAATGCACTGCGCCACGAACAATAGCCTCGCTTGCTGCTTCAAGCTGTTGGCTGCGAGATTTTTAATATTTTGGTCCAACATGTCCCAGTCGAAATCGGAACTGAAGTGTCGAAGACTACCGCGAGTTGAGCGAGAACTGTGAGGCAAGGTGATAGGACCGTTGGATAGCAAAGATTTTCAAAGATTGTACGGAATAAAAGACAAATTTATTTTGAAATCACTCCGACAGCGGTCGAGAGCGCGTGGGGACGCGAAACCTGAGCTGAGCGCGTGGAGACACGAACATGATACGGCTAGCTAGTAACGCAACATATTCATTATCAATAATTAGCCTAAATTTTCACACCTTCCTCGTGGTGAACGCGTCCTTTGCTCAACAATATTCTACAGACATTGCAAGAACTTGATGCGTGAATTACAAAACAAAATTAGTCGGTCGTCTTATCAGCTGGAGTTTTCGTCGATTCATCCCGGTTACATTTGCTTTGCTTCCACTCAAAAAACGAAAGAGAAAATTCTGTAATACCAGCGAGACGATAAAACAGCATTATTACAACAAATTTACCGCAGCAATTACTATCTTTTGGATACACTAGTATGTATTATAGTATTATTTGTGGCAATTGTGGTTTGCCTTTGGTTTAGTCTCGTTATCACTTCTATTATTGTATTATTGTTGTAATTTTTGCTTTTATTTTTGTTACGTAATTTATCAGTAGTTTAACATTAAGTCATTGTTGTAACCGTATTTAAGTCTCATGTGTAACTTGTCTGTCTAACTGATGAAGGTCGAGAGACCGAAACGTTTTTAAACTAAATTTTTATATTTTTTATACCAAAAGTTGTCCATTTTCGGTCTCTTTAACTAGTTTTATATATATATATATGAAAGAAAACACTAGTCTGGTTTGACTCGAGTTTTGTTGAAATTTTGAATGGAGAAAAGGAGCCAATGTAAACAATCGTCGTAAAGAAAGGCAAACGTACGCGTTCCTGCTGATCGAGGCGGCATCGCCAATTAGCTCAAAATAGTTTCATTACCGAGGCTCTGTCGTTTGCAAAATAGAGAAAGAATTTAGCACTTTTAGGCTGCAGAAGGTCTATAAACACATTTTCTTAGATTTTTGAGAATTCTATTTATCTTTAAAGTGGTACTAGAAACTGAGCCAGGGAGTTGACAGTTTGACATGAAAAGTGGGTGGAACTTAGCCTTTACCTCGCGCGTTCGCATTTAAAATTTAACCAGTGTCTCGCGCGACTATCGCGCAATGCATGCGCAGAACGTATGCGCAATAACAATAGGAGCGGCTTATTCGTCATAATAACAAGGGATGTTCAAGTTGTTCGAAGAAATGCAATTTAACGTTATTCTACTGTGAGGACGACCAGTCAGAATGGGAGCAACACCTATTTTTGTGTGAAAATGAACCATTTGTAGAAACACTGTATAAAAATAGCAATTTTGATTTTATATATTGCTTAAAACGTTCAATTCGAAATTCCATATAATGTCTTAATTTTCAAATATCATTAATATGCAAACATCACGCTTGGGTTTCCTGTGTTAAATTCAGTTGTTTTGATTTCTTTCATCGGAGACATCTCGGCCTCGATGAGCTCTTAATGGTTCGCGTTTTGCTTTTAAACATAAACTTATGGAGTTTGAATAAAATTTTTCAAAAGAAGATTGTGTTGTCCATTTTTATGTGTTTGTTCATCCATAACATAGGTTGAAAAGCGATTTTATGTAAACAAAACAAAACAAGACTTGGCATATACTTCATTGTAACACACCATATAGGGATCCTACCATATAGGGATCCTAAAAACTCATTTTAAAATGGTTAGCTTTTATTTACTGTTATGGGTAGTGATATCCATAACAGTAAATAAAAGCTAACCATTTTAAAATGAGTTTTTAGCCCTAAGTAAGTGCCGGATTCTTTGACGTGCATAAATTAAAACCACCATGAAGTATATACCCAAGACTTGGATTTTATAGTTGTAAACTTCACTCGCGTGGTCTTATGCAAATATGTTTGTGTATTTTTTGCAATATTGATTTCCAAATCAGTTTCTCGCACAATTTTTTATAAGCAGTAGGTGTATTTTATTTGGAAATTAGTCGTACTAGTTATTCTAGACGGAGTAAAAGTTGTTTTTGTGGACTTTTGTACGGTCTAATGTACTGTGCAAACGGTCGTGTAAGTCAGTTTTTGCGAATTGCTAAAATTAAAAGATAGCCCGGTCGTCAATTTTATTCTTGTGCTTCCGACGTTTCACCTCAGTTAAGTTTATCATCGGCTTTCTGTTCAAAGAGCGACGCTGTTTATAGGCTCAGGCTCAGTCTATCTATATTACCCCTAAGAGGTACCAATACGAAAACAACACGTCATATTCTGTCATATTTTTTCGGCTCATACCCTAAAAGGTACCGCGATAATTCTAACGGTAGTCATTTCAGATTTTAGTACCCCTAAAAGGTACGACGAGCACCCCCCTTGGTGAGTCAGATTCTTTGATGCGAAAAATTTCCAAGTGTCACGAAATGAGTCGCTGGCGTAGAAAACAGAGACTCAGTCAATTAGTCTGAGCCAAATCAACATCGCTTACCAGAAGCGCTTCGTAAAACTAAACGAGCATTTAATATTGTGGACCAACAAAAGTGAAGAATAACATCGAAAATTGACGAAAGTTTTGGACTCCCGAGTCGAATAAACCTCTTGTGCGTGTGACGTGACACGTGCTCCCGCGCATGCGTTCCTTGATCTGATTGGATACCACCCTCGCCACCGAAGAAACACAACAACCAATCACAGCCAAGCTTGTTTTGACTGCGACACTACTGGTACATACTCGCACTCGCGATAGGCAATAGGTCTGGGAGTCTGGGCCGCCGTTTCGGAACGGATCTTTGCTTGTCTCAGAGAGATCTTGTCATAACGGTGGTCGCAGTGGTCATGGTCGCGGTGGTCGTGGTCGCGGTGGTCGTGGTGGTCGTAGTGGTCGCGGTGGTCGTGGTGGTCGCGGTGGTTATGGTGGTCGTGGTGGTCGCGGTGGTTATGGCGGTCGCGGTGGTTATGGTGGTCGCGGTGGTCGTGGTGGTCGCGGTGGTCGTGGTGGTCGCGGTGGTCGCGGTGGTCGCGGTGGTCGTGGTGGTCGTGGTGGTCGTGGTGGTCGTGGTGGTCGTGGTGGTTATGGTGGTCGCGGTGGTCGTGGTGGTCATGGTGGTCACGGTGGTCGTGGTGGTCGTGGTGGTCGTGGTGGTCGTGGTGGTCGTGGTGGTTATGGTGGTCGCGGTGGTCATGGTGGTCACGGTGGTCGTGGTGGTCGCGGTGGTCGCGGTGGTCGTGGTGGTCGTGGTGGTTATGGTGGTCGTGGTGGTCGTGGTGGTCATGGTGGTGGCGGTGGTGGTGGTGGTTGTGGTGGTTGTGGCGGTCGTGGTGGTCGCGGTGGTCGTGGTGATTGCAAATGGTGCACGCTTACTGAATTTTATATAAAGTGTTTGCCTTTGAATGCAATCTAAAAGAAGCATATTCTTGTTCAGTTTGTCTGTGATGCTTTCTTTTTATACCCTGACACTTTTAAATCTTTACATCTCACTGAATAAGAATAGCGACTATTGTTTATATAATATATAAAGCACTCTTATTGACACGCAAATATTAAAGTGGTCATGAAGTGGTCGGGAAAAATCCCGTCACGTGTATCGCTTTCGACGTTGCAATCATCGTAAAAACTTGTTATTTGATTTAACATTTTACTACATTAAATTGTGTGAGGCCAGTATTAAATTTGGTGTTTTCCCTTTAATATTCACCACCAGGCAAACAATCTGTTTCCTTACACGAAAATAGTGGACTTCGTTTTAATTTGGAGTTGAATTGCTTTTGTTGTGAATGAAAAAATGCCTGACAGAATAATGAAATATTCAGGGATATAAGTCCGTGAAACAGGAGGACAAATACACACTATAAAATGTCTTTGGGAAGCATTGGCATGGTTTGTGGTGTTAAATATTTATAAAATATACCAACTATTTTTCACTTACATAAATCCAGAAAACAAGACTGACAACAAGTCCATTTTTCTGTGCACTGGTAGAGTATTTGTTAACAAAATTGGACAATTATTTGTAGGTTTCCATTGAAACAAATGTTTTTCTGTCATAGCCCCTTTAATCATGCAAAAAACTCCTAGAGACTGTACAGCAACTTCAATAGATACAGACAGACAGACCAGACAGACAGCAAAGCTTAAGATACATGCTAAAAAACAGATACATGCTTTTGATATTCAATGGCAATGTTGTACCCATACGGTACATGTAGCACCAACGCACATGTGATGACTGTAAATACAAAGAACTATTAAAAGATTTATATTTTATTTGTGATTATTTATTATCATGTATCAGCTATTTTGTACCTATTAGTGACTGGGTCCCCCAATGGCTTTTTGATTGAATTATCTCACTATAGTTTATAAAACGTTTGAAAGTCAATATTATTTAAGTCCATGTTATTGCAACTACCTCATAGAGAGGAGTATCAAAGAGTATTTGCGCATAAAATTGTGTTTTGACTCCTTTTATACACAACAAAGACGTGTCAATTGCTAATATACTTGAATAACTATTGTTTGACAGCTTAGGGGGCAGGGGCAATTACCTTCAGATCTGTCCCTGGGGTCTGGGGGAAGTCCTTTAAATTACGAACATACACTTGTAAATTCCCCCACCATTCCCCGGGGGTTTGGGGGTCGGAGTTACAAATGACTAGTGCATTAATAACGGTGAGCCATCATTACCAGCATATTGTGTATACAGTTATGGTATCTTTAATGCAATATAGCGCCGCTGTGGGGTTGTATAATGCTTATCTCAAAGCCAGAGAATGTTTAAATCGTGTCAAAGGAAAATTCTGGTCTATGTTGTTATTTCTGTTTCATCTAGAAGCTATATACCTTCGAAAGTTGAGAAATGTTGTTTATGCGTGGCAAATGAGTTACTACACTAAGCTTTGGTTGCACAAATCTGCATGTATCGTTGTTTTATCCACTTTTGATTCGACTTGCTAACGATGTAGAAATGAATCCTGGTCTTTGCTATTTTGTAGATATATCTAAAAAATAGTCACACCTGATTTTCATCAGGGCAATGTCTCGCTGTTAGGAAGTAATTTTAGTAAACAGTGTGTAGCTATGTGCTTTTCGGCCGTTGTTTACACCTTTAGAACGAATGCATCGACTTGGATTAGAAACAATTTAAATGAAATATTGTTGCTTGGTAATTCACTTTATTCCCATTTATGTAAGTTTGCAGGAAAAGACTAGTTGTTGCTGTTCGAGATTCCTTCTGCTTTATCGATCAACAATGAAACATTTTTTATTAGGTTCACTGATAGCAGTACTGGTGACTTACAGATGTCTCATATAAAGCCTGTGTCATTTACCATTACAACATACTTTCGATATGTTGATGACACAGTAAAATGCTTTTCTGTTGATCATTTAAATAAACACAGTTGCTGTTATTGTTGACAACCATGGTCATTAGAAATTATTTAATTCCGGCCATTCACGAGATAGTCATGGAAATGTTGCTACAAATGGAACAAGTGTTCTGTTGGAATTTGACAGTACAGGGGAAGTGGTGCAATATCTTAAGAATTTCTACCAAAGTGTTTTCCTCATGCGTTTTTCATGAAGCACATAACTGAAACTTAAGAAAGGGTGAGAATAATTTTGAAGGGGGAGGGGGGGGGGGGGGGCGTTGGGCAATTTTTGTGCGCATGAATTTTTTTTTTTGCCTTGAGGTTGTGGAAGATTTTTCTTCTGTATTCACCGGTTATTACATGTGACTAGGCACATGTAATAGTTTTTCAATACATAAAATGAAATCTCTCAGCTCCCAAATGAATTTTTCACTATCCATTGTATCTCTAAATGAAGCACTTTAATTCCTCTTTTAAGTCCCCATAAAGTCATTTTGGTTTTAAACTTTAGTATGACAAAACACTTAAGAAAATGAACTGAATCTCAAGGAATTCATTTATTTTCTTTTTAAAGGTACTCAATCACCTCCAGTCAATGCATCTGCAAACAATAAGCACATCAACTAATGCTCTTAACAATGACGAAAAGTCTGCAGTGCTGACGAAACTGGTGACCTGCTGCTCATGCATTAATGAAACCACAAAATGTCAAACTACCAATAATCTCTGAAAACATGTTCAGAGCTGACGAACTCTTTTCAATTTGTGAAGCACAAACATGGAAACAATTTCCAGTTGTTGTCATTTAGCAATTGTAACAGTTTTAATCATGTACATTGTACAGTTCGAATTGTGCTTCTGTATTAACACTGCAAAGTAAGGCTGTAAGGAATCAGAAAAACAGCTACCGGACAACAATGGACTGATTATCAATTGTAAGTTGCAAAATGTCCAAATATTGAATTGCACACCAGTAAAACAAACTCAGATGTAATTTTAATCTCAAATAATTTGAAAATAAAAATGTTACCTGTTCTTGACGGTTGTGTGACATATATTAAGCCTGATCAGCACAGAATTATACCAACCAAGTATGACAAATTAAATTCCAATCCATATTTTTCACAAATGTGAAGGAAAAATGATGAATTGTTTTGATTTTGCACACGAGTTTGTGCAACACTGTTTAAATAAAATGTGCAATTACCAATGCAGCAACCACAATTGTGTAATAAATCTTCTCATGCATATCACGCCTCTGTTATTGTTATTTATTTCATGGGATCGAGACTTACACTGTTTTTATCACGCAATGCATAATGGTCACCACTGGGTCTTCAACAGGAAGTTCTGGTATAAAAAGGGCTAAACTGGTACGGTGGCCCATTAGTGCCACTGCTACAGACTGTAAAACAAAGCCGTCTCTGTATAAAAACTCGCCTCCTCTGTGTAATGGTACTTGTTTTTCAGACAAGTATAAGCGTGTTGCATAGAAATAGGCCTCCTCCGTAGAAATGCGCCTCCTCCGTAGAAATGCGCCACCTCCGTAGAAATGTGCCTCCTCCGTAGAAATGAGCCTCCTCCGTAGAAATGAGCTTCCTCCGTAGAAATAAGACTCCTCCGTAGAAATAAGCCTCCTCCGTAGAAATAAACCTCCTCCGTAGAAATTAGCCTTCTCTGTAGAAATCATCCTCCTCCGTAGAAATGAGGCTCCTCCGTAGAAATGCGCCTCCTCCGTAGAAATGCGCCTCCTCCGTAGAAATGAGGCTCCTCCGTAGAAATGTGCCTCCTCCGTAGAAATGAGCTTCCTCCGTAGAAATGCGCCTCCTCCGTAGAAATAAGACTCCTCCGTAGAAATGAGCCTCCTCAGTAGAAATAAGCCTCCTCCGTAGAAATGAGGCTCCTCCGTAGAAATGAGCCTCCTCCGTAGAAATAAGCCTCCTCCGTAGAAATAAGACTCCTCCGTAGAAATGAGCCTCCTCAGTAGAAATAAGCCTCCTCCGTAGAAATGAGCCTCCTCCGTAGAAATAAACCTCCTCCGTAGAAATGAGCCTCCTCCGTAGAAATGAGCCTCCTCCGTAGAAATAAACCTCCTCCGTAGAAATAAGCCTCCTCCGCAGAGATGAGCCTCCTCTGTAGAAATAAGCCTCCTCCGTAGAAATGTGCCTCCTCCGTAGAAATGAGCCTCCTCCGGAGAAATCAAGGTACTGCAATCTTAGACAAAAGGGTTGAGACAAAATACGACATTTTAAGCTCAACGCACATGACATTCATTTCTTACCCCCCCCCCCCTGTACAATGTTGTTCAAATGTTGAAATTTCTACAGTCCAACAAAAATAATGAACAACATTGAATGGGGGGAGGGGGGTTTAAGCATTGTTTTACACGATATTTTTAATGATTTTCGAAGTAAGTCTGGTTTTCACGCGTTAGTGTACAAAAGTCTCAACTAGTTTTGTCCAAGATTGCAGTGCCAGTCCATAAACACACATTTATTTAGCACATTAACCAAAAAGCAAACCTGGGGAAGGTAATATACCATAACAGTTGAACCTCTCTATTACGGACACCGAAGGGACAGAGCAAAGTGTCCGTATTAGAGAGGTGTCCGTATTATAGAGGTCACCACGATGACGTCAATTTTAAGACTCTACTGACAGTTTTTGTTCAGTAACTAAAAACAAGCCCACTCGTCTTTTAACTGCATCTAAATTGATTAATATACAACATTGAGACACTGTCTATCAGTAGTGTACTAAATTGTAAAATTCTCAGCTGCATAAGGTATAGGAATCAATGTTTTTAAACAAATGCTGCATGTGAAAAAGTAATATAAAGTACAATTCTGAAAACATCTTTTGATATTATGTTTGTAACCACAAACAGGAAATTGTATTACTCAAACTATCATCACCTGATCACTGGAGTGTCCATAATAAAGAGGTTAAGTTCATATAAATTTGCACTCTGGGGCCCAGATTTAGTGTCTGTTGTCCATATCAGAGAGGGTCCGTATTATAGAGGTCTTTTTAAAGAAAATATGAGAATTTTGTCGGGACATAGGAAACTGTCCGTAGTAGAGAGGTGTCCGTAATAGAGAGGGGTCCATAAGGAGAGGTTCGACTGTACAATGTAGGTTAGCCCATATATGACCATGGTTACATAAGTCGTCCATGGTAATTTTACTGTTTTGTAGATAAGGCAAATTAACACACCCACACTTTTCCCAATATGTGACTTCAAATGGGCTGAACTGAATGATATGCAATTTTAGTTCAATTTCAATAGCAGTCGTCAAGCAAGAGTTTCGGCTAAATAAACCTTGCTCAGTTATACTAATACACTGCTCAGATAACCGTACACATTCCTGAAAAACAGAAGAATGTATAGCTCATGAGAGGTTCATACAGTCCTGTTGTACTCATGATGCTTAGATCACTATTTTTTTATAACTAGAACTAATTATGTGCCATAATTTGTGACTTAATTATATTAGGGTCAAGCTAATCAGATCAGAATGCACGAAAAAGTGGCCAGGAAACTGCAAAGTGTATTTTAAGAACAACGATAAAAACAGCCTGATACTATCAGAGATGGTTATGCTGTTAGGCCCAGAGACAGCTATCGAGGAAATTGGATTTGGCAAAAGTAAGTACCTGACATGTCAGCAATCTGTAATTTTGGAAGTAATGTTTTTCCTTTTATTCTATTTCATTCTTCATATTTCATTGTATTAGGTTGCAGTGATCATGAATGTTTGAGAGCTTTTTACTAGCTCCCTTTTAGTGTCACCTTGTCTAATCAAGTATAATGTCTCATTTCAAGGTGCAATTAGGAGTCACATAATCTCATGGGCTGCAGAGAAAAATCGTAGAATTGTTGCTGGCTATGACTTTGAGGTGAGTTACTCCTCTCAACAGCATGTCTACAAATTAAATGATTCAGCCATTATATACCTTGTTTTAGTGATCAGTAGTTTATTTTCATTAGGTGCATTTGCCTCCAGCCAAACGGGCTCGCAAAGAGGAAAAAGATGTTTCAAGTTCAGAAGGTGAGTAATTATATAAAGTGTTTTGTATACAACAGAGAAAGTTAAAATAAGACATAGATATTACAGCAAATATGCTGCACAATTGACTATTTTGCTTCATATATGTGATCCTTTGTACCTACATTGTAGTTTATTTTTATTTTATTAAGCTTCGTCATATGCATTGCCTCATTCAGCTGTGCATTATTAACCTTTGAATTCAAAATTAGTGTCAGTGGAAATTTGTCAATGGACATGTCTAGAGTTTCTAAATTTGCATATACTATATAAGGTTAATAACAATTTAAAATTCAATGTTTTATTTAACTATTAATTTTTATTGCTTGACAGATTTCAATATTCAAATCTTTTAATTTCTTGTACTTTATACCTTTCTACTGTAGATTGTTGCACAGATCATGAGATGCCAGCTGTATTGAATGGAGATGATTCATCAACTGACTACAATGAAATGTCAAGTTACAGCTCACAGCTGCTAATGACAGTCTTCCTAAAAGCAGCACGATTTAGGAACTTGTCATATAAAAAAGATATTTGTGGGGTAGCTAAGAAATTAAATGTCAAATCACGTGGCATTGGAAAATATGAATTGGCAATCAGAGTGGCTAAAGCTTTAGTAGAAAAGGGATATGTAACATTTAATGTTGGGGCAAATGTCAAATGCCTCAAAAGGGAGGATATTGTAGTTTCAAAGCCATTACAAGAAGAAGAACATCATACTCACTGTGATGTCAGTGTCGAAAATGACAGTTTTGTAAGAGTAAGCCCCCAAGGCTCATCCTCTTCAGTGGATTCAGAATCTGAGTCTGACTGAGGCTTTCCTGGTTTTAAAAATGCCAAAAAATCTCCACAACATAGTTACTGTTACTGTATTGAAATGTGACTGCAGTTTTACTGTTTTTAATATTTGTCATTTAACACTCTTGTAGTCACTTTCCAACAGCAAGGTTATTGAGATCTTCTCTAACTTTATTATATTTAAAAAAAAAATACTTGCCATTTTGTATTTGTCTGTTTTTGAAATCGTTTGTACGTTAAATACTTAAGTCAAATAAAATTGTCATATTTGTTTTATTGAACTGAATTTGACTATGTGGTAAATGAAATTCTGTATTCCAATGTTGGGTTTCAAAAAATTATATACCAATAAAACAACAGTGAAAACCCCATTTGGTAAACTTATTGTGCCCTTATAGTCTATTATACCAGCATTGGCATTTTAAATAGGATATACCAATAAAATTGACATAAATTACCACCTTGGCAAACTAAATCTGATATTCCAGTTTTGGGTTTTCAACATAGTATACCAATGAATCTACAACGAAATCCCAATTTGGTAAACCATATATGATTATACCAATGTTGGCATATTTATATATGATACCAATGAAATACCACTTTGGTGAACCTAATTTGACATTCCAATGTTGGGTTTTCAACATAGTATACCAATGAAACTACAGTGAAATCCCAATTTGGTAAATGATGTGTAATTATACCAATGTTGGCATATTTAAATAGGATACCAAAGAAATCACAATGAAATGCCACTTTGGTATACCTAATTTGATATTCCAATGTTGGGATATCAAAAAATACAATACCAATATGGAAAATGTAACCCAGTTTCCAAGGTTGGGAAACTATGTTGTTTACCAATGTTTTACCATTGTTTTCCCAATAAAATACCAAAAAAGAACCAACCTTGGAATCTCCATATTTTTTCCTGTGACTATTAAATCGCTGAAGGTTTTCCACTAGTTCCAACCCAAATTCCCTGAAAATCAACCATACCTTTTGCTTTCCAACCGAAAATACCGGTTTTCTTGGCTAAATAGTAAGCACCCGGGGAACAAGTGCCCCACAGAAACCACTTCGAAACAAAATTTCGTGCAGACAAATTGCAGCGTGCAATCAAGGAACCGACAAACTAGCTAAAGAGACGCGCTACAAGACTGATTCTACGATTTGTCGCGACCATGAAAATGATTCCATTTTATAAGAAATATTGTTGACGTAAAACCGATTTTATAAGTGTTGCTGATTTTCTACTCTGTGATAAGCTTAATGTTTACAAGGTTTAAAAAAATCGGGCCGGCAAATCGGCAAATCGAATTGATCGAAACAAATACGGCCCTAATCATCGAAAGAAAAGGGTTTTGGGGATTTAAATTAGCACAAATAACAAAAAAGCACTGAACGTTAGCTACTTTTTCGATTTTAATTCACAACGTTAAAAAAAGCGTGAGTTATGAATTCAAAAGCGCTCGCACTGCCCGCTCTCTAGAAGGTAACACAGGGAGAACCCTCCAACATGGCGGACGGTAATTCAAAGGTCACGTGAGCGCACACACTCTTTTACACTTGAACCTAATGGAATGAACAGACGCGACGAAATTTAATCTTCCACATATTTATTGTTATTATCATTACTAGCCGTTTCTAGTTTTCAACCGTTACTTGTTTATTAGCCTATCGTGTGTCAGCATTTTATCTTAGCCCTTTTTAAATATTGTAACCGTTTCTTTCCATCTTCACTCCCGGCATAGTAAATCGAACCCAATCGAACTAATTTTCAATCGAACTCAATCGAACTCAATCGAACTCAATTCATAGATTGAGTTCGATTGAGTTCGGCAATCGAACGAAATCGAACTCACCGAAAAGAAAAAAAATAAATCGAACCCAATCGAACGTTCGATTTTCGAACTCGTGATTTGTGTAAAACAGGCGTTGAAAATCCATAACCAGATTTTGGAAGCTTGAGTTACTTCAACCCGGAGTGTAGCCGCACATGTTTTTGCACGAAGAAATTCCGCAGAAATGGCTTCAGATGCGCTGTGGATTGTAAGCTTCAAATGCGTAGTAAAAGACTACCAGGAATGCCGCTTTGACGTCATTGTATTTTTGCATAAAAGTAACCCTTCGAGTTGTCTTGCCGCAATTGTAAGTTAGCTAAAAAAGGAAAGTGTACAACGATTTCGGAAAACGCCCGCGGGAATAATGATAGCTTTGCTCCGTTCTGTTCTGTTCCCTTAACTACCGTGGACAGTTTATAAATGGGGTTTCTGTTATTGAATAAATTGTAAAAAAGCACAAGAAAAACCTGTTTTGATGGGCTTGCTTTGAGCTTGCTTTGTATAGGTTTACCAGAGCCAATCGAACGCAATCCATTTAATTGTGTTCGATTGAGTTCGGAAACCGAACTCAATCGAACACAATCATATGGATTTGTTCGATTGAATTCGATTTGTTCGGAAATCGAACTCACTGAAAGTCCGGTGTTCGATTTCGTTCGATTACCGAACTCAATCGAACTCAATCCACGGATTGAGTTCGATTGAGTTCGATTGAGTTCGATTTCCGAACGTTCGATTTACTATGCCGGGCTTCACTTAGCTTTCCTAGCCCCTGATGAAGGTTAGTTTTGTCTAACCGAAATATCGGGCATATATTATTAAAAGAAATCGAACGAATTTGCTGAAATGTTAAAGTTTTTTTTATTTAGTTCATTGCTGATCCTGATCTACACAAAGATCCAGCTATTCTTGGCTTTCACTTACGTCATATCAAAATTCAGAAGCATTAAAAAATAGATTTCGAATCCAAAATGTTTATGGAATTGTAAAGAGTTTAAAACTACACATCTTGGCCAAATTTTGAAGCGCAAAAGCATTTCGTTCAAGAGTTACAGGCGAACGAGTATTAGATATTTTTAGTAAGAAATGTATGGAGCGGCCATCTTAATTACACCAAAAATCACATCCAAAAATATTGTATTTGCTATAAGCTCAATTAACTCGGCTTATAAGCACTTATAATGCAAACAATAACTTTCAGCCGATTCAATTTTGTTTATTTTCGCGGCTTATCTGAAATAGCGTGACGCATTGCGTGACACATTTAAAACCTTTGTAAATCGGAAGCAAAACATCGTTAAAACCTGAAACTTTTTTGTGAAAGATTATAACACTTGTATCCACATACCATGTTAGAAACAGCTTTGTAGGATGTTTTCTTTAGATTTTTTAATTTTTATGACGTCGTGTGAAAGCCAAGACTATTTTGCTACTGTTTGTTCAAGTGGTCCTAGCATTATTACAGAAGTTATGGGTGTATTAATCCTCAGGCCAAACTAGCCGGAATTGTTTTCTTAGAATTTTATTGCTTAGCCTTTAAAACGAATAAATATGCATCTTTAATGTAAACATTGCAGTCAGAAAATAGCTTTCCAGGGCCCGAAAAGTTACCGGGACTTTTGAGAAACGGGTTCCCGGTCCGGTAAGTAAGTAATCGGGACGTTCGGGAAACGGGCACCGTGTCCTTATTCACACAGACTCCCACGTTGGAGATGGTACCGTGGAGACTGGGGCCCAAGGAAAACGCAAGATGGCGGAAAGTCAACATGTGAGCAAATTTCGCCCAATTTGAATTGCTGATTATCTCCGTCAACATTTCCACGAGGGAAGAGCCAGGAAATCTAACTACCGTTTCGACACAGTTCCCGAGCAAAAAGCCAGGCCCTTTGCAGTCAACGGTTTTAATAGCTTTTAAGCTTATAACATGTTTGATTTCACTGAACTGAACTTGCCATGAAGCGAAGTGGACATGGAATGTGAAAGTTTTGCGGGAAACTGAAGTCAAGAAGTGGAGTCTTCTTGAGAGGTAGTTATCTTAGCTTAACTTTATAACTGCAGGCAATAGAAATCTTGTTTACAAGAGGTAAATTTATGAAAGGCTGTTGTATTTTGTGTTCGGTAGCTAATTTTGAGCAACTTTGGTCTTGAGAACAACATTTGAGCACAAGTGTTTCACCCCTATAAAATCATGCATAAATTGCTGGGCGGTTGTAAAAACCGTAAACACTCTTAAGCTTTTCAGTTTCATAGTTATCTGAACTATACATCAGATACAAATTGAAGCTGAACATAAGTTACAAAACTATTCTTGGCTTTTTTTTTTCAAGCAAAAAACCTTGCGTCCCATTTTATGTTCTTTTCTTCTTTCTAAGTGGAAATTTAAGCTATGCTTACATTACAACCCGGCGTAACTAATCTATCAAAATCAATCATCGGAAAGCTGATTGATACATCAATATTAATCGATTAGATCGGTCGATTACTATGGATTAATATCGGTAATTGATAAAAATCAATAGTCACAACTTTTCCACTCCAAACAGTATCAATATATTTTTATCGATTATTAACAAGAAGAGCGTTGACCCCAATAGCACTATAGACTTGGTTCGAATTACAGAGTTGAAATAAATATATTGTCAGCATGTCTCGATCGGTAGTGCACGCCCAGTGCACGGCCGTGTAGAGACAGTGAAAATGAAAATTAATTTTATTGTGTTGTGAAAGGATACCATGAATGTTTGTTTGATGTACAGCTGTAGAGGTCAGAGAGCATTTGTAAACAAGTCCGCTTAAACTTTAGCAGTCAAAAAAGTCATAGTAATCAAAACAAGCGAAATGCATAGGAACAATCAGAACTATAATTTTTAAGTACATGTATATATCTTTGCCCTCTT
Organism: Cladopsammia gracilis; assembly: GCA_022457155.1. Classification (NCBI taxonomy): domain Eukaryota; kingdom Metazoa; phylum Cnidaria; class Anthozoa; order Scleractinia; family Dendrophylliidae; genus Cladopsammia; species Cladopsammia gracilis. The sequence goes on along the minus strand of JAJGOT010000525.1, from coordinate 102,721 downwards.
ACTGGTTAACAATATTACAGATAAGTAAGTCCTCCTTCCCAATATTTGAATGGTGACAAGAGAGTAAAGATAAGGTACATGTATGCGGGTACTACGGCATCAAGAAATTGATAGCAACAGATGGTCCTTAATTCAAAGTAGCAAAATACATGTATTATGGTGCTAGGCAAAAGCACATTTAAAGTCAATGTGGAATGGCCTGTTGGATTGACATAGCGATGACTAAACGTTTGCTTCCCGAATTAAAATGGCACGGACAGAGGTAGACTTGCCACAAGTCGACCTTCGCTTTTTTAGTTGAGTTTTAGTTGATAAATTTGCGGGCGAAAATTAGTATGGGAAGGGACTTGTAGCAAGTCTAGAACAGAGGCAGTTAGTATGAGAGTCCGAGATCAGGGAAAAAGAAACAGGAAAAAGGAAATCTGGACAGCCTGAAGATATGAGTGTCATATTACAGAAGGAAGTGCTTGATGACCTTAATATTACTTACCAAGCTAACACAAAGAAGGCATGCAGATCTGATAGTAAAAGTGAAAGAAGCCCAAACAATGTTAAACGTTCACGCTTCTAAATGATCTAAGGTTACATTTCCAGTATCAGTATGCCAGAGTGAACAACCCAATAGACACAGGGACAGAATACTACATTTGTAAGTCTAATGACTTTGGTATATTTTTATGACAAGAAGAATGAACAACGAATATTGATTTTACTGCATATTTTTATTTATATTAACTGTAATAGGAAACTGGATGGTTGTTTTCTATCAGTTGATACATGTATTCCTTCTTATCCAAAAAATACAATATGGCCTTTTTTGTATTTTTATTATTTATCTAAATAAACTATTCCGTATTTGGCTTTCCATGTTATCCTCTATAGTCTTCGCTCAAGTTAATGAAGCCATTATTTTTGGTGGCATTTACAGTAATAACTGAACATCACTCAGTAATTTCACAGGGCTGTCATTAATTTTGTAAGCAGCAGGCTGAAAATGGAAAGAAGGTGGCTTGGCACTTGTTTTTATCCTGGAGATTACGCGCAAACCTGGGAACCACCTGTGAAAATGTTCCACGCACTACCCACAGACCTTTGATAACCTTGAAAGATAGAGTAGCCAATAACATCGGCTGCCAACATTTAAAACTGTTGTAATACAGATTAATACATCTTTACTTTGACTAAAAAATTAGAAAAGAATGTCTTACAAGTAAATTTGATGGACCTTTTTATTACTGTAAGCTTTCTCTTCAACAGTAACAGTAAAATGAGACGAAAGTAGACGGCCAAGGATGTGCAAGTAGCCAGTTGTTTTGGCCGGCTACCAGCCCTTAGTGACAGCACTGATTTCACCATGTTTGTACCTACATGTAATTCAAAATGTCAGAATTTACCGTGAACTGGGCCATGCTAGAATGATGAAACTTCTGCAATATTACAATAGTTAGTAGTGTTGTGGTATTTTTTTATGTTGTTAAAAATGCATTAATACCAGGCTTGGATACTTGTTCTATGTTCTTGTTTCACTCATGTTGCTAAAAAAAAATTAATACATTACAATGTCCTCGAGTAATGTATTGTTGACAACAGAAAAAAGGCAGATAATTACGATATACACAAGTGGAGATGAAAACCAATGAAATCTATATTACTTAATAGCAATCGATAATAATTGATGGAAATCAATTAGAATCATTAAAATCGATAGTCACAACCAAAAAAATGGTCTCGATTTTTTTCGATTTCCAATAAAAATCAATTGATTAGAACCGATTGATATCAATTAATATCAATTTTATTGGGCTATCAATTTACATGTATCCATTAGTCATGCCGGGGTTACAAGAGAGTACATGTAGGAAGAGTAGGAAACAAGATGGTCAATAATTATACATGTATTGCAAACATAATGCAAATTGTTTTTCTTTAGGCATTATTGTTCAGTTTTTATTTACAGCTGTAAGTTTTAAGGACTGTATGCATAACTAATGTAAGGGGTTATACAAAAATCTTTTCTCCGAAATCCAACACTTGGAAAGATTACCATACATGTATAATCCCATAGCTATGCATGTATGCCCTTTTTGTAAACTAAAATAAAAGCCGATACAATACATGTAGATCACCTAAAGAAAAACAATAGAACATGAAAAATTAATGAACGGGGTATATGTTGTAGTTCAAATTTATCCTTGGTTCACATTTTATTTTCCTTTGTTTTTGGCTGTGGTAATGTGTTTTAAACAAAGGAAAATAAAATTTGAACCAAGGATAAATTTGAACTACAACATACATGTATACACCAGAAACCTTACCCACTTCTTGGTTTTCACTTACATCATATCAAAATTCAGAAGCATTTAACAATAGATTTCGATTCCAAAATGTTTATGGCATTGTACAGAGTTTAATTCTACACATCTTGGCCAAATTTTGAAGTGCAAAAGCATTTCGTTCAAGAGTTATAGGTGAATGAGAATTTGACATTAAATTTTTTTAGTAAGGGCCGATTTACACGGTGCAACTTTGTCGCATGTGACATGCTTAAAACATGCTTACGACATGCTTACAACACGAATTACTCCATTTAAATCAACTCAAGTCATGTCGTAAGCATGTCGTAAGCGTGTCGCATACAACAAAGTTGTACCGTGTAAATCGGCCCTAAGAAATGTATGGAGCGGCCATCTTGGTGCCCCACTCAGGAGCACAAATATGGCAGCCAAATATTCTTAATTACATCAAAAATCAAATAAAAAATATTGTATTCACTATAAACTCATTAAATCGGCTTATAAGCACTTATAATGCAAAAAATAACTTTAGTCTGATTAAATTATTTTTGTTTATTTTCATGGCTTATCTGAAATAGGTTACGCTATCTGAAAAACTCATTAAATCGGCTTATAAGCACTTATAATGCAAAAAATAACTTTAGTCTGATTCCATTATTTTTGTTTATTTTTATGGCTTATCTGAAATGGGTTACGCTAGCTAACGAATTTAATTTAACAGACGAACAACTTTCTGAAGCATACCTGTTACCTTTGAGAGTTGCTTCTGAGCCTTATGTGCGTTCCTTTCAGTACAAGGTGTTAAACTACATTTTATACACTAATAAACTTCTTTGTAAAATAGCGTACATTACAGACTCGAATTGTACCTTTTGTAAAGAAACCCCTGAAACTACTCACCATATCTTGTTTGAGTGCTCTTTTTCAAAATCCTTTTGGAATGATGTAATCTTTTTTATTTTAAGTAAATTCAGTAGTTGCAGATGTCTCTTACTTCGAGATGTAATTATTGGTTTTTTAAGGGAGGAGATGGATCTGGTCAACTATGTCTTACTTATAGGAAAGATTTATATTTGGGACTGCAGACGCAAAGAACACAAGCCTGCAATTGCACATTTGAAACAAATTTTGAATAATAAATACGACACAGAAAAGTATGTTGCAAAAAAGCAAAATAAATATCAACTTTTTAAAAACAAGTGGAATGTGTATGAAAACAATCTTCTAAATCCTTAATGTCAATCTATTGGTTATTAATTTATGGTGTATCATATAACTGTGTAGGACAACTGATGTATTAATTTACTTATACTGTAATTAGTGTTAAGTATTGTACGTATTGTAAGTTATGTAATTAATCGTTTTGTAAGTAGTGTTTTTGTGTTGCAAATAAAGTTAATATCCTCCAAAAAAAAAAAAAAAAAAAAATGTACTGGCTTTGAACTTCAGACGTTCCACATCGCTGGTTTGTTTGAGATTTACCCATGCACGCAGATGCTTGCATGGGTTGAGTGCAATTAAGGATTCATTTTCATGCTAAAGTGATTTGGGCAATTGTTTAAAACTTTGAAGTGAAATAAACCGTAATTGTACGAGGAAAAAAAAAAAAAAAAAATGACAGATTGCATGACACATTTACAACCTTTTTACAAATTATTGGAAGCAAAACTACGTTAAAACCTGAAACTTTTTGTGAAAGATTATAGCACTGGTATCCACATGCCGTGTTAGAAACAGCTTTGTAGGTTGAATACTTTAGATTTTTAAATTTTTGTCATGTGAAAACCAAGAATAGTGCTGCACACTAATGACGTCACAGATTTCTGATCCCCATTGTGACTCAGACAAACAAATTGCTCCATACATTTTCTGCATAAGAATGTTGTATGGAAAAGTTAAAAGTAATGTTGACAAGCACTTTGATGTGGCTTTTATTTTTACCAGAAGATGGAATACCCAAGTCAGTGTTGAAAAGAAAAATTAATCTGAAAATTATTCTTGGAATAACTCAGATTTTGGTGGATTGTGGGATCTCTGATAAGACCTCAAAATTTACATGTATATAATTGCTTGCTTTTAAACATTTTATCGGGTTTTATTGTACATGTATGTAACACTTTCAGTAAAAATGTAGTTTTGTAAGTTGAATAAGACCATTTTTTAAAAAATTCACATTTTCAGAAAAGCTATGTCATTGTGAAGTGAGAGTAGGAAGAAACAACGATTCAACTGAATCAGGTAAGAATATTGTCATTATACACTGTATTTAATAGATTGATGTCCCTTATCACAGTCTATTTCTTTCCAAACATAGATTACATGTAGAATGTGTTTTAGTTTATGAACTTTCATATTCTACAGTACATGTAATTCTTTCAGAAACCGATGGCTGACTAAACTTGTAAATTTCGAGTATGTCTTTTCTCTTGCGGGGTACTCCGCAAAAATTTTGGTGGAGTTGAGTGCCGACTTGGTAGTGTACAGTATGTGTACTGTCCCATTTCTTAAAACTGTCACCCATTTTAAGGAGGCTCAACTCAGTTTTATAGACCTCTTTAATAATGAAGGCCAATTTATTTATTCTTTTATATGTATGTTAATTAGCCTTACTGGCCTCATTCTAGAGTCAAATGTGATTAAAGTTTTATCTTTCGCTGGTTTCCCAGCAACAGTGGTTACCATAGCGACACCAGCTTATTGCCATGTATCACGAGCTGCAGACAAAGTTGCAAGAAAATTTATGGGACGGTTTTCTAGTAAATCAAAAATCATTAATTTACAGTCTGTAGGACATGATTGGCAAAACAGGTTTTTTTGTAACACTTCATTAAGTAAATGTGGTTTTGTTGGTTGAATAAGACCATTTTTTTTTAAATTCACATTTTCAGAAAAGCTACGTTGTTGAAGTGAGAGTAGGAAGAAATGTAAGGATTAAACTGAATCAGGTACTTTACATGTACTTGTAAGTATGGTTAACTACAAGAGCTTAGCATTATGGACTGTCAACATACAGCATCTTGGGCAAAAAGGCACTGTTTAATTGACATAATGTGTTACAAACATTCCAATGAACTTGATATCCAAACAATGGATGCTATCAGCTGCATTATCATGGCATCTCTACCAGCACTAAGTGCCCATGTCAATTGCCCTTGCATGTTGATCACTAATTACAATAATTGCATGCTTGTGCTTTATCCTAATGTTATCAGTTTAGCCATCTGTCGCATATCGTGTCTCCAATGAACAGTTCTTATGTGCATGTGCTTTTTTATGCACCAGTCTTTGTACTAGTCGCACGCTAGACACGCTATCTATTTTCCCTTGTAAGTTTGTTTGTTTTCTTTCCCTCTCCTACCCTTCCCTTATAAATAAACTTGGACTGCTGGCCTGGGTGCACACCTTCCACTTAGCTATCGCCAGCGGCAGGTTGGGTACATGTAGGCCCCTTATCCCACTTAATCTTTAGCTACCTAGCTGGTTCAGGGGGCTTCGTTCTCTGGGTGAATTCGCTAACCACCCCAATTCATTCACTAGATGTGTCCGCCAACCGCCCAAGGGTTTCTGTCCCCATTCAGTATCTCTGGGTGTGTCCGCCAACCGCCCAAGTCTGTGTTTTGGGGTTTGTGTCCGCTAACTGCCCCACTTACATGTAGTTTGCAGGGTGTGTTTGCTAACTGCCCAACAACAACAACAGCAACAACAACAACAACAACAACAACAACAACAACAACAACATTTATTTAAACACGATAAAAATTACAGCGGAGCTGATGTGGTCGTGTATTAAAAAGTTAAACAGTTTACAATTGGATAAAAAGATTAAAATCTAATTCAAAATTCAAAATTTAACCTACAAAAAAAAAATTAATCTATATATTAAGCATTTGGCATGAAGTTCAGCGTTTAAAAGAGTTTTTAAATAAACACTTAGTTTGCAGGGTGTGTTCAGTTGTTCACTCCAGATGTAGTTTTGTTAGTTGAATACAGAAATGTACATGTAAGACCATTTTTTTTAAAATTCATATTTTCAGAAAAGCTACGTCACTGAAGTGAGAGTTAAGGAAGAAATGTAACGATTCAACTGAATCAGATGAGAATGTTGTCATTATATTTAATAGTTTGATGCCCCTCATCACAGTCTATTTCTTTTCAAAAAATAGTTTATTATACACGACTGTAGGATGTGTTTTAGTTCATGAAGGAATTGTTTGTATTTTTCTGAGGGATCCAGCATTCTGTGCAGTAAAATGGAAGTAAGGAAGAAGAGTAACAAATTAAAGAAAACAAACTGAAATCACTGAATCAGGAGCAGACTTTGTAAAGGTGAGAACTTTCACATTTTACAGTAATTCTTTTAGAAACTGATGGCTGACTAAACTTCCAAAGGATCTCACTACCACCCAAAAAAATACTGGAAAAAGTTTAAACCCAAAACAATCCCAACAAGAATTGCAAGATACAGTATTATACTCGATTACCCTCCCTATGGGAGTAATTTTCATCTGGTATTAAATGAAATGCAAAACACCATGAATGCCTATTAATTTCATAATTGTTTGTCGGGTAATGCAGTTCATCTCAGGGGTGAACCATCAGGTTTCTGAGAGGAGGGAGGGAGTGGGGGGTGGGGGTGGGGTTATCTTGTCTGAGCTCAATTAAAATGGTCGGTCCCTAAATCTAGTTGGCGCTTTACAACATTAATTAAAGAGTCTGACCCACCCAGTTTGGATTGCGCGCTTCTCTTATTGTTATGATACGGCTCTATTCCATATTTGGGCAAGCATATCACCTCTTGCACGAGTCAATTTCTCATCTACAATACAGTATGGACTTTCAGGGGCCCTGAAAATGGCGGATGAACCAATGTAGGCGCGCAATGCAAACTGGGTTGGTCAGACTCTTTAATATGTATTTTCAGACAACCTACCATGGGAATTCAGTCAATCGGAAGTGGGAAGGAAAGGACAAATCAGTTACAGAGAACACACTGGAATCACAGGCAGAAGCAGGAGAAAACACTGCAAACTAAGGTAGGAAGTTTCATGTGCACTTCAAAAACTCATTAATAATTGATGAGCATATCAGCCAATCACACGACGCAAATCGATCACGTGTATGAACCTTTATACCTGGTAATCTACGGTCATTATGAAAAGCCTGGTGGTGGCTTCAATTTCAGTTACAGGGGAGTGCGGGGCTGAATGGGCAAACAATGCAATTATCGCTAATTTTTTAATGAGAATGATTTTAAAATGACCACCGTGATATTTATATCAAGATCACACGTAATCTTTATATAAACTAAAGAATACTAATATGGGTAGTAATTGTTCAGGGTTCTTACAATGTAGTACAACAAATGGTGACTTTAATACTTTTGTTCAGTACTGTTTTACGAAATCTAGTCTTTTGCCATTCTATTTGGAATCTTCTCAACAAAATAAACAACCAACAGTCTAACAAGTGAGCTGTTATTTGAATGACACCAGCGCCCTCGTGTAAATTGCCAGGTAAGCGACTTGTTCGCAGATGCAAGCTGCTTATTTCTACTCGTTCTCTACCATTGAAAAAAAAATTGTCGGACATTTTATCTACCGTACCTGTCAACTTTGGTATACTGTACATGTAGCATTTTTCAGCAGATGTTTTTCCTCAGAACTTTAAAATCCCAAAACTTTCGACAGGAGCCAGGAAGCAATGGTCACTTTGTCAAAGACGTGGCACATGTGTTGTATGCTAACCAGTCTACTTGTTTTTCTTGTATGCTAATTTCCTCTTTGCACAAAAGCGCAATTGTTTTAATTCTGAAGGGACACGCTTTTGAAAGAATGTTTTTGAAACCATTCAAAAAACTCGCAGTACATGTATTATCAGGTTTAAAAACTGGAGGCAAAATACACTGCTGCACGTTTTTTAAACAGTAGCTCTCATTTAGTCAAAAAAAATAATATGACTGACCAAAATGTCGAAACTTCAGGGATCAACACCAGATTTTATATATGTCTGTACAGATTAAACAGATTTAGAACTAATTATTGTGCTTGAAGGTCAATTGCTGTTTTTGTAGTCATTGGGGATTGCTTGTTAGGAGATTTAAGTGATCTGGGTTTAAATAAATTTTTTCAATCTTATCATTTCTTGTGGGAAAATGATCACGAATGACAGGTGATCATCTTTGGTTTTATTCAGTTTATGGCTCTGTTAGTTTACATCTGTGATTAGAAGCGTTGAAGCAAATCTTGTTGTCATCTTTGTGTAGAGCAAATCCACAGGCAACCCAAGCTTACACTGTGAGTTCTTTGATAATAATTTTAAGAATACATAAGTGGATTTATATTGCAAAATAAGAGGGTGGGGTGGGGGGAGGCCTCCCCCTAGATCCTCCAGTGGAAGTACAACATGTAGAACGTACATTATGATTTAAACAGATTTTAGGCTTCATTACCAACTGCACTAACAATTCATTGTAACAAAAGTAGATAATTTGGAGTTATTTTAGCACATACACTGTACTTACAAACTGGTTATAAATAAAAAGACAGAGACCGTTAACAAATGAAAGAAATAGAGAGCAGTGACTTCTACATTTTCTACAATTTATTAAGTCAGCAAAATTTTTGTGGACACCACATCAACTCCACTTCAGCACGTACAAACGCCAACTAAACTTCAGCATGTACAAGTGCCAACTACACTTCAGCACATACTGTACAAGTGCCAACTCCAGTTCAGCCTGTACACGCGCCAACTACAGTTCAGCCATCGCCAACCCCAGTACAGCCAGAACCGCTGACTCCAATTCCACAATTGCTTCCATGCTGTCACTGATTAGACAGAATGTGCCCCATAGCCTGTTTGGTGGCCTGTCAGAAACCCAACCGGAGGTTCTGGGATGTTTAGAGAGGATATTGCAGCAGCAGAAGCAGTGTATCGAATACCACAAACTTACATTAGAGTGGCTCGACACTCTAATATCGGTCCTCAGTGGCTCAGTGGCCCTCAGAAACCATTCGGACCATTCCCGTGCGAGTCCCAGCTGTTGCAGAGATACCAATTCAACCAGTAACACTGGTGTTTACTCCACCTGCCATCCCAGAGCAAGCAACAAGTTAGGCAGATGATGTGGTGAAATACCAGCTACGATTGAAGGCGTCTTCGAGAGGAAACTTTGCTGTACAGCTGCTCAAAAAAATATTTCCAGCCTTCAGAACGGCCTGTTGTTTACATTTTAGAGTCAGATAATATCGAAGAGATAATTATGATCTTACGAGCTCCTTTGCCAGCTGAAGAAAGTGAAAAAAGCAAGATGTGAATATTAATAGCCAGCATAGCGCGGATCTGTGTTGCCTATCTAAATCTGCTAAGCAATAGAGCGAGCCTTAGGGTAGCAAAGCAAGTGAGGATTTGAAAGTGGCTTGTTTACATTGGCAATATAAATTGCAAAGCGAGCAACATTCGTGGAACAATAACACTTGAAATAATGGTCGCTATTTTTCTTCTGAACAAGATTAAAATCTCCATACATCCAGATATATCAGCAAGAAGATTCAAGGCCGCTTGTTAACAGTCATGGCAGTAACTGAGAAGTGAGCGAGATAACAAGATGCATGAAAATATACAAAACTTAAAGAATACTTGGACATTTGAAATGCTATTCGGTTCAGTATTAGCTGTGATTTCCTTTCTCAGAACAAACAATTCATTTTTCTTTTTTTTATAAACAAGCGACGAGTTATTTGTGAAGCGAGCAAGATTGGAAATATGACAGCTTTAACTGACGTTTTCATACTATACAAATTTTTTTCTTGTTAGCGGCGGTTTCATCAGATCAGGATATTTCTTTATTGTGTACAACAATGCCACACAAAGCAAGTTTACGTCAATGAATAACAAAAGCATAGACATGTATATACCGGTAGACACATCAGAGAAGGCGTCAGATGTGCGTTGGGTCTGCGAAAAAAAAACATGCTTGACATGGTTTATTTGACCGAGGTGAGACATACACGAAGAAACAGTTACATGTATGTTCATCATAAGTTAGATTTGGATCCCAAATCATGCCCAGGTCTCTAGTGGTATCTGCAGGGATGTGGTCCCTTCCCATAAAGTAACAAAAGGAATTTCTAGTTTTGAATGCATTTGCCTGCTGCCGAATATCATTAGTGTGGTTTTGCTAGCGTTCAGTAACGGAAGGTTATTGGAGCACCATTTGCCTATTTTAGACAGGTCGTCTTTCAAGTCAGTAATAAGGTTGTCTTTTACATGTAGTTCAAAGAAATAATGAGCTTCGTATCGTCTACCTAACTCTGAGAGTTGCATTTCTGTGGTACTGAGGAAAGATCATTTGTGTTTTATACTGAAAAGGAGCAGGCCCAGTATACACTGTACTCCCATGAGGTACATGATGATGTACACTGCTGAACAAATGCAATTAGGCTCAGACAGCATTGACTAATAGCAAATCACTCCTCTATTCCATTTCATTTCTTAAAAGGATTTGCCAAAACAATTGATACTAAACCTATCAATACTGAGCATCATCAGTAGCAAAATTCGTGATTGTCATTATTTATCAGTGCATCTTTTTCTTATGCAATTGGAATGCAGTGAAATGATAGTGAGTGAACCATGTTCTTGCATGCTATAACGTCGCTATTTTGCATAAGTTAGAGAATATTGGGAAACAATCCAAATTTAATCTGAATGTAATTTTCTATGACCTATGCATTGTTTTTTAAACTGTCTTTTGCTGTACATGTACAGTGTATGTCCACAACAGCATGTCGAATGTGTTTCATCTTCCAGCAATAAATCAGTGGATTGAGAGATGAATTGAGATAGATGGTCCTGAGATTATAAAGGCGATACTGACACATGTGTATGGAAAATGGCAAACCAAAAACATGAAGTACACATAGAATGTGCCAACTGCAGTTTTTCTCAGTCTTGCAGCGTTTGTCGTATGACAATGGGATTACTATACATATAGATCTTACAAAACTAGCAAACAAACTTCAGCAATAGCACACAGACTACATCATAATTGATAAATATTCTAAATGGCTCTGGTAAGCATGAAATCCTCCTGTCAGTATCACAGCTAGAGTTTTCATTTCAACATTACATACAAAGTACATGTATCAACAACATTGAGCACAACAGGCCTCACTGTTACAACCTTTAAAATTTTGATCTAAAAAAATATCTAGGAAAAAGTGTGCTTTCCCATTACAATTTTTCTCAGTGCTGAAAATCCCTATCCCTATAAAACAGCTTATGTAATACAGACTGTCAGTAAATTATTGCATCTAACCTCACTAAGACATTATAAAATTACAACCAAACTGATAGATATACAAATGTGATAGGTAATGTTCACCTGCCTTACCCATGGGGATGGTATTGGAGGGAGGGGAGGGTGGGGAGTTGGTGAGATGGAGGGGAGGGGGGGGGGGTTTGGTGGAGCAAAATGTGTAGGGGAGGGTCTGAAGTTTGATTTGTATTCACAAGTTGGCTTGTAGGAGCTTTTGATTATCACTAAGGATTTGCCAAATTGTTGTATTAAGAAGGTTTACTTTGTAGAAGGTTGTTTAAATCGCGACAGGAAAAACTGTCTGTTGTACATTTAAATGGGCGCCTGTATTAAGTGGGTAAATTTTAGGGAAAATGTTTGAGCGTTCAGTTGGGACCAAGACAACTGTCCGTAACAAAAGGGTGCCAATAAAGTGGGGTTTGACTGTACATTCAAGTCATGCCTTCATCTTGGAGGCTACACCCTTGCAATCCATGAAAGAGTTTTCTCAGAAGTCAAATTCAGTAAAGAAAAATCAAACCTACAACAAAAAGGGAAAGAGCAATATTACCATGTGCCTGCTGAGTCAGAGGATGTGTGAAATAAAAATATGTCCAATTAAAATAATATCTTGAGTAGAAAATGGTATTTAATTCAAACTGTTCTATTGCATGCTAAGAGATAAACCAAAAAAACCTCAGTCTGCTATTTCAACTTGTAAAAGCAAAGCTACATGTACAATGGATAAGGCCACTACTGTAGTTATAATTATTGACAAATTAAATTTTATAAGCTGTGTTTGGTCTGTTAACATTTTATTCCATATCATTTTTGGTTCATCATTAACTGGTTACTGATTAAAATTGATAAAATTAATAAAAATCGATAAATCAATAACAATATTGGTGACAGAAGTTAAGAGAATTTTTAAAGTGGTAAGATTATCATTGATTTATTTAACCAATCAATAATAACCCATTTAAAATAATTATCAGTTATATTAATTATATTGATTGCTATTCAATGATCAATTTTCATCAATTGGGCATGCAGCTTGCATAGAAAGACAAAGGAAACAAAAATCAAACTTGTTTCAAGATTTTTTAACCAAAGAAAAATTTGAACCCCAACAGCTACATGATCAACTGCATACAGATTATGAGAATAGTAGCCTCCAACAAATTAAAGGCTCACCACAGGCTTTTCTCCCATGAGAAAAGTAGATGAACCCCTCAAGATGTCTGCATTAAAAACTGTTACAAAGGAAATTGTCACTGTCCATTATAAATTATTATTAATGTTTAAGGTTGCTGAACAGTCTTTATGGATGTCTGCAATTTCTGCTACTGACGTCAGTCAGCATGTGCAAAGCTTTGAGGAAAATCAGCATGCACCTACCTGTATATTATACACTGTAGTACAATGATCATTTTTAATTATTTTAGTGTATGTAAATATCACCAAGATTTATTTTCCATCTTAAGATAAAACCGACTGAGTTATAATTATGTAAAACTATTCTTTTCCAGCTGTGCAGTCTTGAATCATTGTAACTGGCACCATTAAAACAGAAAAATTATTCCTCTGAGATGTTCAACATGCAGGTTTTGTGATGGATACATGGCACAATTTCTAATCCATGCTTCAGAAACCCACACCCAAGCTACAACCTGGTCATTACCCACTGGTACTGTCGGTGCTGAGGACCTCATTATCAGGTACGTGTAGATACCACATATCCCATATCCCATTATCCCACGTTTCAAAACCCTTAAGGTGGCTCAAAGGAGTTTTTTGGGTCACACTTCTCTTTTTGAATACGCTTATACATAATCTTACTTTAGCTCAATAAATCTGAATTTCATACCAGATATTAGGCTTGGATGAAAGTTTTGGATGATGCTCTTTTTATGCTAATTAGCGTTTCCATAGCAACGGTAAACAAATGTGGCAAAAAACAGTTTTTCCTCAAAACATTTCATAGGTATCACAAATTATCATTAAATTGCCACAGCAAGTTTCCTTGGACTTAAAATATTACTCCCTGCAAATAGCTCTGACTAACTCCTCGGCAATAAAGAGATCGAGCTTTTCATTCAAATACAGTTTTGCTTGACGTTTTCACTTTTTCAATGTTTCAAGCGCATTTGCATATAAATTCAAAACGAACACATGAAGATGTTTGATACCTTCCCAGTATGTTTTTAAATATATAGGCAATGATATTTCCAAGCATCAGTCCAATTGATTCAGAGAAACATCCCGAAAAGAACCTTTAAAGTTCGAGTATGAAAGCAGCGACCTCGGGATGAAAATCCAGTACATTGAGCGTGCAATGCATGTTTATTTCACACTAGCGCCCGGTGACAAATTCTTCTATGCACGCTTGCTCTGATTTGAATGTTTCCATATTGTAATTATTCAGTATTTTTTTCATTATACGCATTAGTTTTCAAATACATCATGGTTTGTACTCGTCGATAAAATTCCAAATTCAACAGAAGAGATGCTTTGAAAAAAGCAAGAGAAAAGCGGTGGAGTGGACGGCCCCCTATAAGTGACCCACCTGAAAAAGCCGGAAGAAATATTCCCATCCTTCGCTCAAGTCAAAATTTTCTGAATGAAAATTATGTTATCAATCTAAAACTTATAATGGAAGGACTGAAGACATGCTATAGTTGCAATGAAGGTCCATTACTTTTGGAAGATATAAAAAAGTCTCCATCAAGCAACGGCCATGAAAAAATTAAAAAAAAATTAAAAAAAATACTTGAATTTAAATTACGATATGGAAACATTAAAATCAGAGCAAGCATGCATAGAGGAATTTGTCACTGAGCGCTAGTGTGAAATAAACATGCGATGTCACGCTCGTTGTACTGGATTTTCATCCCGAGGTCACTGCTTTCGTACTCGAACTTCAACGGTTCTTTTCAGGATGTTCCTCTGAATCAATTGGACTGAAGCTTGGAAATATTATTGCCTGTATATTTAAAAACATACTGGGAAGGTATCAAACATCTTCATTTGTCGTTTTGAATTTATATGCAAATGCGCTTGAAACTTTTAAAGAGTGAAAACATCAAGCAAAACTGCATTTGAATGAAAAGCTCGATCTCTTTATTGCCGAGGAGTTAGTCAGAGCTACTTGTAGCGAGTAATATTTTAAGTCCAAGGAAACTTTCTGTGGCAATTTAATGATAATTTGTGATACCTATGAAATGTTTTGACCGCTTATATTTAAAACATGAAAAACACATGTTAAAAAATGTTTCTGCGATTTATTCAAAATTGAACAGTTTTATTTGTTTGAAATTTTACCATTTTGTGTGCAATGATGTGTAGATTATAGTGCATTTATTCACTTGTCATGGGTAGCCCAAAAATCAAAAGATATTTAGGAAAAACTGTTTTTCGCCACATTTGTTTACCGTTGCTATGGAAACTCTAATTAGCATAAAAAGATCATCATCCAAAACTTTCATCCAAGCCTAATATCTGGTATGAAATTCAGATTTATTGAGCTAAAGTAAGATTATGTATAAGCGTATTCAAAAAGAGAAGTGTGACCCCAAAAAAACTACTTCGAGCCACCTTAAAGGGATGGTTTCACATTTCAGCGCATGTGCACAGATTAATTTTTTTTATTCGCTTTCTTACCAATTTTATAGGTTAAAAAACCCACTTGTATTTACTTCAGTAATCACATGTACTGTAATTAGTCCAAACCAAAGCAAAGGATGACCAAAATTCACAGAAAAATTAATTTCAACGGTTCACACTGACAAAGTCAACACCGAATAAAACCTTTGACCCAAAGGATTTATTCTACGCTCTGGTGGCTTTCATGGTGTGCATGGGTATCTATAATCATTCATTCAATCAGCTGGCTGACCGCGACATTTTCAAGGGCAAATATCCCGCCACAGTTATCTACTGGCTTCCAATTATTGATCTCAACAGTGAAATTAAATGGGCTATGTCATAGCTTGCACATGTGCCGAATTTTACTGTACTGCAATGTTCAACAGGTCACAGCATGGGGTGGTTGAGTCCTAATACAGCATTCAATTAAGAAGTGTTTCAAATGGGATTCATTGACATAGTCACATATTTTTAGATACCCTTCATATAGAGTCAGTCAAAGAAAGTGGAAAGGAGAGGAATGGATAAAAAAAGCTGGACTCATAGGATCATGAAGGAATATTGTAAAGGTAAGAACTTTGATATTATGCGTGCAGTACATGTAACTAGTTAATTTCAAGTTAACAAAATGCCTCTTGACCAAACTTCTAAAGTTTTGGGGATACCATTACCAGATTTATTGATTGTTTGCACTGATTGATTAAAGGTGAATTCAGAATTGCTATTTTAGTTAACAAACTCCATGAGCAGCCAATGCAAGTGCAAAGGTCACTGGAGGGAAATGATCACATTTGGAGTGGTTACTGAGAGAGAGTAAACTGTACACGTGTGATTATGGAGAGTTGTAAATAGATTATGAATGCTGATATTGGAGCTTTTAAAGAGTCCAGGCTATTTTTCAGTATCATGAATTTATCATTTTTCAATCTTACCGTATTTCCTCGAATAATAGCCGGGGGCGATTTTTTTTTTCCGCACCAAAAGGGGGCAATTATTCGAGGGAAGGCGATTATTTGAGGGAGGCGATTATTTCAAATATTGCTCACTGAAAGTCGTGCCCTAAATATTTGGTTTTATTATCCCATTAAATCAAAAAAATAATCACATAAAATAAACTGAACATGGGCTTTTTAAGTGTTCCAAATTTGGTTTCTTGATTAATTTTCAATGTCAATATCCTCGGCGTCAGAGGATAAAATATAAAAAATAAAAAGAAATATAAAAAAATTTAATTGCTGCGGAACGAGCATAGCGAGTGAGCAGCAACATAATCAGGATTTAAAAGAAATATATGAGAAAAAAAATATAAGCTAGGACAAATCTCGATTTGATCACTTTTTACCAGAATTCACTGCGCCACGAACACATTTTGGGCCAGAATGCACTGCGCCACGAACAATAGCCTCACTTGCTGCTTCAAGCTGTTGGCTGCGAGATTTTTGTAATATTTTGGTCTAACATGTCCCAGTCGAAATCTGAACTCAATCGTCGAAGACTACCGCGAGTTGAGTGAGGACTGTGAGGCATGGCGATAGGACCGTTGGATAGCAAAGATTTTAGAAGATTGTACGGAATAAAAGACAAATTTATTTTGAAATCACTCCGACAGCGGTCGATGTGACTGAACTGAGCTGAGCGCGTGGAGACGCGAACTCGATACGGCTAGCTAGTAACACAACATACTCATTATCAATAATTCACCTAAATTTTCACACCTTCCTCGTGGTGAACGCGTCCTGTACTCAACAATATTCTACAGACATTGCAAGAACTTGATGCGTGAATTACAAAACAAAATTAGTCTTAATATCAGCTGGAGTTTTCGTCGATTCATCCCGGTTACATTTGCTTTGTTTCCCCTCAAAAAATAAAAGAGAAAATTCTATAATAAAAGCAAGACGACAAAACAGCATTATTACAACAAATTTACCGCAGCAATTACTATCTTTTGGATACACTAGTAAATAAAAATATAAAAGATTGTGCGATATAAAAGATTGTGTGATTATATATAAAAATAATTATAGAGATTGTGCGGCCAGTCACCCTTGCTATTTCCTGCTATTTAGTTGTAAACAATTAAATGGAAGCTTGTTTTGTTATCCAAGGTGTCGATTTTTAACTTGACAGGGAGGGGATTAAAGTAAGCGAAAAAGGCGAGAGAGGTGGGGGGGGGGATTATTCGAGGGAGGCGATTATTTTTAATATTTCCGTCGAAGGGGGGCGATTATTTGAGGGAGACGATTAATTGAAGGGCCGGCTATTATTTGAGGAAATACGGTATCTTTTCTTATGGGAAAATGAATGACGGAGGCAGGCGAGCAGGCAAGCATCTTCGGTTTTATTTTTTAAGGCTGCCTCTGTTTTGTTAAATCTGTGATCAGAAACAAATTTGATTTGGTACTAATTCTCGTGTAAACTAAAAGGGAATTGCTGTTTTTGTGGTCATTTAGGATGGTCCAGTTGTTTTTGGTGATTTCCATGAATTTTTCTGGGTTTAAATAAATTGGGTCTCGCATCCAAGATCAGCCACGATTTTTTAAATTTTTTTGCTACGCGAAAACGACAGACAAAACAGCAGACATCGGTTTCATTAAGTTTATGGCTCTGTCCGTTTACATCTGTGATAAGAAGAGTTGAAACCAATCTGTTATCGTCTTTGTGTAAAGCAAATCCACAGGCAACCCAAGCTTACACTGTAAGTTATTTGATAATTATAAGGATACACAAGTAGATACATTGTAATATACAGTGTAAGTGAAAATGTTAGAGATGGAAACAATTTTCCAGCCCATTGGGCCTATTATTTTGTTTTTTGCAAAATAAGGTGTTGTGGTGGGGGAGGGTACCCCCTCCCCCCTCCTCACTAGATCTGCCACTACAGAAGTACAACATGCAGAACTTACATCATGGTTTAAACAGATTTCAGGCTTCACTAACAACTGTGCTTACTATTCAATCAAATGAAAGTAGATAATTCAAAGTTATTTACAAACCCGGGTTAAAGAAAAATACAGAGACCGTTAACAAACAAAAGAAATAGAGAGCAGTGATTTCTACATTTCTACAATTTATTAAGTTGGCAAAATCCTTGCAAACAGCACATCAATTTTACAGAACAATACTAATCTAAATTAAAATTATAAAACTAAATCTAAGGAGATGTTAAAGTCAATTGGCAAAATAATCAAGAAGTGTAGAAAATAGACAATGAGCAACTTTAACTAATTCAACAAATAGCCTACTCAAAAACTAATAGTTCTTGGAAAAATCGTGATAAGTGACTGGGATAAGGTCAGCCACATCTTTCACATTCCAACTGCTTACTACAATGTAGATATATTACTTATTTAATTCTGTTAGTTCAATTCTCTTTTACCTTAACATTGATGTGTTGTTTAACGTAAATCAGTAGTAGACCTAGTTTTATTTATTTTTATTTTTATTTTTGTTCGGGGTTTTGTGTTATGCCCTCACGAGGCCCGCGTTTGGATGTGAGAGCCATTCTGTGAGAAATATTAATTCACAATATTTTCCCCTGCTCGAAAACTACTCTCGTTCTTCAGGATGGGAGAAAATGTTTTGGTCCAGAACTTGTCTTTCTAAATGGTTTGGCCAGCCTGTGGCAACGGAATTAGTGAATTGCCTTTTTCACGATGGCCATTTGTTGCTACTTGTTGTACTTTTAGGGCTTGAAGTTGATTTGTGTGACGTCGTACGGCTTTGTATATCTTGCAGTAAAGCAATCCTGTAGTTATGTAACAAAGGACGTCAATCTAGTAGTGTCAATAATGAGACTAACATTCTTTGAAATCCATTCCAAATTAATAAATGAAAGAAATCCACTGACACCCACTTTGAGATCACTGCAGCAACAACACGCTTGTGAGTCACATGTTCCTGGTATCTGAGATGAAGATGAATAGCCAAGAATCTGTCTGCACTTAAAAGCGACACCACCAAAGAACGAAGCCCATGAAAATAAATAGCCTGAGATTAGAAACGCGATATTATTTTATATATTTGTTAGTCTTTTGTTTGTGTTTTGTTCCATCTCCGTGACAAGGTGCGCAACGGTATGGACCAATAAACCAACACCAAGATCAGAAACAGCCAGACACATGAGCAATGTTTTTAAATAATTTGGCAACTTTTTCTTAGCGTGTGTATTATTATACATTGTAATGCTCAACACGATGGCGGTGTAAGACAAGAAAGCGTTGAAGAATTTTCGGCATGTAAGCTTTAACCGATTATTGTAAGTTTTGGTAGGGTGATGAAGGAGTCTCTAATCATACAGAACATAATATTAGTACAAGTGAGATACGCGATCAAAAGTTACAAGTGTTTTAAGAAAACCCCGCATTTTAAGAAAACGCGAATAGTTTCATCAAACGACGACAGATTATTTTCTGATTAAGCTCAATAAGTTCCGGAAATTTAATGGAGGCCGTGCAAATGCGAAAAGTACGGCCGGAAAAAAAAAACGTTTCACTATGGTCGGGACTATTGGGAACAAACCAGAATCCCATCTGAATGGAATTTTTCCTGGCCTATGCACTACTTACGAACTGTCCCTTTCTCAGTTGTGACCTGAATAAACGTATTGCAGTATGCCTACGACAGCGTGACGAATGTGTTTCATCTTCCAGCAATACATCAGCGGATTGAGAGATGAATTGAGATAAAGTAGCGTTTCAGTGTAAACCAACAAAGTGTCTATATTGGTAGATGGCCCTGAGATTGTAAAGGCAATTATGACACATGTATATGGCAAATAGCAAACCAAAAACACAAAATAAACATAAAATGTGCCAACTGCAGTTTTTCTTAGTCTTGCAACATATGTCATCTGACCATTTGTTATTTGTTGCACTTGTAGGGCTTGAATTTGATTTGTGTGACGTCGTACGGCTTTGTATAAAATTATCTTGCAGTAAAGCAATCCTGTAGTTATGTAACAAACAACTTCAATAGTTGCGAAAATAATGAAAACATCTTTCTCTAAAATTAAAATCCAGTCCAAATCGATCAACAAAAGACCAACACTTAACACCCACATTGAGATCACTACAGCAATAATGCGCTTGTAAGTCACAAGTTCCTGGTATCTGAGATGAAGATGAATAGCTAAGAATCTGTCTGTACTTAAAGCAACAACACCAAAGAATGAAGCCCAAAAAAGTGAATCCGCCGGGATGAGATGCGCCATATATATGGCTTTATAAGTATTATTGTTAGTATTTTGTTGCATCTCCATGACAAGGCGCGCAGTGTACAATGGTTGGACCAATAAACCAACACCACACAATAGCGGTTTAAGACAAGAAACCGTTGAAGACGCAGTTAGCGATGGATGTTAAATACATGTCCTCATCTGCTGTCATGTCGGTATAGAGCTCGTAAGACCTCTGCAAGTTTATATTGTAACGCGTTTTTTTTTTCGAGTAATATCGACAAAATACTTCTTTGCTGTTTTTCTTTTTCCAAAAAATTAACAAACCTCCAGATGTTCAGAACATGTTCCTCTCACACTTCGTTCAGTTGCTTGGTCTGGTTTTAGGTTTGATGCCTACCGTTTTTCCTCAGGATTTCACTGAAATTCGTTTGAATCCTGATTCGTCGTTGGAATATCTAGAATACAGTATTCATCGGAACCCAACACAACTGTACCTTAAAAGGAGAATTAATGGTAACCGTATTTATATTTCGCGTCTCCCTTGAACCTTCTGGCAGATATCTCAGCGCACGAAAAATAATTTTTTTTTCTAATTTGAATATATTTTTCTTTTTACCTAACGATAGGACAGGCTTTTAATTAGCATTAAAGATCGTCCAGTTACATAAATGGCTGCACCCTGTCAGCATGCACAATCTTGTAATCTACCCTGTCAACAAGCGAAACAATGACATCATCCCATTTTGCCAATGAATGATAAGAAATGAGCCATCGGAAAAAAATTTTCCAATTTTCCCAATTATTCGTTTTCAGGTTTTCAGACGTAATGGGCATTTTTTTTCATTTCACTCGTTATATCTTCACGGCTCGTCTTCAAAAACATTTCTCTCTGGTTTTTAGTAGCTCTATAATTATCGCCTAGCAGGTTTCAATAGTCTTATTCTGTCAAATTCATTACCAATATAGACCGATATTTGAAGTCTAAAGTTTCTTTCCTAACAGCCCTATTCTCCCCTTAGGAGATAAAGGAACATTGAAGATAAGAGTTTCTAACTGCACGTCAAGTCAAGGTCAATTGTTGGGCCAAAAGTAATTGAAGGAAAAAACACACGGGTTTAAAACGTTCACAACATGGATGCCTAGCATATTGTCCCTGTGATTATGTGAGATATACACCGTATGCAAATATGGCGGCCGATTTATTATTCTTTTATACGTATGTTAATTAGCCTGACTAGCCTCATTTTAGAGTAAATATTCTTTTAACTTTGCACATGCTAATTAGGCCAGTCAGGCTAATTTACATACACATAAAAGAGTAATAAATCGGCAGCCATATTTGCATTCGGTGTATGACGCAACGGTTTCAATTAAACTCGTTTTACGAAACACAACTGAACATGTGGTTTGAGGATAAAGTCCACGATTGCTCGAATTTGTGCCATTTGTCAATTTCGGAAAATTGCATATTGTTCAAATTATGTAAGAAACGTTTTCACTGCATGACGTGTTGTTTTACAGCTAAAGAAATCGTTACTTTTATTTTTCATGTTGCTAAGTGATTTAACTATCGAATTTCGAATCATGTGATAAGTAGATAGGTTTTCTGGAGCACGTACGGAGTAGCTGAGATCTTTTCGGTCGATTGTTACACATTCTAGGATATTATAGGCATTAAATACGTTTATTTCTACAACGCGAGTCTTCAGTGTCACAGGGAATTGGGGCCAGCAATTAGATTCCCCACACTGAAAGGTGGCGACCCTGCCAGGACTCACTAGGACTTAACAGGATCACAAGGTTATTTCTTCGTACTGAAAACAATACACGTTGCAGCGAGTGGAAAATTATATGTTCACTTGAGCATGGCTCAAACAGAGGACAAATTTAGGAAACAGCTGGAGGTAGCGAAGCTAAAACTGGACGAAATCGTGGGAATTTTAGCGAGTGGAAATGCAGAGGATATTTCTGGGAAGTACAAGCAGATTGGAGAATTGATTAAGCGTTTGGAAAAATCAAAGGATGCGACCGCCGATTACCTGATAGAGACGGACAAGGACTTGGAGTACATCAAACAATGGAAAATGGACCACAAAGAAGACATTTCACCATTCAGAAAAGTACGCGACCAAATAAAGGCTAAAATGGAGGAAATAGCACATAAAGAAACAGAAGTGGAACTTGAGAAGCAATTGTATATTCAACACAAGGTGAACGAAGAGCAAACGAAGCTCAAATTGCATCAACAAAAGGAAATTGAGGAGGCTATTTTTCTTCAAAACCAAAGAGAAGAAGAGTGGTACAGAAAAAAAGCTGGAATTCGAAAAGGAAATTACAGAAAGTCAGTTTCAACGAATGGAAGAAGCGAAAGCCGGGAAAAACACTACTGCGCCGCAATCAGTGAAATTACAGAAATACACAATAACACCCTTTTCCGGCAATTACAAAGATTGGTTACGATTTTGGAATCAATTTACCGTCGAAGTGGATGGTGCCGCGATTTCAGAAATAAGTAAGTTCAATTACCTTCTGGAACTAGTAAAAGGCAAGCCAAAAGAAGACATCCTCGGGCTGCCGCACACAGAGGATGGATACGGCGAAGCGAAGCAGATTTTAGAGCAAACATATGGAAAGGATATCAAAGTCCATAAGGCGCTAATAAAAGAGATGGAGGAACTTCCGGTCATATTCAACATTCACAAGATCGCAATCATTCACGATTTCTACAACAGGCTCTCAAGAGTAATTCACACCCTTAATACAATGAAGAAGCTAGCGTCCGCTCAAAGCATGGTGTATACGCCGATGGATAAGCTGGGTCCAGTGCGAGAAATACTTGTTCAAAAGGATGACGACTGGGAGGAATGGGGGTTGGAACAACTCGTGGAGAACTTACAGAGGTACGTGGAGAAAAACCCCTTGAGAGACGGCGAAGACAACAAAAGGAGGACGGAAGATTTCAAGCACCGCCCGTGGATAAAAGAAAAGGAAAGGCCCGAAAAACTGCTTTTCGGAAACAATAGGGAAAAGCCAGGCTGCAAACCTAATTGCGTGTACTGCAATTCTCAAGAGCATAACGGTCTTAACTGTACAAAAGTACTTGACATAGCCGCCAGACGAGCTATATTACAAAGGGGTGGATTGTGCTGGAACTGCACTGGTAGAGGTCATGGCGTGATGCAATGCAGGTCAAGAGGATGCAAAAACTGTAACAGGAAACATCACACCTCGATATGCGACCAAGAAAAATCTAAGCTTGATCAATTTCAGAATCCAAGAGTTGAGAAGAGTATGAGTGCACTCATGAACCACGCCAGTACCCTTCATCCAACAGTACTAGCCAAAATTGGGGAAGAGGAAGTGCGTGTGATGTTTGATTCGGGCGCCGGGAGTTCCTACTTGTGTACAGATGTGATAACCAAACTTAACTTGAAACCTGCGAGGAAAGAGCCACGCTGCATAGAACAGATGTATGGGACAATGCAGAAAAACGTAGAAGTATACAGTGTTACCGTACATTCACTTGCCGTTGAAGGGTTTTTAATCGACGTCGAATGTATTAACGCCGAAAAAGACATACTCACTCACCTGCCCAATCCAAACATCAAGGCCCTAAAGAAACAGTGCGGCAGATTCAGGAGATTAACCTTTACTGAGGAAGCGACAAGCGACACTATGCCAGTCCATGTCATTCTGGGGGCAGCAGACTACCAACGGATTCGTACTACAGAACCATTAATCCTGGGGGTGGATCCTGACAAAGATCCAGGCGCAGAATTCACGATGCTTGGTTGGACTGTTTATGGAAGTCGACCGGTGACAGAAGGTGTCACAGCAGAAAAGCAATTCCTTCTCATGACTGGTCAAGAAGAGTTTGAGAAGCTGTGCTCGCTGGACGTTTTAGGGCTCAAAGATACAAGGACAACAAAGAACAAGAACATACATGAAGATTTTCTCCAGCAGCTAAATAAGATGCAAGGGTGCTTTTATGAAACAAGGTTGCCGTGGAAAGAGGATCATGTACTACTTCTGACTAACAAAAACCTGTCAGTGGCTCGACTGAACAGTACGACCAGGAAACTGGAGAGAATGGGGAAGCTGGAGGACTACGATCAGATAATGCAAGAACAAGTGGCGACTGGAATTATGGAACCTGTACCACCTCATCAAACGGGCGAGGTAGTGCACTACATTCCCAACCAGGCAGTCATTTGAGAGCAAGCAGAAACGACCAAGATGAGAATTGTCTACGATTGTTCATCAAGGGCCAACATCCAGACCCCCTCTCTCAATGATTGTTTGGAGACTGGACCGCCACTACAGCCTCTCCTATTTGATATTCTTCTCCTGAACTGGATGCGGAAACACTGTGTTACTGGAGACATTCAGAAAGCGTTCCTCCAAATTCGGGTACACGAACAAGACAGAGATGCACAGCGGGTCCTATGGTACGACAACCTAACGGACAGAAACATAGCGGAGTACCGTTTTACTCAAGTGATATTTGGAACAACGTGGAGTCCGTACATCCTTGGGGCGACTCTACAGAAGCACATCAAAGGTTACGACGAAGCGTTCAAGGCCACAGCGCAGGCGCTTTTAGAAGACACCTATGTTGATGACATTCAGGGGGGAGGCGATGTGGAAGAAGACGCGGCTACATTTAAAGAAGAGGCTTCCAACATAATGTCAGAGGGCGGATTTACCCTACACAAATGGCACAGTAACGTGGAACGACTAAATTCAGTTGAGAAAGTGATGGAAGGAGAAGAGACGTACGCGAAGAGTCTGGTAGGAAACAGAGGAAACAGAGAAACTAAAATCCTGGGCAGACTGTGGAACAAGGCGTACGACATGCTGAGTATTGACTTCAAAACTTGCTTAAAGGCGGACAAACCTCTGACAAAGAGGAAAATGATCTCAACAATCAACAGTATTTATGACGTGCTAGGATGGGGTTCTCCAGTCACTATCACTGCTAAGCTCCTTTTTAGCGAAGTATGCCTTCTGAAGTTACATTGGGACACAGAAGTACCAGCCGAGATTCAAAGAGAATGGAAATCGTGGAGAGACAGTCTGCAGAAAGCACCAACCTTGACCGTACCACGCTGTGTTTTCAAGCATAATCGAACCCACTTTGAGATTCATGGCTTTGCGGATGTGAGCAAAGTAGCTGTTTGTGCTGCCTTGTACATCGTGTCATATCAAGACTCGACACCAGTAGACCAGAACTTACTTGCAGCCAAATCAAGAGTTGCGCCAAGGGGGATGAGCATCCCGCGTCTGGAGTTGGTCGCCGCGCACATGTTGGCGAATCTTGAAAACAATGTAAGCTGAGCATTGGCTTCCTTTCCCATTACAGCCTACCATAACTGGGTAGACAGCATTACAGTATTCTGCTGGCTGGCGAATCGTGGAGAGTGGACAACTTTCGTACGCAATCGAGTGAAGATAATTGGCGAGCTCACAAAGTCAGGAACTTGGAGGTACATCCCTACAATGGAGAATCCCAGTGACCTTGGTACACGAGGATCAGCGTCAAACAGGCTCAAGGAATTTTGGCTAAGGGGACCAAGCTGGTTATCGGATGAGTCAGCAAGACCTGAGCAACCAGCCATTTTGGAAACGGATGAGGCTAAAGCGGAGAGACACAAGAAAGAAATGTTGCTACTGGCGGAGGACAAAGCACATGAAGCCGTCAAGGACTGGGCAGAAGGCCTGTTGAACAAGTTCCCTTACTGGAAGTTACTGCGCATATCGATTCATAGATGGCTGCAAGAAATCAAGACGGGTTGGACCAATCACCAAGCCTGAAATTGGGAAAGCAGAGAAAAAATGGATTCAGATCACACAAGAGACATGTAACATGAAAACTGACCTCAGACTGGCCAAAGATGAAGATGGATTAATTAGGTGCAACGAAAGAATCCAGGGCTATATTCCTATCTTCATTCCGAGAGAATCAGCGTTAGCGCATCGCATCATCGAACACTACCATGTACAAACCTTGCATGGGGGAGTGGCGGCGACCATGAACAAAGTGCGACAGAGGTATTGGGTTCCAAGACTGAGATCCCTGGTTAAGAGTGTTCGACATAGTTGTAACTATTGCAAGAAGTACCACATGACAGTCCTAAATGCTCCACCCACCTCAGCCTTACAGAAGTTCAGAACAGAATTTACCGAACCGTTTAACGTCACTAGGGTAGACTTTGCTGGGCCACTCCTGTACAAATCTGGAAGCGAGACTGGAAAGGCTTATGTTGCACAGTTCACATGCGCAAGTACAAGGGCGGTACACTTGAAGCTGTGTAAGGACATGACGGCGAAAGAGTTTAAACGAGGCTTTAAAGAGTTCGTTGTGCGACGAGGCGTGTCAAATCTGATAGTCAGTGACAATGCCAAGACTTTCCAAGCAACGAAAAAGTGGCTATCGACCCTACAGAAAGACGAGAACCTCTTTAACTATCTAGCCACAAAGGAGATCGGATGGAAATATAACATGTCCCGCGCGCCGTGGTGGGGCAGATTCTTCGAGGGGCTGATTGGCATCATGAAGAACGCTCTTTCTAAAGCAATTGGACGAGCGTTGTTGAGATTTGAAGAGCTTGAGGAGGTTTTGTTAGACGTGGAATCATTCCTGAACAACCGACCCCTTTGCTACATGGGAGAAGAATTTGAAACACCGGTAATCACACCAAATCTACTGTTGCATGGACAACCAGCACCTTACCTTGAAGAAAATTGTGATGAGATGAGCGACAGGGAAGAGATGACCAGACGACTAAGATATTTGAAGACTTGCCGAGATAACGTCCGTAAACGTTGGCTAAATGAGTACCTTCACGCCTTGCAGGAGCGTTTTAACTCTCGGCCCGAAGCGCGACATGGTACGACTTGTATGGAAAAAGGTTCATTGGTACTGATAAAAGACACGACAAAGAACAAAGCAAACTGGAAAGTTGGCCGTATCATTAACCCAATCGTTGGAAAGGATGGAGTCACCAGAGGATACAAGATCCTAACTGGCAGTGGGTACGTCATCGAGAGGCCCCAACAGTTGGTGTGCGATTTGGAAATCGGTGGCGTAGGTAATGACTCCAGTTCCTCTGATGGTAACGCCGGACCAAGCGGCGATGTTCAACAGCAGCGACCGGCGGTCAGGGTGGGGTGAGAAGCAAGGCGCACAGCAGCGGATCGTTTGGTAGGAATAATGGCGAACGAGAATGAGGAGGACTGAAGTATCGACGTCGAACTAGTAGATGAAGTTGCGAAGAACATTGCATGACAGTTCGTCACGCTAATGAACTCAATATCAGAACTATTTTCTGCATTTATAATCGAACGAGTTAACATTTTATTTCGCAATTACTCTTTCTGATTTACAGGATACAATGAACAGTGAGATCAATTGAGCACCAGTAACTAGCTATATTAAAGATACATCGAACTTTAATAGGGGGAGTGTGTAAGAAATGTTTTCACTGCGTGACGTGTTGTTTTACAGCTAAAGAAATCGTTACTTTTATTTTTCATGTTGCTAAGTGATTTAACTATCGAATTTCGAATCATGTGATAAGTAGATAGGTTTTCTGGAGCACGTACGGAGTAGCTGAGATCTTTTCGAGTTGATTGTTACACATTCTAGGATATTATAGGCATTAAATACGTTTATTTCTACAACGCGAGTCTTCAGTGTCACAGGGAATTGGGGCCAGCAATTAGATTCCCCACAATTACCATCAAATTTTTCTTACTATTATTATATCAAACAAATCGTTCCTTATTAATATTTCAATTACTGAACAATTTCACAGCTAATAAACAAACACACAGAAAGAAAACATGCAAGGAAAAAAGAACATCCACTGTAAGCATGTGAATTAATACAGAAGTACAACAGTTCCAGAAGTATGGAACAAATCATATAAAGTAAAAAACCTATCGTCGCGTAACTACTCCACTAACTATTCAATGAAACTAAAGTAGATGAAAAGGAGTTATTTATGTATTTAAAAACCGTGAAAGAAAAATGAAAAGACAATAAATAAAATAAAGAAATGGAGAAATTTCCGTAATCATGTCGGTCACATCTTTCAATTTTGAACTGCTTCACAATTGCTTTACTGATTCTGTGAGATCAATTCTCTTCTGCCTTGACTTACATGCATAGATGTGTAGTTTGCGCAAATAAGAAGTAAATCTAGATCTTTTGACAATTCTTTTTAGTAAGAACTGTCGGCTGTAGATTTAGTTTAAGAAGAGGCCGGTGAGAAATATTTTTCCCTGCTCGAAAGCGTTTCTTCATGTAAACATCTGTTACAATCTTCTTTACGCAGACACATGTAGTTGTCATTTATTACACTTATCGTATCATGAAAACGGTGTTAATGTTTAATCTACACGCAACAAAAATCCCTCCCATAATCTAATCTACCCCAACATATATACCAAAATATTCCAAGATTCGCAAATTTCATTTTGAACCCTTTCACAGCTCCCAGAGTCAATTAAGGAGACATGAAGTGTAGTCCTAACTTTTGAGTCTGTCGACAAAATCCTATGGTGTGACCATTCAAATGAAACCTCTTCAGCAGTACTTTTGCATGATACAATTTGTTTTTCAGTGGTTTACAAAATGAAATCTGGGATTTTTCTTTAGTTTTTATTTTTGGCATGAAGTTTTAAGGTCATGTTTTTGAAACCCTGAGTCTGGGACGGTGGGGGGAGGCCACCTCGCCATTCGTAACTTTACTGGAGAGAACATAACAATGAAACTTGGGAGAGTATACAGTACGTCCAAAACAGTTTCCATCGAGGTCCGGAAAATAGGTCAATCACGTCCAATAATGTGAAATTACGCTGTCTATTCTACAAAGCCGCCATCTTGTATTTCTTGATTTCTCCAAAACCTCAGACAACCGTTCAAGTTGACTCAAAAGCGATCAAAACCAATAAAAAAAACATGTTTCAATAAAGTAAAACAAAATCCAAATTCCCCAAAATATGGCTGTCAAATGGAAATGTCTTGGAAACATGCAGTCAAGTAAGAATAAAACACCAAATATTTGGTTTTAACGAAAGTCACAAAGTTTGGTGGTGGTTGCTTAAATATTTAAACAAGTTATGAATTTTCAAACTCAGCGCGGGCACTTTGTTCCTCTACCCACCCCACCCCACTCCCCCCCCCCACTCCCACCCCCACCCACTCCCACCCCCACCCCCCGCATTTTCAATACTTTTTGTGCGAGTGGTTATTCAGTTTATCCCATTTACATTATAAATTAATATTTTCTTTTCAGACAACCTACATGTGAATTCAGTTAAATGGAAGAGGGATGATAAGGACAAATTAATGAGTACAAGAATCACAGTCAGAAGCAGGAGGAAACAGCGCTGTAAAAGTGAGTATTTTTGCATTACACATAAATAGTAGCTCCCGCAAGTTGACAAGAAATGACGGCTGACCGAATTTCTAAACTTCAGAGATATCAAAACCAGATATATTTACTTTCTACACAGATTTGGTGCTGATTCTCGTGAATACGGTAGCTGAATTTTAGATGGTCCGGTTGTTTTACGCAATTTCAGTGATTTTTCCGGGTTTCAATTAAATTGGATTTCAAATTAGTTACTTTTTAATATGCAATTTTTTTCGATTCCTTTTTTTAACGGGAAAGCAAACGACGACAATGACTTTCGGTTTCATTTAGTCTACGCCTCCGTTTTGTCAGTTTTCAACTGCGAACAAAAACATAATACAGCATCACTAGACAACATAACATCCAACATTTCTAGACAACGTTCAATATCACTAGACATCATCCAATATCACTAGACATCGTCCAACATCACTAGACATCATCCAATATCACTAGACATCGTCCAATATCACTAGACATCGTCCAACATCACTAGACATCATCCAATATCACTAGACATCGTCCAACATCACTAGACATCATCCAAAATCACTAGACATCGTCCAATATCACTAGACATCGTCCAATATCACTAGACATCGTCCAATATCACTAGACATCGTCCCATATCACTAGACATCGTCCAATATCACTAGACATCCAATATCACAAGACATCGTCCAATATCACTAGACATCATCCAATATCACTAGACATCGTCCAACATCACTAGACATCATCCAATATCACTAGACATCGTCCAATATCACTAGAAATCGTCCAACATCACTAGACATCATCCAATATCACTAGACATCGTCCAATATCACTAGACATCGTCCCATATCACTAGACATAATACAACATCACTAGACATAATACATCACTAGACATGCTTTAACATTACTAGACAACATATCGTCCAATATCACTAGACATGATTCAATATCACTAGACATCATCCAATATCACTAGACATCAATCCAATATCACTAGACATCGTCCCATATCACTAGACACCGTCCCATATCACTAGAAATAATACATCACTAGACATCCTTTAACATTACTAGACAACATATCATCCATTATCACTAGACGTCGTCAAATATCACTAGACATCGTCAAATATCACTAGACATCATCAAATATCACTAGAGATCATCCCATATCACTAGACATCATCCAATATCACTAGACATCATCCAATATCACTAGACATCGTCCAACATCACTAGACATCATCCAATATCACTAGACATCGTCCAATATCACTAGACATCGTCCCATATCACTAGACATAATACAACATCACTAGACATAATACAACATCACTAGACATGCTTTAACATTACTAGACGACATATCGTCCAATATCACTAGACATGATTCAATATCACTAGACATCGTCCAATATCACTAGACATCATCCAATATCACTAGACATCATCCAATATCACTAGACATCATCCAATATCACTAGACATCGTCCAATATCACTAGACATCGTCCAACGTCACTAGACATCGTCCAACATCACTGGACATCGTCCAATATCACTAGACATCGTCCCATATCACTAGACATAATACAACATCACTAGACATAATACAACATCACTAGACATGCTTTAACATAACTAGACGTGCTTTAGCATTACTAGACAACATATCGTCCAATATCACTAGACATGATCCGATATCACTAGACATCGTCCAATATCACTAGACATCATCCAATATCACTAGACATCATCCAATATCACTAGACATCGTCCAATATCACTAGACATCGTCCAATATCACTAGACATCATCCAATATCACTAAACATCATCCAATATCACTAGACATCATCCAATATCACTAGACATCATCCAATATCACTTGACATCGTCCAATATCTCTAGACATCGTCCAATATCACTAGACAACGTCCAATATCACTAGACATCGTCCCACATCACTAGACATAATACAGCATCACTAGACATACTTTAACATTACTAGACAACATACCGTC
The DNA here is from genome assembly GCA_022457155.1 of Cladopsammia gracilis. Classification (NCBI taxonomy): domain Eukaryota; kingdom Metazoa; phylum Cnidaria; class Anthozoa; order Scleractinia; family Dendrophylliidae; genus Cladopsammia; species Cladopsammia gracilis. The sequence goes on along the minus strand of JAJGOT010000525.1, from coordinate 70,862 downwards.
CAATATCACTACACATGATCCAATATCACTAGACATCGTCCAATATCACTAGACATCGTCCCATATCACTAGACATGATACAACATCACTAGACATGCTTTACATTACTAGACATCATATCGTCCAATATCACTAGACATAATCCAATATCACTAGACATGATCCAATATCACTAGACATCATCCAATATCACTACACATCATCCAATATCACTACACATCGTCCCATATCACTAGACATCGTCCCATATCACTAGAAATAATACAACATCACTAGACATAATACAGCATCACTAGACATGCTTTAACATTACTAGACGACATATCGTCCAATATCACTAGACATCATCCAATGTCACTAGACAGCGTCCCATATCACTAGAAATAATACAACATCACTAGACATAATACAACATCACTTGACATGCTTTAACACTACTAGACAACATATCATCCATTATCACTAGACATCGTCCAATATCACTAGACATTATCCAATATCACTAGACATCGTCCCATATCACTAGACATAATACAACCTCACTAGACATAATACAACATCACTAGACATGCTTTAACTTAACTAGACGTGCTTTAGCATTACTAGACAACATATCGTCCAATATCACTAGACATGATCCGATATCACTAGACATCGTCCAATATCACTAGACATCATCCAATATCACTAGACATCATCCAATATCACTAGACATCGTCCAATATCACTAGACATCGTCCAATATCACTAGACATCATCCAATATCACTAAACATCATCCAATATCACTAGACATCATCCAATATCACTAGACATCATCCAATATCACTTGACATCGTCCAATATCTCTAGACATCGTCCAATATCACTAGACAACGTCCAATATCACTAGACATCGTCCCATATCACTAGACATAATACAGCATCACTAGACATACTTTAACATTACTAGACAACATACCGTCCAATATCACTACACATGATCCAATATCACTAGACATCGTCCAATATCACTAGACATCGTCCCATATCACTAGACATGATACAACATCACTAGACATGCTTTACATTACTAGACATCATATCGTCCAATATCACTAGACATAATCCAATATCACTAGACATGATCCAATATCACTAGACATCATCCAATATCACTACACATCATCCAATATCACTACACATCGTCCCATATCACTAGACATCGTCCCATATCACTAGAAATAATACAACATCACTAGACATAATACAGCATCACTAGACATGCTTTAACATTACTAGACGACATATCGTCCAATATCACTAGACATCATCCAATGTCACTAGACAGCGTCCCATATCACTAGAAATAATACAACATCACTAGACATAATACAACATCACTTGACATGCTTTAACACTACTAGACAACATATCATCCATTATCACTAGACATCGTCCAACATCACTAGACATCATCAAATATCACTAGACATCGTCCAATATCACTAGACATCATCCAATATCACTAAACATCATCCAATATCACTAGACATTGTCCAATATCACTAGACATCATCCAATATCACTAGACATCGTCCAATATCTCTAGACATCGTCCAATATCACTAGACAACGTCCAATATCACTAGACATCGTCCCATATCACTAGACATAATACAACATCACTAGACATACTTTAACATTACTAGACAACATACCGTCCAATATCACTACACATGATCCAATATCACTAGACATTGTCCAATATCACTAGACATCCAATATTACTAGACATCATCCAATATCACTAGACATCATCCCATATCACTAGACACCGTCGCATATCACTAGAAATAATACATCACTAGACATACTTTAACATTACTAGACAACATATCATCCATTATCACTAGATATCGTCCAATATCACTAGACATCCTCAAATATCACTAGACATCGTCAAATATCACTAGACATCATCAAATATCACTAGAGGTCATCCCATATCACTAGACATCATCCAATATCACTAGGCATCGTCCAACATCACTAGACATCGTCCAACATCACTAGACATCGTCCAATATCTCTAGACATCGTCCAACATCACTAGACATCGTCCAATATCACTAGACATCGTCCCATATCACTAGACACCGTCGCATATCACTAGAAATAATACATCACTAGACATGCTTTAACATTACTAGACAACATGTCCATTATCACTAGACATCGTCCAATATCACTAGACATCCTCAAATATCACTAGACATCGTCAAATATCACTAGACATCATCAAATATCACTAGAGGTCATCCCATATCACTAGACATCATCCAATATCACTAGACATCATCCAATATCACTAGGCATCGTCCAACAACACTAGACATCGTCCAACATCACTAGACATCGTCCCCTATCACTAGACATAATACAACATCACTAGACATGCTTTACATTACTAGACATCATATCGTCCAATATCACTAGACATGATCCAATATCACTAGACATCATCCAATATCACTAGACATCGTCCCATATCACTAGACATCGTCCCATATCACTAGAAATAATACAACATCACTTGACATGCTTTAACATTACTAGACAACATATCATCCAATATCACTAGACATCGTCCAATATCACTAGACATCGTCCAATATCACTAGACATTATCCAATATCACTAGACAGCGTCCCATATCACTAGACATTATACAACATCACTAGACATAATACAAACATCACTAGACATGCTTTAACATTACTAGACAACATATCATCCATTATCACTAGACATCGTCCAATATCACTAGACATCGTCAAATATCACTAGACATCGTCAAATATCACTAGACATCATCAAATATCACTAGAGATCATCCCATATCACTAGACATCATCCAATATCACTAGACATCATCCAATATCACTAGACATCGTCCAACATCACTAGACATCGTCCAATATCACTAGACATCGTCCCATATCACTACACATAATACAACATCACTAGACATAATACAACATCACTAGACATGCTTTAACATTACTAGACGACATATCGTCCAATATCACTAGACATGATTCAATATCACTAGACATCGTCCAATATCACTAGACATCATCCAATATAACTAGACATCATCCAATATCACTAGACATCGTCCAATATCACTAGACATCCTCCAACATCACTAGACATCGTCCAACATCACTGGACATCGTCCAACATCACTAGACATCGTCCCACATCACTAGACATAATACAGCATCACTAGACATAATACAACATCACTAGACATAATACAACATCACTAGACATGCTTTAACATTACTAGACGTGCTTTAACATTACTAGACAACATATCGTCCAATATCACTAGACATGATCCAATATCACTAGACATCATCCAATATCACTAGACATCATCCAATATCACTAGACATCGTCCAATATCACTAGACATCGTCCAATATCACTAAACATCATCCAATATCACTAGACATCATCCAATATCACTAGACATCATCCAATATCACTAGACATCATCCAATATCACTTGACATCGTCCAATATCTCTAGACATCGTCCAATATCACTAGACAACGTCCAATATCACTAGACATCGTCCCATATCACTAGACATAATACAACATCACTAGACATACTTTAACATTACTAGACAACATACCGTCCAATATCACTACACATGATCCAATATCACTAGACATCGTCCAATATCACTAGACATCATTCAATATCACTAGACATCGTCCCATATCACTAGACACCGTCCCATATCACTAGAAATAATACAACATCACTAGACATGCTTTAACATTACTAGACATCGTCCAATATCTCTAGACATCGTCAAATACCACTAGACATCGTCAAATATCACTAGACATCATCAAATATCACTAGAGATCATCCCATATCACTAGACATCATCCAATATCACTAGACATCATCCAATATCACTAGACATCGTCCAACATCACTAGACATCGTCCAACATCACTAGACATCGTCCAATATCACTAGACATCGTCCAATATCACCAGACATCGTCCCATATCACTAGACATGATACAACATCACTAGACATGCTTTACATTACTAGACATCATATCGTCCAATATCACTAGACATAATCCAATATCACTAGACATCATCCAATATCACTACACATCATCCAATATCACTACACATCATCCAATATCACTAGACATCGTCCCATATCACTAGACAGCGTCCCATATCACTAGAAATGATACAACATCACTAGACATAATACAACATCACTTGACATGCTTTAACATTACTAGACAACATATCATCCATTATCACTAGACATCGTCCAATATCACTAGACATTATCCAATATCACTAGACATCGTCCCATATCACTAGACATAATACAACCTCACTAGACATAATACAACATCACTAGACATGCTTTAACATTACTAGACAACATATCGTCCAATATCACTAGACATGATCCAATATCACTAGACATCGTCCAATATCACTAGACATCATCCAATATCACTAGACATCGTCCAACATCACTAGACATCATCAAATATCACTAGACATCGTCCAATATCACTAGACATCATCCAATATCACTAAACATCATCCAATATCACTAGACATTGTCCAATATCACTAGACATCATCCAATATCACTAGACATCGTCCAATATCTCTAGACATCGTCCAATATCACTAGACAACGTCCAATATCACTAGACATCGTCCCATATCACTAGACATAATACAACATCACTAGACATACTTTAACATTACTAGACAACATACCGTCCAATATCACTACACATGATCCAATATCACTAGACATCGTCCAATATCACTAGACATCCAATATTACTAGACATCCAATATCACTAGACATCATCCCATATCACTAGACACCGTCGCATATCACTAGAAATAATACATCACTAGACATACTTTAACATTACTAGACAACATATCCATTATCACTAGACATCGTCCAATATCACTAGACATCCTCAAATATCACTAGACATCGTCAAATATCACTAGACATCATCAAATATCACTAGAGGTCATCCCATATCACTAGACATCATCTAATATCACTAGACATCATCCAATATCACTAGGCATCGTCCAACATCACTAGACATCGTCCAACATCACTAGACATCGTCCAACATCACTAGACATCGTCCAATATCTCTAGACATCGTCCAACATCACTAGACATCGTCCAATATCACTAGACATCGTCCCATATCACTAGACACCGTCGCATATCACTAGAAATAATACATCACTAGACATGCTTTAACATTACTAGACAACATATCCATTATCACTAGACATCGTCCAATATCACTAGACATCCTCAAATATCACTAGACATCGTCAAATATCACTAGACATCATCAAATATCACTAGAGGTCATCCCATATCACTAGACATCATCCAATATCACTAGACATCATCCAATATCACTAGGCATCGTCCAACAACACTAGACATCGTCCAACATCACTAGACATCGTCCCCTATCACTAGACATAATACAACATCACTAGACATGCTTTACATTACTAGACATCATATCGTCCAATATCACTAGACATGATCCAATATCACTAGACATCATCCAATATCACTAGACATCATCCAATATCACTAGACATCGTCCCATATCACTAGACATCGTCCCATATCACTAGAAATAATACATCACTTGACATGCTTTAACATTACTAGACAACATATCATCCAATATCACTAGACATCGTCCAATATCACTAGACATTATCCAATATCACTAGACAGCGTCCCATATCACTAGACATAATACAACATCACTAGACATAATACAAACATCACTACACATGCTTTAACATTACTAGACAACATATCATCCATTATCACTAGACATCGTCCAATATCACTAGACATCGTCAAATATCACTAGACATCGTCAAATATCACTAGACATCATCAAATATCACTAGAGATCATCCCATATCACTAGACATCATCCAATATCACTAGACATCATCCAATATCACTAGACATCGTCCAACATCACTAGACATCGTCCAATATCACTAGACATCGTCCCATATCACTACACATAATACAACATCACTAGACATAATACAACATCACTAGACATGCTTTAACATTACTAGACGACATATCGTCCAATATCACTAGACATGATTCAATATCACTAGACATCGTCCAATATCACTAGACATCATCCAATATAACTAGACATCATCCAATATCACTAGACATCGTCCAATATCACTAGACATCCTCCAACATCACTAGACATCGTCCAACATCACTGGACATCGTCCAACATCACTAGACATCGTCCCACATCACTAGACATAATACAGCATCACTAGACATAATACAACATCACTAGACATAATACAACATCACTAGACATGCTTTAACATTACTAGACGTGCTTTAACATTACTAGACAACATATCGTCCAATATCACTAGACATGATCCAATATCACTAGACATCATCCAATATCACTAGACATCATCCAATATCACTAGACATCGTCCAATATCACTAGACATCGTCCAATATCACTAAACATCATCCAATATCACTAGACATCATCCAATATCACTAGACATCATCCAATATCACTAGACATCATCCAATATCACTTGACATCGTCCAATATCTCTAGACATCGTCCAATATCACTAGACAACGTCCAATATCACTAGACATCGTCCCATATCACTAGACATAATACAACATCACTAGACATACTTTAACATTACTAGACAACATACCGTCCAATATCACTACACATGATCCAATATCACTAGACATCGTCCAATATCACTAGACATCATTCAATATCACTAGACATCGTCCCATATCACTAGACACCGTCCCATATCACTAGAAATAATACAACATCACTAGACATGCTTTAACATTACTAGACATCGTCCAATATCTCTAGACATCGTCAAATACCACTAGACATCGTCAAATATCACTAGACATCATCAAATATCACTAGAGATCATCCCATATCACTAGACATCATCCAATATCACTAGACATCATCCAATATCACTAGACATCGTCCAACATCACTAGACATCGTCCAACATCACTAGACATCGTCCAATATCACTAGACATCGTCCAATATCACCAGACATCGTCCCATATCACTAGACATGATACAACATCACTAGACATGCTTTACATTACTAGACATCATATCGTCCAATATCACTAGACATAATCCAATATCACTAGACATCATCCAATATCACTACACATCATCCAATATCACTACACATCATCCAATATCACTAGACATCGTCCCATATCACTAGACAGCGTCCCATATCACTAGAAATGATACAACATCACTAGACATAATACAACATCACTTGACATGCTTTAACATTACTAGACAACATATCATCCATTATCACTAGACATCGTCCAATATCACTAGACATTATCCAATATCACTAGACATCGTCCCATATCACTAGACATAATACAACCTCACTAGACATAATACAACATCACTAGACATGCTTTAACATTACTAGACAACATATCGTCCAATATCACTAGACATGATCCAATATCACTAGACATCGTCCAATATCACTAGACATCATCCAATATCACTAGACATCGTCCAACATCACTAGACATCATCAAATATCACTAGACATCGTCCAATATCACTAGACATCATCCAATATCACTAAACATCATCCAATATCACTAGACATTGTCCAATATCACTAGACATCATCCAATATCACTAGACATCGTCCAATATCTCTAGACATCGTCCAATATCACTAGACAACGTCCAATATCACTAGACATCGTCCCATATCACTAGACATAATACAACATCACTAGACATACTTTAACATTACTAGACAACATACCGTCCAATATCACTACACATGATCCAATATCACTAGACATCGTCCAATATCACTAGACATCCAATATTACTAGACATCCAATATCACTAGACATCATCCCATATCACTAGACACCGTCGCATATCACTAGAAATAATACATCACTAGACATACTTTAACATTACTAGACAACATATCCATTATCACTAGACATCGTCCAATATCACTAGACATCCTCAAATATCACTAGACATCGTCAAATATCACTAGACATCATCAAATATCACTAGAGGTCATCCCATATCACTAGACATCATCTAATATCACTAGACATCATCCAATATCACTAGGCATCGTCCAACATCACTAGACATCGTCCAACATCACTAGACATCGTCCAACATCACTAGACATCGTCCAATATCTCTAGACATCGTCCAACATCACTAGACATCGTCCAATATCACTAGACATCGTCCCATATCACTAGACACCGTCGCATATCACTAGAAATAATACATCACTAGACATGCTTTAACATTACTAGACAACATATCCATTATCACTAGACATCGTCCAATATCACTAGACATCCTGAAATATCACTAGACATCTTCAAATATCACTAGACATCATCAAATATCACTAGAGGTCATCCCATATCACTAGACATCATCCAATATCACTAGACATCATCCAATATCACTAGGCATCGTCCAACATCACTAGACATCGTCCAACATCACTAGACATCGTCCCCTATCACTAGACATAATACAACATCACTAGACATGCTTTACATTACTAGACATCATATCGTCCAATATCACTAGACATGATCCAATATCACTAGACATCATCCAATATCACTAGACATCATCCAATGTCACTAGACATCGTCCCATATCACTAGACATCGTCCCATATCACTAGAAATAATACAACATCACTTGACATGCTTTAACATTACTAGACAACATATCATCCAATATCACTAGACATCGTCCAATATCACTAGACATCGTCCAATATCACTAGACATTATCCAATATCACTAGACAGCGTCCCATATCACTAGACATAATACAACATCACTAGACATAATACAAACATCACTAGACATGCTTTAACATTACTAGACAACATATCATCCATAATCACTAGACATCGTCCAATATCACTAGACATCGTCAAATATCACTAGACATCGTCAAATATCACTAGACATCATCAAATATCACTAGAGATCATCCCATATCACTAGACATCATCCAATATCACTAGACATCATCCAATATCACTAGACATCGTCCAACATCACTAGACATCGTCCAATATCACTAGACATCGTCCCATATCACTACACATAATACAACATCACTAGACATAATACAACATCACTAGACATGCTTTAACATTACTAGACGACATATCGTCCAATATCACTAGACATGATTCAATATCACTAGACATCGTCCAATATCACTAGACATCATCCAATATCACTAGACATCATCCAATATCACTAGACATCGTCCAATATCACTAGACATCCTCCAACATCACTAGACATCGTCCAACATCACTGGACATCGTCCAACATCACTAGACATCGTCCCACATCACTAGACATAATACAACATCACTAGACATAATACAACATCACTAGACATAATACAACATCACTAGACATGCTTTAACATTACTAGACAACATATCGTCCAATATCACTAGACATAATCCAATATCACTAGACATCATCCAATATCACTAGACATCATCCAATATCACTAGACATCGTCCAATATCACTAGACATCGTCCAATATCACTAAACATCATCCAATATCACTAAACATCATCCAATATCACTAGACATCATCCAATATCACTAGACATCATCCAATATCACTAGACATCATCCAATATCACTTGACATCGTCCAATATCTCTAGACAACGTCCAATATCACTAGACATCGTCCCATATCACTAGACATAATACAACATCACTAGACATACTTTAACATTACTAGACAACATACCGTCCAATATCACTACACATGATCCAATATCACTAGACATCGTCCAATATCACTAGACATCATTCAATATCACTAGACATCGTCCCATATCACTAGACACCGTCCCATATCACTAGAAATAATGCAACATCACTAGACATGCTTTAACATTACTAGACATCGTCCAATATCTCTAGACATCGTCAAATACCACTAGACATCGTCAAATATCACTAGACATCATCAAATATCACTAGAGATCATCCCATATCACTAGACATCATCCAATATCACTAGACATCATCCAATATCACTAGACATCGTCCAACATCACTAGACATCGTCCAATATCACTAGACATCGTCCAATATCACCAGACATCGTCCCATATCACTAGACATGATACAACATCACTAGACATGCTTTACATTACTAGACATCATATCGTCCAATATCACTAGACATAATCCAATATCACTAGACATGATCCAATATCACTACACATCATCCAATATCACTACACATCATCCAATATCACTAGACATCGTCCCATATCACTAGACAGCGTCCCATATCACTAGAAATGATACAACATCACTAGACATAATACAACATCACTTGACATGCTTTAACATTACTAGACAACATATCATCCATTATCACTAGACATCGTCCAATATCACTAGACATTATCCAATATCACTAGACATCGTCCCATATCACTAGACATAATACAACCTCACTAGACATAATACAACATCACTAGACATGCTTTAACATTACTAGACAACATATCGTCCAATATCACTAGACATGATCCAATATCACTAGACATCGTCCAATATCACTAGACATCATCCAATATCACTAGACATCGTCCAACATCACTAGACATCATCAAATATCACTAGACATCGTCCAATATCACTAGACATCATCCAATATCACTAAACATCATCCAATATCACTAGACATTGTCCAATATCACTAGACATCATCCAATATCACTAGACATCGTCCAATATCTCTAGACATCGTCCAATATCACTAGACAACGTCCAATATCACTAGACATCGTCCCATATCACTAGACATAATACAACATCACTAGACATACTTTAACATTACTAGACAACATATCATCCATTATCACTAGACATCGTCCAATATCACTAGACATCCTCAAATATCACTAGACATCGTCAAATATCACTAGACATCATCAAGTATCACTAGAGGTCATCCCATATCACTAGACATCATCCAATATCACTAGACATCATCCAATATCACTAGGCATCGTCCAACATCACTAGACATCGTCCAACATCACTAGACATCGTCCAATATCTCTAGACATCGTCCAACATCACTAGACATCGTCCAATATCACTAGACATCGTCCCATATCACTAGACACCGTCGCATATCACTAGAAATAATACATCACTAGACATGCTTTAACATTACTAGACAACATATCCATTATCACTAGACATCGTCCAATATCACTAGACATCCTCAAATATCACTAGACATCGTCAAATATCACTAGACATCATCAAATATCACTAGAGGTCATCCCATATCACTAGACATCATCCAATATCACTAGACATCATCCAATATCACTAGGCATCGTCCAACATCACTAGACATCGTCCAACATCACTAGACATCGTCCCCTATCACTAGACATAATACAACATCACTAGACATGCTTTACATTACTAGACATCATATCGTCCAATATCACTAGACATGATCCAATATCACTAGACATCATCCAATATCACTAGACATCATCCAATATCACTAGACATCGTCCCATATCACTAGACATCGTCCCATATCACTAGAAATAATACAACATCACTTGACATGCTTTAACATTACTAGACAACATATCATCCAATATCACTAGACATCGTCCAATATCACTAGACATCGTCCAATATCACTAGACATTATCCAATATCACTAGACAGCGTCCCATATCACTAGACATAATACAACATCACTAGACATAATACAAACATCACTAGACATGCTTTAACATTACTAGACAACATATCATCCATTATCACTAGACATCGTCCAATATCACTAGACATCGTCAAATATCACTAGACATCGTCAAATATCACTAGACATCATCAAATATCACTAGAGATCATCCCATATCACTAGACATCATCCAATATCACTAGACATCATCCAATATCACTAGACATCGTCCAACATCACTAGACATCGTCCAATATCACTAGACATCGTCCCATATCACTAGACATAATACAACATCACTAGACATAATACAACATCACTAGACATGCTTTAACATTACTAGACGACATATCGTCCAATATCACTAGACATGATTCAATATCACTAGACATCGTCCAATATCACTAGACATCATCCAATATCACTAGACATCATCCAATATCACTAGACATCGTCCAATATCACTAGACATCCTCCAACATCTCTAGACATCGTCCAACATCACTGGACATCGTCCAACATCACTAGACATCGTCCCACATCACTAGACATAATACAACATCACTAGACATAATACAACATCACTAGACATAATACAACATCACTAGACATAATACAACATTACTAGACGTGCTTTAACATTACTAGACAACATATCGTCCAATATCACTAGACATGATCCAATATCACTAGACATCATCCAATATCACTAGACATCATCCAATATCACTAGACATCGTCCAATATCACTAGACATCGTCCAATATCACTAAACATCATCCAATATCACTAAACATCATCCAATATCACTAGACATCATCCAATATCACTAGACATCATCCAATATCACTAGACATCATCCAATATCACTTGACATCGTCCAATATCTCTAGACATCGTCCAATATCACTAGACAACGTCCAATATCACTAGACATCGTCCCATATCACTAGACATAATACAACATCACTAGACATACTTTAACATTACTAGACAACATACCGTCCAATATCACTACACATGATCCAATATCACTAGACATCGTCCAATATCACTAGACATCATTCAATATCACTAGACATCGTCCCATATCACTAGACACCGTCCCATATCACTAGAAATAATACAACATCACTAGACATGCTTTAACATTACTAGACATCGTCCAATATCTCTAGACATCGTCAAATACCACTAGACATCGTCAAATATCACTAGACATCATCAAATATCACTAGAGACCATCCCATATCACTAGACATCATCCAATATCACTAGACATCATCCAATATCACTAGACATCGTCCAACATCACTAGACATCGTCCAACATCACTAGACATCGTCCAATATCACTAGACATCGTCCAATATCACCAGACATCGTCCCATATCACTAGACATGATACAACATCACTAGACATGCTTTACATTACTAGACATCATATCGTCCAATATCACTAGACATAATCCAATATCACTAGACATGATCCAATATCACTACACATCATCCAATATCACTACACATCATCCAATATCACTAGACATCGTCCCATTTCACTAGACATCGTCCCATATCACTAGAAATAATACAACATCACTAGACATAATACAACATCACTTGACATGCTTTAACATTACTAGACAACATATCATCCAATATCACTAGACATCGTCCAATATCACTAGACATCGTCCAATATCACTAGACATTATCCAATATCACTAGATATCGTCCCATATCACTAGACATAATACAACATCACTAGACATAATACAACATCACTAGACATGCTTTAACATTACTAGACAACATATCGTCCAATATCACTAGACATGATCCAATATCACTAGACATCGTCCAACATCACTAGACATCATCAAATATCACTAGACATCGTCCAATATCACTAGACATCATCCAATATCACTAAACATCATCCAATATCACTAGACATTGTCCAATATCACTAGACATCCTCCAATATCACTAGACATCGTCCAATATCTCTAGACATCGTCCAATATCACTAGACAACGTCCAATATCACTAGACATCGTCCCATATCACTAGACATAATACAACATCACTAGACATACTTTAACATTACTAGACAACATACCGTCCAATATCACTACACATGATCCAATATCACTAGACATCGTCCAATATCACTAGACATCATCCAATATCACTAGACATCATCCATTATCACTAGACATCGTCCCATATCACTAGACACCGTCGCATATCACTAGAAATAATACATCACTAGACATACTTTAACATTACTAGACAACATATCATCCATTATCACTAGACATCGTCCAATATCACTAGACATCCTCAAATATCACTAGACATCGTCAAATATCACTAGACATCATCAAATATCACTAGAGGTCATCCCATATCACTAGACATCATCCAATATCACTAGACATCATCCAATATCACTAGGCATCGTCCAACATCACTAGACATCGTCCAACATCACTAGACATCGTCCAATATTTCTAGACATCGTCCAACATCACTAGACATCGTCCAATATCACTAGACATCGTACCATATCACTAGACACCGTCGCATATCACTAGAAATAATACATCACTAGACATGCTTTAACATTACTAGACAACATATCATCCATTATCACTAGACATCGTCCAATATCACTAGACATCCTCAAATATCACTAGACATCGTCAAATATCACTAGACATCATCAAATATCACTAGAGGTCATCCCATATCACTAGACATCATCCAATATCACTAGGCATCGTCCAACATCACTAGACATCGTCCAACATCACTAGACATCGTCCCCTATCACTAGACATAATACAACATCACTAGACATGCTTTACATTACTAGACATCATATCGTCCAATATCACTAGACATGATCCAATATCACTAGACATGATCCAATATCACTAGACATCATCCAATATCACTAGACATCATCCAATATCACTAGACATCGTCCCATATCACTAGACATCATCCCATATCACTAGAAATAATACAACATCACTTGACATGCTTTAACATTACTAGACAACATATCATCCAATATCACTAGACATCGTCCAATATAACTAGACATCGTCCAATATCACTAGACATTATCCAATATCACTAGACAGCGTCCCATATCACTAGACATAATACAACATCACTAGACATAATACAAACATCACTAGACATGCTTTAACATTACTAGACAATATATCGTCCAATATCACTAGACATGATCCAATATCACTAGACATCGTCCAACATCACTAGACATCATACAATATCACTAGACATCGTCCAATATCAATAGACATCATCCAATATCACTAGACATCGTCCAATATCACTAGACATAATACAACATCACTAGACATAATACAACATCACTAGACATATTTAACATTACTAGACAACATACCGTCCAATATCATTACACATGATCCAATATCACTAGACATCGTCCAATATCACTAGACATCATTCAATATCACTAGACATCATCCAATATCACTAAACATTATCCAATATCACTAGACATCGTCCCATATCACTAGACACTGTCCCATATCACTAGAAATAATACAACATCACTAGACATGCTTTAACATTACTAGACAACATATCATCCATTATCACTAGACATCGTCCAATATCACTAGACATCGTCAAATATCACTAGACATCATCAAATATCACTAGAGATCATCCCATATCACTAGACATCATCCAATATCACTAGACATCATCCAATATCACTAGACATCGTCCAACATCACTAGACATCGTCCAACATCCCTAGACATCGTCCAACATCACTAGACATCGTCCAATATCACTTGACATCGTCCAACATCACTAGACATCGTCCAATATCACTTGACATCATCCAACATCACTAGACATCCTCCAATATCACTAGACATCATCCAACATCACTAGACATCATCCAATATGACTAGACATCATCCAATATAACTAGACATCATCCTACATCACTAGACATCGTCCAATATCACTAGACATCGTCCAATATCACTAGACATAATACAACATCACTAGACATGCTTTAACATAGAAACTACATAGAAAAACCATTCACATATAATAGAGCAACCGTATAGAAAACCAATTCACACACAATAAAACAACTACATAGAAAAACCATTCACATATAATAGAGCAACCGTATAGAAAACCAATTCACATACAATAGAACAACTACATAGAAAAACCATTCACATATAATAGAGCAACCGGATAGAAAACCAATTCACACACAATAAAACAACTAGATAGAAAAACCATCCTCACATAATAGAACAACCGGATAGAAAACCAATTCACACACAATAGAACAACTACATGGAAAAACCATTTACATATAATAGAGCAACGGTATAGAGGACCAATTCACACACAATAGAACAACTACATAGAAAAACCATTCACATATAATGGAGCAACCGTACGGAAAACCAATTCACACACAATAGAACAACTACATAGAAAAACCATCCTCATATAATAGAGCAACGGTATAGAAAACCAATTCACACACAATAGAACAACTACATAGAAAAACCAATCACATATAATAGAGCAACGGTATAGAAAACCAATTCACACACAATAGAACAACTACATGGAAAAACCATTTACATATAATAGAGCAACTGTATAGAAAACGAATTCACACACAATAGAACAACTACATAGAAAAATCATTCACATATAATAGAGCAACCGTATAGAAAACCAATTCACACACAATAGAACAACTACATAGAAAACCATTCACATATAATAGAGCAACCGAATAGAAAACCAATTCACACACAATAGAACAACTACATGGAAAAACCATTTACATATAATAGAGCAACGGTATAGAGGACCAATTCACACACAATAGAACTACATAGAAAAACCAATCACATATAATAGAGCAACTGTATAGAAAACCAATTCACACACAATAGAACAACTACATAGAAAAACCAATCACATATAATAGAGCAACTGTATAGAAAACCAATTCACACACAATAGAACAACTACATAGAAAAACCATTCACATACAATAGAGCAACTGTATAGAAAACCAATTCACACACAATAGAACTACATAGAAAAACCATTCACATATAATAGAGCAACTGTATAGAAAACCAATTCACACACAATAGAACAACTACATAGAAAAACCATTCACATATAATAGAGCAACTGTATAGAAAACCAATTCACACACAATAGAACAACTACATAGAAAAATCATTCACATATAATAGAGCAACCGTATAAAAAACCAATTCACACACAATAGAACAACTACATAGAAAAACCATTCACGTATAATAGAGCAACCGTATAGAAAACCAATTCACACACAATAGAACAACTACATAGAAAAACCATTCACGTATAATAGAGCAACCGTATAGAAAACCAATTCACACACAATAGAACAACTACATAGAAAACCATTCTCACGTATAATAGATCAACCGTATAGAAAACCCATTCACATATAACAGGTCAGCCTGTTAAAGTAGCTGTTCACACATAACAGGACAACGAGATAGAAAAACCATTCACATATAATAAAGCAACCGTATAGAAAACCAATTCACATACAATAGAACAACTACATAGAAAAACCATTCACATATAATAGAGCAACCGGATAGAAAACCAATTCACACACAATAAAACAACTAGATAGAAAAACCATCCTCACATAATAGAACAACCGGATAGAAAACCAATTCACACACAATAGAACAACTACATGGAA
Source organism: Cladopsammia gracilis (assembly GCA_022457155.1). Lineage (NCBI taxonomy): Eukaryota > Metazoa > Cnidaria > Anthozoa > Scleractinia > Dendrophylliidae > Cladopsammia > Cladopsammia gracilis. Next base: position 53,047 of record JAJGOT010000525.1, on the reverse strand, counting down.
AAACCATTTACATATAATAGAGCAACGGTATAGAGGACCAATTCACACACAATAGAACAACTACATAGAAAAACCATTCACATATAATGGAGCAACCGTACGGAAAACCAATTCACACACAATAGAACAACTACATAGAAACACCAATCACATATAATAGAGCAACTGTATAGAAAACCAATTCACACACAATAGAACAACTACATAGAAAAACCATCCTCATATAATAGAGCAACTGTATAGAAAACCAATTCACACACAATAGAACAACTACATAGAAAAACCAATCACATATAATAGAGCAACTGTATAGAAAACCAATTCACACACAATAGAACAACTACATAGAAAAACCATTCACATATAATAGAGCAACTGTATAGAAAACCAATTCACACACAATAGAACAACTACATGGAAAAACCATTTACATATAATAGAGCAACTGTATAGAAAACCAATTCACACACAATAGAACAACTACATAGAAAAATCATTCACATATAATAGAGCAACCGTATAGAAAACCAATTCACACACAATAGAACAACTACATAGAAAACCATTCACATATAATAGAGCAACCGAATAGAAAACCAATTCACACACAATTGAACAACTACATGGAAAAACCATTTACATATAATAGAGCAACGGTATAGAGGACCAATTCACACACAATAGAACAACTACATAGAAAAACCAATCACATATAATAGAGCAACTGTATAGAAAACCAATTCACACACAATAGAACAACTACATAGAAAAACCATTCACATATAATAGAGCAACTGTATAGAAAACCAATTCACACACAATAGAACTACATAGAAAAACCATTCACATATAATAGAGCAACTGTATAGAAAACCAATTCACACACAATAGAACAACTACATAGAAAAACCAATCACATATAATAGAGCAACTGTATAGAAAACCAATTCACACACAATAGAACAACTACATGGAAAAACCATTTACATATAATAGAGCAACGGTATAGAGGACCAATTCACACACAATAGAACAACTACATAGAAAAACCATTCACATATAATGGAGCAACCGAATAGAAAACCAATTCACACACAATAGAACAACTACATAGAAAACCATTCTCACGTATAATAGATCAACCGTATAGAAAACCCATTCACATATAACAGGTCAGCCTGTTAAAGTAGCTGTTCACACATAACAGGACAACGAGATAGAAAAACCATTCTCACATAATAAAGCAACCGTATAGAAAACCAATTAACACACAATAGAACAACTACATAGGAAAACCATTCTCATATAACAGGACAGCTAGATAGGGTAACTTCACACATAACAGAAAAACCATTCACATATAACAGGTCAGTCAGATAGGGTAACTGTTAACACATAACAGGACAAGCACATAGCGCTCTACCATTCACAATATAACAGGACAACCAAAACCTATTCACACATAATGCGGTTAAATGGCCCCAACATTACAAGACTTTTAAGTTTATTTTTTGAAAACTTCACGAAAAATAGATTTGCGCAGGTTATTTCCATACAATGTCTACGTGGTCAAGCGGTAATAAACGCTTCTTCACTTAATTGACGGTCTTATCTCTGTCGTCGTTTATTTACGTTGTGTGACTTTCCAAAGGGGTTCAGCGGCCGTTGACCACCGATTTGTTTTTTTTTTTTACTTAATAAAACCAAGAACAAACCAAAGGTCAGGTAGCAGACGTTTTGGGCTGAAAATTGTCAATCTATATTTTTTTTATAGGCTTCAGAGATCTGACACCAAAACAAATACTCTTGAGATTAATGTGCAGTAGAAAATTAACTCGAAGGAAATCTGAAAATTCGGAATTTTTTTCAGCAAAAGCTCTCACAAAACACTCTTTTCCGAGCATAAAATTTGGTAAAAAAAATCGTCTTCAAATAAAATGTGGTCAAAAATTCTGCAAGCTATCAAAAAAAAAATTGTGTAATGTTTTTTGGCTGGAAATTTCAAACTTTTGCTATTTTAAACGATCAAGAAGATTTTGTAAAAAATCTCTTTGATCTGTTTAAAACAGTGAAAGTTTGAAATTTCCAGTCAAAAATTACTGCTTGCTTCCCAAAAAAAGAAAAAAAAGGAAAATTGGGTGGTCGACGGCGGGGGCTGAACCCCCTTGTTAAGTCACACAAACTTAAATTAAACGACGGCAGAGATAAGGCCGTCATGTGTTTAAGTCAAGAAGCGCAAGCTTATTACCACTACACCACGGAGGCGTAGCACGAGAAAGAGAGGTTGAAATTACCTAGAAATAGGTTGTGAGGTCTATTGTTTTCATTGAATATATTACCTTTAATTAGGCATGTTTTATTCAGTCCGTGCAAAATGTTGCTCACTTTGCAAAACAATACACAACACCACAAACGTTTGTAAACAAATTATCTATTGCTTGCATTGAATCGATATTAGTGTTAATATTTGATGTTTTATTCATAGTCCGCGCGGAATTTTAGCTGCTTTGCTTGGTAATGCAAACGAATGAGACGGTAAACAATTGTGTTTTTCTATCATCTACTAATTTTGATCTTGCTTTTTGTTTTACAGTCGTCTTTCTGAAGTTGGATTCAAGTAGACCAGGAGAGAAGAAATAAAAATATATATTTTTTCGACTGTAGCTGTCGTTCTTTCAGTGGTTGAAATATTGAAAACCCGTGAAACAAAAGTTTGAACATTAAGGTGTTTTCTGAAGACCATACCTACATTTCTCAATCGGCTTTTAAGCGATCTTTTCCAAGTCTGATCAACGAGAAATTTTCACCAGTAACTGGTTTTAAATTGATGTTTGGCAAGAAGTATTTTCTGGTGAAATCGATATTACCATGACGACGACAAACAAAAAAAAAAACTGCGAAATCAGTAAAAGTTAAATTTTGCGCGTTTAAGAATTTGCTTTGAAAACCCCACATAGACATCAGAGTATACGGCATATAAAATTCTTTATTCTTGCAAAATGTATTTGCCACAAACTATATTATAAGATGTGTATGTGGGATCTTCAATGCGAATTCTTAAACGCGTAAAATTTTACTTTCACTGATTTCGAAGTTTCTTGTCATGGTGATATCTATCTTGCCAAACCTCAATTCAAAACCAGTTACTGGTGAAAATTTTACTTTGCTATGACTTGCTCTGGTCTCCAGAAAACTGTATCGAACTTCTTATTTACACTTTTGATGGGAAATGAGAACACAAAATTTCACGAATAGTATTTTATTCTGGAACTTCAAATACATGAATAGTGTTGAAACACTAGTTCTTACTATAATTTCAGACAGACAGTTCAAATACCCGTTCCGACTTTACACTTACTAGACAGTTCAAATACCCGTTTGCTATACACTTGCAATACCCGTTCTTGCTGTACACTTGCTAGACAGTTGTAATACCCGTTCTTGCTATACACTTGCTAGACAGTTCAAAAATCCGTTCTTGCTGTACACTTGCTAGACAGTTCTAATACCCGTTCTTGCTGTACCTTGCTAGACAGTTCAAAAAAAATCCGTTCTTGCTATACACTTGCTAGACAGTTGTAATACCCGTTCTTGCTATACACTTGCTAGACAGTTCAAAAATCCGTACTTGCTAGACATTTCTAATACCCGTTCTTGCTGTACACTTGCTAGACAGTTGTAATACCCGTTCTTGCCATAAACTTGCTAGACAGTTCAAAAATCCGTTCTTGCTAGACAGTCGTAATACCCGTTCTTGCTGTACACTTGCTAGACAGTCGTAATACCCGTTCTTGCTGTACACTTGCTAGACAGTCGTAATACCCGTTCTTGCTGTACACTTGCTAGACAGTCGTAATACCCGTTCTTGCTGTACACTTGCTAGACAGTCGTAATACCCGTTCTTGCTGTACACTTGCTAGACAGTCGTAATACCCGTTCTTGCTGTACACTTGCTAGACAGTCGTAATACCCGTTCTTGCTGTACACTTGCTAGACAGTCCTAATACCCGTTCTTGCTGTACACTTGCTAGACAGTCCTAATACCCGTTCTTGCTGTACACTTGCTAGACAGTCCTAATACCCGTTCTTGCTGTACACTTGCTAGACAGTCCTAATACCCGTTCTTGCTGTACACCTGCTAGACAGTCCTAATACCCGTTCTTGCTGTACACCTGCTAGACAGTCCTAATACCCGTTCTTGCTGTACACCTGCTAGACAGTCCTAATACCCGTTCTTGCTGTACACCTGCTAGACAGTCCTAATACCCGTTCTTGCTGTACACCTGCTAGACAGTCCTAATACCCGTTCTTGCTGTACACCTGCTAGACAGTCCTAATACCCGTTCTTGCTGTACACCTGCTAGACAGTCCTAATACCCGTTCTTGCTGTACACCTGCTAGACAGTCCTAATACCCGTTCTTGCTGTACACCTGCTAGACAGTCCTAATACCCGTTCTTGCTGTACACCTGCTAGACAGTCCTAATACCCGTTCTTGCTGTACACCTGCTAGACAGTCCTAATACCCGTTCTTGCTGTACACCTGCTAGACAGTCCTAATACCCGTTCTTGCTGTACACCTGCTAGACAGTCCTAATACCCGTTCTTGCTGTACACCTGCTAGACAGTCCTAATACCCGTTCTTGCTGTACACCTGCTAGACAGTCCTAATACCCGTTCTTGCTGTACACCTGCTAGACAGTCCTAATACCCGTTCTTGCTGTACACCTGCTAGACAGTCCTAATACCCGTTCTTGCTGTACACCTGCTAGACAGTCCTAATACCCGTTCTTGCTGTACACCTGCTAGACAGTCCTAATACCCGTTCTTGCTGTACACCTGCTAGACAGTCCTAATACCCGTTCTTGCTGTACACCTGCTAGACAGTCCTAATACCCGTTCTTGCTGTACACCTGCTAGACAGTCCTAATACCCGTTCTTGCTGTACACCTGCTAGACAGTCCTAATACCCGTTCTTGCTGTACACCTGCTAGACAGTCCTAATACCCGTTCTTGCTGTACACCTGCTAGACAGTCCTAATACCCGTTCTTGCTGTACACCTGCTAGACAGTCCTAATACCCGTTCTTGCTGTACACCTGCTAGACAGTCCTAATACCCGTTCTTGCTGTACACCTGCTAGACAGTCCTAATACCCGTTCTTGCTGTACACCTGCTAGACAGTCCTAATACCCGTTCTTGCTGTACACCTGCTAGACAGTCCTAATACCCGTTCTTGCTGTACACCTGCTAGACAGTCCTAATACCCGTTCTTGCTGTACACCTGCTAGACAGTCCTAATACCCGTTCTTGCTGTACACCTGCTAGACAGTCCTAATACCCGTTCTTGCTGTACACCTGCTAGACAGTCCTAATACCCGTTCTTGCTGTACACCTGCTAGACAGTCCTAATACCCGTTCTTGCTGTACACCTGCTAGACAGTCCTAATACCCGTTCTTGCTGTACACCTGCTAGACAGTCCTAATACCCGTTCTTGCTGTACACCTGCTAGACAGTCCTAATACCCGTTCTTGCTGTACACCTGCTAGACAGTCCTAATACCCGTTCTTGCTGTACACCTGCTAGACAGTCCTAATACCCGTTCTTGCTGTACACCTGCTAGACAGTGCTAATACCCGTTCTTGCTGTACACCTGCTAGACAGTGCTAATACCCGTTCTTGCTGTACACCTGCTAGACAGTCCTAATACCCGTTCTTGCTGTACACCTGCTAGACAGTCCTAATACCCGTTCTTGCTGTACACCTGCTAGACAGTGCTAATACCCGTTCTTGCTGTACACCTGCTAGACAGTGCTAATACCCGTTCTTGCTGTACACCTGCTAGACAGTGCTAATACCCGTTCTTGCTGTACACCTGCTAGACAGTGCTAATACCCGTTCTTGCTGTACACCTGCTAGACAGTTCTAATACCCGTTCTTGCTGTACACCTGCTAGACAGTTCTAATACCCGTTCTTGCTGTACCTTGCTAGACAGTTCAAAAAAAATCCGTTCTTGCTACACAGTTCAAAAAAATCCGTTCTTGCTATACACTTGCTAGACAGTTGTAATACCCGTTCTTGCTGTACACTTGCTAGACAGTTGTAATACCCGTTCTTGCTATACACTTGCTAGACAGTTCAAAAATCCGTTCTTGCTAGACACTTGCTAGACAGTTGTAATACCCGTTCTTGCTGTACACTTGCTAGACAGTTCTAATACCCGTTCTTGCTGTACCTTGCTAGACAGTTCAAAAAAAATCCGTTCTTGCTACACAGTTCAAAAAAATCCGTTCTTGCTATACACTTGCTAGACAGTTGTAATACCCGTTCTTGCTGTACACTTGCTAGACAGTTCTAATACCCGTTCTTGCTGTACCTTGCTAGACAGTTCAAAAAAAATCCGTTCTTGCTACACATATCAAAAAAATCCGTTCTTGCTATACACTTGCTAGACGGTTGTAATACCCGTTCTTGCTGTACACTTGCTAGACACTTACTGGACAGTTCAAAAAACCCGTTCTTGCTTTATAATCATTAAAAATCCTTTCCGCTTCCGCCGTTTTTCACGTGTGTTCATGACTGTTTCCATAACTTCTTTTGGAAATGAATCCATCTGTAGAAAAAAAAAAGTCAAAATAAGTAGAACTTTCAATAAACCCTATACAAAAAGTGACTGAATAAAACATCACTTGTTAACGCAAGTAGATTCACTGCTTACAATCCACAACCTATTTTCAATGGACTTGTTGATCTGACTTGGAGATCGCTTACATCACACTTCCACCAGTAACTGGTTTTGAATACAAGTTTAATAAAATCGATATTACCATAACGACGATAAACAAGACACTTCGAAATCAGTAAAAGTGAAGATTTCGCATCAAAAATTCCCAAAATATGGTAAATGGCATATATATTTTGCAAGAAAAAGAATTTGAAAAATATTTTCTGAAAGTTTTATTGACATTGATTCACTGGAACGGCTTTAAATTTATACATGAAGACGACGTACGAACCGGCCAAAACGTTTGCGTTAAAAATTCGCTTTTTTAACTTATGCTCAGTAATGATTTCAAATCAATGCGCACTACATTCTTCCGTGATTGAAACATTTCAATGTATGCTCGTTGAAGCAAATTTCATTTCAAAGGGCATTTATCGCTCAAAATAATCCTAAAAAGTTAATTTGTAACGCAAACTTTGGTACGGCCTGTTAGTACGTCGTCTTCATCTTTTAATGTTATAGGCATTCCAGTGAATCAATGTCAATGAAACTTTCAGATAATATTTTTCACATCGGTAGGCATGCTTAGCCAACGTTTCAAAAAAAAGAATCCATGGAGCTGTTTCTCAGATTTTTGCAAAAGCGATTAAAATCGAAAATTACATTTTTACATTAGAAAAAAAAGGCAGTTCTTAAGATAAAAGAGAACGTAAATAAAACTTTGAAGGAGTACAAACATCACAAAACCATGCAGTGCTCACCTCTCGATTTAATACCAGTATACAAATAGTAAGGTTATTGCGATTTATTTGACATCAAACATACAAAATCTGTTTATTCTTGCGAAATATATATGCTATATACCATAATTTAAGATATCTATGTGGGATTTTTAATGCGAAATCTTAAACGCGCAAAATTACACTTTTTCTGATTTCGAAGTTTCTTGTTTATCGTCTTCATGGTACCAGAATATATATTTAGCCAAACTTCAATTCAAAACCAGTTAAAATGTTACGTTGATTTGACTTGGAAAAGACTGCTCAAAAGCCGATTGAAAAATGTAGGTATGGTCTCCAGGAAACTGTATCGAAACACTTAACTGCGTGCGTTGTTCTCGATGAAACCACGGAAAACTATACATCACTACATGCGAAAACTCCGAACATAACATTTTCAAATTTTTCATTCGTTTGGTAATTGCGCGTAAGCTTTCAATATGGACTACATTTGCTTTATTCAATTTACCCGCTTTCACTCTGGCGTTGTTATCTTCGAATTTGTTTACAAACGTTTGTGGTGTTATATGCATTGTTTTACAAAGTAAGCAACATTTTGCACGGACTGAATAAAACATGCTTAATTAAAGGTAATATATTCAATGAAAACAATAGACCTCACAACCTATTTCTAGGTCATTTTGACCTCTCTTTCTCGTGCTACGCCTCCGTGGTGTAGTGGTAATAAGCTTGCGCTTCTTGACTTAAACACATGACGGCCTTATCTCTGCCGTCGTTTAATTTAAGTTTGTGTGACTTAACCAGGGGGTTCAGCCCCCGCCGTCGACCACCCAATTTTACTTTTTTTTTTTAAGCAAAAGGTTATTTTTGACTGGAAATTTCAAACTTTTACTGTTTTAAACAGATCAAAGAGATTTTTTATAAAATCTTTTTGATCGTTTAAAATAGCAAACGTTTGAAATTTCCAGGAAAAATTTTTACCAGATTTTACGCTCGAAATAACAAAAATCATTTGTAGAGCTTTTGTTTAAAAATTAAAAATATATTTTCCTAACTAAGCACACTAAGGTGGTTCGATACAGTTTTCTGGAGACCATACCAACATTTTTCAATCGGCTTTTAAGCGGTCTTCTCCAAGTCAGACCAACGTGAAATTTTCACCACTAACTAGTTTTGAATTGAAGTTTGGCAAGATATATTGTCTGGTAAAATCGATATTACCATGACGACGATAAAGAAGAAACTTAGAAATCAATAAAAGTGAAATTTAGCGCGTGTGTTTAAGATTTCGCATTGAAAATCCCACATAGACATCTTAAAATATGGTATATGGCATATATATTTTGCAAGAATAAAAAAATTATGTTTGTTTGAATTCAAATAAATCGCAATAACATTTCAAACCTTACTATTTGTGCACTGGTATTAAATTGATCGAGAGATTAACACTGGTTTTGTGAAATTACTTAATGATAATGTCAAAAAGTAGCTTGATGTAATGTTTGTAAACGTTCAAAGTTTTGTTTACTTTCGCTTTTGCGATCTTGAGCACTACCATTTTTCCTAACATCGCTTCATGTGCAAATTTGGGGTATTATTCGATTATAATCGCTTTTGCAAAAATCTGAGTGGAGTGGTTACTCTATCGGGCTGATCTGTTGTTTGTTAGTGATTGGTCTATCACGCTGATCTATTGTGTATGAGTGATTACTCTATCAGGTTGATCTGTTGTCTGTGAAAAAAAAAACACAACAACAACTATTTCGAGAATGAGGCTGTCCTTAGTGTAAACTACTGAACGTAGAATAGCAAAAAGTACACATGCAGCTCTGAAACAACAGTTCATGTAAGTCTTATTCCAACACATTGGGCTTAAAGTTAACATCTTAATGTTCATAATCATCCAACCACTTTGGCTTGCTTCGCAGCTTATCAGATGTTCTTCGTACGGGCACTTGGGACATTGACAGTGGAGGCTCCCTGGATTTGGTTACTGCTGTCTGACAAGGAGCTGTTTCCAGAGTCGGCATAGTCGATGCCGGAGCTGTTGCCTGGACTGGTGGAGCTGTTATGGGTGATGCTGGAGGTGCTAGCTGCACTAGTTCAGACTCAGGTGACTTGCGCAGAAACTTGCGGTTCCAACGATAAACTTGGCCGTCCTTGGTTTGGACTTTAAATGAATCTGGTGATTCATGTTTTTCCATGACTATGGCAGGATTCCATACGCTCCCCTGCTGAATCATCACGGGGTCGCCAACCTGAAGAGGGGGCAGGGTTCTGGTACCATGGTCATGGTATTTCTTTTGTCTTTGTTGTCGGGGTGACAGAGATTTCTGTGCTTCTTGGGCAAGTTTGGGAAACAGCAAGGTTGTTGGTGTAGGCAGCTTGTCTTTAAGCATTCGGCTCATCAACAACTGCGCGGGTGAATACTCAAGGCCTGATATTGGCGTGTTGCGATACTCCAACAGGGCCAGATGAACATCTCTTCCATCTTCCGCTGCCTTTCTCATCAGTTGCTTTATCGTTCCAACTGACCTCTCATTTTGTCCATTGGACGGAGCATGATGGGGACTAGACGTCTTGACTTCGAAACCCCACTCACCAGCAAACTGAGTAAACTCTCTACTTCCAAATGGCATATTATCTGCTATAACAGTGTCAGGTATGCCATGTCTTGCAAAACATGTTTTCAGGTGCGAAAAAACACATGTTGCAGTCTTGGTGGCTAAGTGGCACACTTCAGGATATTTCGAATAGTAGTCCACGACCAAAAGATAATCCTTTCCTCTGAATGTAAAGATGTCCATCCCTAGCTTTGTCCATGGATGCTGGGGAATTTCGTGAGGAATGAGTGGTTCCCGAGGGTTTGCAGGCTTGTACTTGGCACATGTGGAGCATCTTGATATGAATTCTTCAATGTCTCGTCCCATCCCAGGCCAGTACATAATAGAGCGAGCTCTGGCTTTACACTTCTCCATGCCCAGGTGGCTCTCGTGCAGTTTAGTCAACATTTCACTCTGCATGCTGGTAGGTATGACTAGCTTCTCTCCTCTGAATACTAGGCCTTCTACCACATGAAGCTCATCCCGGATAGGCCAATATTGCCTTGTACTGATGGGCATGTCCCTTTTGTAATCTGGCCACCCCTTAGCAATGAGCACTTGTACCATCTGTAGAGTCTCGTCGACAGCTGTTGCTTGCTTCAAGAGATTCATTTTTTCGCCAGAAATTGGCAGACCTGAGACCAGGCTGTGGATCCTTAATTCCATTTCTTTGTCCGGACAATCTTCACTGGGAGCTACAGGAGAAGGATGAGCACGAGACAGCATGTCAGCAATGCATACCTTGGTGCCTGGAACATAATGTAAGTTCAGCTTGTATCTCAGTAACCTCAGAAGCATGAGCTGAATTCTTGGTGAAGCATTTTGGAGTGGCTTTCGGATTATGGTTTCAAGTGGTTTGTGGTCATTTTCGACTTCAACCTCTCTTCCATAAATGTAGTAATGAAAGTGTTCAGCAGCAAACGTGACCGCCAATAGCTCTTTCTCAATTTGGAACCAACGTTGCTCAGTCTCAGTTAAGGCACGCGAGGCGTAAGCTACTGGCCCTTTATCCTGAAGGAGACAGGCACCTAGCCCAGTAGATGAGGCGTCAGCTTGTATGGTCACCTTCTTGCTTGGGTCATAGTAGCGCAGGACTGGTTCACTGCTAAGAACTTACTTAATCTTATTGACAGCCTGCTGGTGCTCCGGGAACTACTGAAACTCTACATCTTTCTTAAGTAGTTGCCTGATAGGACACATAGTTGTAGACATATCTATCGCTGATGATAGTTCCGAAGTAGAACACTCTTCGTTTCTTGAATTGAACCTTCTTTGGGTTGAACTTCACGTTTTACTCTCTTGCCCTTTGCATAACTTTTCGCAGTAGTTGATCGTGCTCCTCTTCTGTCGCACCAGACATGGTCATGTCGTCTGCAATGACTTCTACCCCTTGCATATCTCCAAACACTTTGTACACTCTCTTCTGCAGCACCTCCGAAGCAGAACAGATACCGAAAGGCATACGCAGGAAGCGGTATCTGCCAAAAGGGGTGTTGAAAACGCACATGTAAGAGCTTTCTTCACTCAAGGGTACTTACCAGTAAGAGTCCTTCTGGTCCACATACATTACATTAATTCCTGTCGCTCCGTACGGAACATAGGTCGTCCACCAGAGATTGCCATTCCCTCCTGTCCTGGGCCTTCCGTTCGAGCTGTCCCCACGTCAGGCCAAACGGTCTTCGCTTCGGCTTCAGTTGAGCGCCGCCAGGTGGTCTTCGGCTGTCCTCGTTTGCGCTTCCCTTGGGGTGTCCACCGTAGCCCTCTTCGTGTGACGTCTGCAGGTTTCCTTAGCGTATGTCCAAGCCAATGCCACTTGCGTCTCTTGATCTGTTGCTCGATTGGCTCCTGGGATGTGCTTCTCCACAGCTCTTCATTACTCAGCCTGTCGTACCACCGCACTCCCAGGATCTGGCGGAGGCAGCGGTTCACAAAGACTTGTATCTTGGCCATCGATGACTTCAGCACTCTCCAAGTTTCACAGCCGTATAGAAGGACGCTTTTCACATTGGAGTTGTAGATACGAAGCTTCGTGTTGAGAGACAGCTTTGTTGATTGCCAGATGAGTCGAAGGGTATTGAAGACTCCTGCAGCTTTTCCTTTCCGAATACGAATGTCCTGATCAGTTCCGCCTTCTGTGGACACAGTGCTGCCCAGGTAGGCAAAGTCTTGAACTTCCTCGATGGTGTCCTGCCGAATGGTGAATGTAGCTTCGCTCGTGTGGTTGAGCATCAGACTCTTTGTTTTTTTCACGTTGATCTTCAGTCCAGTCTTCCTGGCTTCTTCGTCAAGCTGGAGAAGCTTCTGCTTCATGTCTGCGTGGCATTGCGAAATTAAGGTGATGTCGTCTGCATAGTCAATGTCCTCAAGCTGCTCCGTCAATGACCACTGCAGCCCTCTCTTCTTGCCTTTTGTGGTCTCACGCATGATCCAATCGATAACAATCAAAAATAAAAAAAAGGTGATAGCAAGCACCCTTGTCGAACACATCGGTTGTGATGGTGAAGGGTTCAGTCACAGAGCCGTTGTGGACCACTTGGCATGTTGATGGTTCAAAAGCCATCCTGATCAGTTTAATGATCTTCTCCGGAATGCCGTAGTAGGCCAGCAGCTTCCACAAAATGTCTCGGTCCACGCTATCGAAAGCCTTTTCAAAGTCCACAAAGATGGTATACAAGGTGGTGTTCCATTCAAGGCTCTGTTCAATGATATTGCGGAGTGTTACGATTTGGTCCGTGGTCGATCGTTCTTGCCGAAAGCCTGCTTGTTCGTCGCGTAGTATGTGCTCCTTCTCCACTTCTGTCTTGATCCTCTCCAGTAGGATTTTGCTGAAGACCTTCCCTGGTACCGACAAGAGTGTGATTCCTCTCCAGTTAGAGCATTCTTTGAGGTTCCCCTTCTTGGGTAACTTTATCAGGTGTCCGTGCTTCCAGTCATTGGGCATTTCTTCTGAGGTCCAGATTTTCTTCTGGTCCAGGACTGTGAAATACTTCCTCCCTCCAAGGCGCGAGACGACATCTTCAAAGGTAGGAATTTGGAAGTGTTCCCTTTTAATGACTTTGTTTAAGTCCTTGGGATCCAGGCACAAACGAAGGCTGCCATCTTTCTTTTCCACAATTACAAGGCTATTAACCCAGTTGGTGGGTTTGTAGACTTTGGCAATAATCTCGTCACATTCCATTTGATTAAGCTTTTCTTTCAGCCGGTCGTGCAGCCTGTGTGCGACTTAATGGGGTGGGTGTATGACCGGTTCAGCGCCATCTTCAACAGTGATATGATATGTGTCAAACTTTCCCAGGCCTGTAAACACATCCTTGTATTCTACAACAACATCTTGGATAGTGAGGTGATTGGAGTTAACCACATTGACTGAGTGTTCTTCTTGACTTGGATGGTTTGGAGGACAATCAGTCCTCTGTATCAAACCCAGTCTTTGGCATGCTTGCAGACCTAGGATGGGGGTGCTTTTGTCATGGCCACATAGAATTCAAGTGCTTCTTCATGATGATTGGTTTTGCAGATCAGGATAGCTTTGCCTTTGTGGTCGATGATGCGATCCCCATAGGCTCTCAAACAAACATTTGACGGTTGCAGGTGAGGAGGGTTTTGTAGTTTCTTGAACGTTTTCCAAGATATCACGTTAGCTGAGGCACCTGTATCGAGCTTCATCTTCACCTTGCTGCCATTTACTTTCACAACAGAGAACCAGGCTGGGTTGTCTTTGGTGCAGATGTTCCCAACATAGAGGGAATCCTGCTGTCTTGAGTGACCACTTCGTTGACATTTGGATGCGCCGTTCTGAAATGGCTGCTAAAGTGGTTTGGACCTCCACATTTTAGGCATGTTTTTCCCCAAGCTGGGCACTGGTTTCGCGCGTGTGTGGCTCCACACCTTCCACAACTTCTTCTTCTTCTATCACGGTTTTGGGTGTCTCCTCCTCAAATCGGCCTTGCTTGCCACCTTTTGGAGTTCGGCCTTTATTTGGAAGATTCATGTTGAGTGCGTCTACTTCGTTGTCATTCGACTTGTCGGCACCTTTCATGTTTACGAAGACTTTGTGTGCCAATTCCGAAGATCGAGATATATCAACAGCTTTCTCCAGGTCAAGTTTCGGTTCACGCAACAGTCGCTCCTTCACCGCAGGATTTTCGGTAGAGAACACTATTTTGTCTCTGATCATGTTGTCTGACTCGGTGAATTCGCACGATAAAGCGAACGTTCGAAGCTGGGTGAGGAATTCGTCGAAGGTTTGGCCCGCGGTCTTCGAATAATCCCAGAACTGATACCTGGAGAAGACAATCTGCTTCTGGCCAGCTAACTCGCTTTCGAATTTTGCCTTCACAACAATGAATTTCTCTCTGTCTTCGCCTTCACTCCATTGGAAATGGTTGCATCGCTCCAAAGCTTCGGGTCCAACTGCGGACAACATTGCGATTTTGGTTGAATCGGGTTTTTTCGTCTTTTCCTTTGCGACGAGATACAACTCGAATCTTTGAATCCATCGTCTCCAATTTTCGGAAGGGTTTCCTTGTAATGACAAGTACTCTAGAAGCTTAAAATCCTGATCCATTTCGGTTCTTTATCCCACTATTTGACACCATGTAACATACGAGTCGAGGAAGCCATGTTTATTTCATACACCAGGTCTAGTCCTGGCCTGGTTACCCAAGCATGCCATAACCCGGCCAGGTTACATATGTGACAGGAATGATTGCTCTATCAGGCTGATCTGTTGTGTGGGAGTGATTACCCTACCAGGCTGATCTTGTGAGTGGTATCAGGCTGATCTGTTGTGTGTGAGTGATTACTCTATCAGGCTGATCTGTTGTGCGCGAGTGATTACTCTATCAGGTTGATTTGTTGTGTGAATGGTTGATCTGAATAAAGTTCATCATTATCATCATTTTCTTAAGAGACTACTTTTGAGTATTCCTACCCTAATAAGATGATCTGATGTGTGTGAATGATTACTCTAATAGGCTGCAAGTCACATTCAATTCATTGAATTTGAGGATCTAAATGCCTTTCATGGTTGAACGCAATCCTAATTTCGTGTTGGTTGCCGTGCCTTACGTGCAGTAAAATTTGAGATTTGTGGGTGTCCGGTCTTCCAATTGGCCACCCCAATTGCCTTTTTCAGGGGCTCATTTCCGCATCACCATAATCTCCGATTACTGCTAGTTTACACTGTACTTTTCTTGATTGTTTTTTAGTAACAAAGAAACCTGACTTGATCAAATGTTGCTAGGGGATGTTGTGCAGATGTTTTAAATTTGTGTTCCATCCTTAAAATGCCTTCTCTCTAACTTGATACACTGAATGTTCTGCACATGCAATATTAAAGCTGTTACCTTTACAATGTTTCCTCCTGATCCGGCGAGACCAGCTTTTCTTCGATCCAGTTCTCTCCTTTCCACTTACAGGTATGATTGACTGACTTTATATCAAGGCCATCTAAAAATATAAATGATAAATTCATGATGCTGAAACATAGGCTGGACTCTTTAAAAGCACCAATATAAGCATGCATATTCTATTTACACCTCTACCTAATCACACATGTACAGGTTACTCTCTCTCAGTAACCAATCCAAATGTGATCATTTCCCTCCAGTGACCTTTGCACTTGCATTGGCTGCTCATAGAGTTTGTGAACTAAAACAGCAATTCTGAATTCACCTTTAATCAATCAGTGCAAACAATCAATAAAACTGTTAATGGTATCCCCAAAACTTTACATGTACCGCATACATAACATCAAAGTTGTTACCTTTACAATGTTTCTTCCTGATCCTATGAGTCCAGCTTTTTTTATCCATTCCCCTCCTTCCCAATTTCATTGACTGACTTTATATGAAGGGTATCTAAAAATAGAAATGATAAATTCAAGACTGATGCCAACACACAGGCTGGATTCAGATAGTACAGTTGTTTATTACTTAACACTTTATTCTTTAAGCTCCAATATCAGCATTCACATTCTACTTACTGCTCTTTGTAATAATACATGTACAGTTTACTCTCTCTCAGCGACCACTCCAAACATGATCATTTCCCTTTAGTGACTACTGTGTCAATGGATCCCATTTGAAACACTTCTTAATTGAATGCTGTATTAGGACTCAACCACCCCAAGCTGTGACACGCTCAACTTTACAGTACAGTACACGTACAGTATAAATGTTTTGGGAGAAAAAGCATGTTAAGTATTTTTAAACTTGGGATATACAGTTGTAGGATAAGCAAAACAGAGAAAACAAAAATGTTCTTCACATAAAAAATTATAGGATATGTGGTATGAGAAAACAAAAATGTTTTTCACATACAGGGATGTAGATTCAGTTTTTAACAGGTGGGAATATAGAACTGACAGACGGGTAAAAAAGAGAGAAAGAAGTAGTCCTTTTAAAGCTGCACTTGGCTTTTACAGCCGGAAAAATGAAGTTCACAGCCAGGTAATTTCCCCGGTTCCTGGCTATTATCTACATCCCTGCACATATAGGGTGGCATCTACATGTACCTGAAAATGAGGTTCTCAGCACCAACAGTACCAGTGGGTAATGACCAGGTTGTAGCATGGGTGTGGGTTGTTGTGGAACATGGATTAGAAATGGTCTCATGTATCCATCACAAAACCTGCTTGTTGAACATCTCAGAGGAAGTATGTTTTAATGGTGCCTGTTACGATGATTCAAGACTGCACAGCTGGAAAAGAAAAAAATTACATAATTATATCAGTCTGTTTTATCTTCAGATGGAAAATAAAACTTGGTGATACATGTATTTACATGCACTGAACAAAATTAAAATGATCACTGTATGTATATAGACTAGGTGCCATGCTGGTTTTCCTCAAAGCTTTGCACATGCTGACTTGTGTCAGTAGCAGAAATTGCAGACACCCACAAAGACTGTTCAGCAACCTTAAACTTTAATAATACATGTAATTTATAATAGACAGTGACCATTTCCTTTATCACAGCTTTTAATGCAGACATCTTTAGGGTTCATCTACTTTTCTCATGGAAGAAAAAGCCTGTGATGAGCCTTTAATTGGTTGGAGGCTACACATACTATTTTCATAATCTGTATGCAGTTGATCATGTACATGTAGCTGTTGTGGTTCAAATTTTTTGGGTTAAAAATTTTTAAAACCAGTTTGATTTTTGTTTTCCATTGTCTCTTATTATGGGACTGAATATGAGACAAAGAAAATAAAAATCAAACTGGTTTCAACATTTTCAAACCAAAGAAAAATTTGAACCACAACATAGTCATACTGCTAGCTGCATGCCCAACTGATGAAAATTGATCATTGGATAGCAATCAATATAATTATTATAATTGATTATTATTTTAAATGGGTTATTACTGATTGGTTCAATTACAGTAATCAATGATAATCTTATGGCTTTAAAAATTCTCTTAACTCCTACAGTGTATCACCAATATTGTTATAATTGCTTTATCGATTTTAATCAGTAAGCAGTTAATGATGACCCAAAAATGATATGGAATAAAATATTAACAGACCGGACACAGTTTTTAAAAATTAATTTGTTAATGTAACTAGTGGCATTATAGCTTTGCTTTTACAAGTTGAAATAGCAGACCAAGGTTCTTTCAATTTCTCTAAGCGTGCAATAGTTGGGTTTGAATTAAATACCATTTTCTACTCAAAATTAATATTATTTTAATTGGACATAATTTTATTTCACACATTCTCTGACTCAGTAGGCACATGGTAATATTGCTCTTTCCCTTTTTGTTGTAGGTTTGATTTTTCTATACTGAATTTGACTTCTGAGATAACTCTTTCATGGATTGCAAGGGTATAGCCTCCAGGATGCATAATGTCCTTGGGCCAAGTTAACCAAGTCAAGCAAATCCTATAGCCCCCCTCCCTGACGGGGCTTCAGCACAGGACTGAAGGGGTGCCGCAGGCAGCAATTCCCCGCCCAAAATGCCGAGTAATATGAGAAGTACCCTGTGTAAAGCCCAGTCCCCAAGACCCTTTCTCCACCTGGTCGCGAGGGTTGGATACAGCCCTTATCCGCTCCACAGGGAAATAAAATTAACTGAAGACCATTGGTGGAGAAAGGGGATTAAGGAGTGAACCAGCAGGTATGATCACATGTTCTAACTTAAAACCTTAACTGAAACGATCTAAAAACTTGGATAGCATTACTTAATAAATGTTATAGTAGGACACAGTGATCTCAATTTTGTTACAATGAGACATCATAGTGTTCTCAATAAACAGTACAAAGCGATATCGTAGTGTTCCCAATGCCAAGGAAGCATTGTCAACAGTCACTGCAATGAGACGTCCCAATGTTTGCAAGTCATTACCAAGATAGACAGGAGGCCAAATTTTGAGGGACTTGGAGAATGGTTTCGTTTGGTGTCCTGATGTATGACTGATATGCATCAGATTTCCAACAACCAAGAACTTTAATAAGCCAGTCTGGAATACCAGCAGCTCCCACAGTAGTGGCTGCTCCAATGTGGAAACTGTGTGATGCATAGCAGGTACTATCCAATCTGCAAATCATGAGAAAACCCCAAAGTTGTTTGTGAGGGAAGACCAAGTAAGATGTCAGTCGTCCATCCGAGAATTGAAAGAGAGGCTGGGTAGCTCCACTAGAAGTAGTTTGAAGCATATAGTCTCTTAACATGGTGACCACACATACGGTCGAGTTTGACTTGGCGATAGTGAACTTGGCTGTCTCACTGAAAGGGTCTGTTTTGGACTTCTTAATGGCAATCTCGAAGGACACAGGTTGGACAATGTTGGGGTAAAGACAGACATCCGATTTTGTCAGATGAGATTGAATATTAAACTTCCCGTTGCAAGTGAATTTGCTACTGCGCAAAAAAACAAAGAAAGCAAGGGTAAAAGCAGCCCACAACATTGAAGAATCTGTGTCCAATGACTGAAAAGGTTTTAGTTTGGCATAAATTTGGAGGAGGATCGAAATAGTGATAGGGAACCGGGCCCGTTTTGCAATACCAAGGGATAATTTGATCCCTCACAGGGTCTTGTGTAGGAAGGGCATGGAGGAGAAGTCCAGGGAACAGCCTAACTCAATATGGAGATTCTTAACTGCTGCCAGATAAACTTTAATAGTGCCATGTGAAATGGTATTGGATATGTGAGTGACAAAATGAATTAAGGTTGACGCACGGGTAGGGAGAAAAGGGGTTTGGGGAGAAATGAGTTTATGTAAAAGGCAAAATCTAATAAAGTGTCACTCCCCAGAGAAATAGGTTTGACGAGCAGAGCTGGGGATGGACTGGAAAATATAGTGAGCAACCTGCATAGTTAGACTTTCGTCAGGAAAGGAGGGATTGGACAGGGAATGGGCGATGCATCTGGTGCGAGTAGGTGGAACCGGGACATCTGAAAGCGAGATAAACTATCAGCTATGCCATTGTCTACCCCAGAGACATGCTTTGCGGTAAAGATAAAATTAAACTTTAAAGTTTGAAGGGTGATCAAATGGACAAGGTTCATGATGCGGGGAATTTTGGGGCTTTTAGCAGACAAAACTGTGACGACTGCCTGGTTGTCACAATGGAAACAAATTCTCCTGTTAGCCCAATGGGGCCCCCAAATAAATGCAGGCAAGGTAAATTGGATAAAGCTCCTGCCAGGTAATACTTATCCCTGTAGTGGGGTCGAGCTGGTGGGAGGGGAGCTATGTGCCCTGGAACCACAGATTGTCAAAGAAGGCCCCATATCCAACCGCACTAGCTGCATCTGTGTACAAATGGATTTATGGGGAAGATTCAGTGTAAGGGGGAAGAAAAAAGGCTAACACCATTCCAGTGATCAAGGAAAAATTGCCACATGAGGATGTCCCTTCTGAACTCCTGGGTGAGAAAAATCTACTTTGGGAGGACACAACCCCGGGTAAGGTTAATGATGCGTTGCATGAAAGGGCGACCCGGTGAAATAACACGGCAAGCAAACTGCAGAGTCCCAATGAGGGACTGCAGGTTCTGCAGACGACAGACCCATTTGGAAGACTAGTCAGATAGCAGGAACCGGGCACTGCTTAACTTATCCTCAGGGAGACGGGCCTGCATGTTTACGGAATTGAGTGTTATTCCCATCAATTCAAGAACTTGGGTGGGGCAAAAGGTTTTCTCTGGGGCAAGGGGAATGTTTAATTCCTCAAAGAGGGTAAGAACCCGGCAAAGGGCTGTGGCACAAAGGAATGAGGGGGCAGGTTGAACAATGAAAAAATCGTCAAGAATATGGATGATGGAGGGGATGCTCAGGTGGTGTCTCACTAACCATTCCAGGGCATTGGAGAGTTGATTAAAGAGGTAGGGGCGCTCCTTAGGCCAAAGGGGGGAGCTTTGTCAAAGTAATAACGACCCTTCCAGGACATCCCCAGGAGTTCCCAATCCTTGGGGTGAATGGGGATAGTTCTGAAAGCTGACTGTACGTCAGTTTTTGTCATAAAGCACCCTGGGCAGTGTTTGAGGACCAGAGCAATGGCGTTGTCAATCCGAATACACTGAAGGGTGTAATGCTCAATGGGTATGTAAGCATTTAAGCTATCCAGGGACCCATTGGAGTAGAAAAAGTGGAAAATAGTGGACCACTTTTGGCTGCCCTTTTTGGGAACCAGGCCAAGGGGATGAATTTGAAAATTTTTAAAGGGGTGGATTCAAAGGGGCTGGCCAGGCGACCAAGCTGGACCTCCTCGAGCAGATTTTTCTCAATAACTTGGGGTTGTTGGGTGGCAGATGGGAGATTCTTGCTTGCCCTGTAAATTTCAGGAGGTACAACTGTATATCCTTTTCCCCCCAATTAAGGGAATGGTTGGAGGCTGCTTTCCTACGAAAGTCTATATCGTAGGAGAGCCATGCAAATCCTGCGAACTTACGGAAGGCTGATCGAATGATCTCTTGGTAAGCAAACATCTCGACAACCCTGTGGGTGAAGGAAGTCAGGAAGATTGTACAAAAAACAGCAAAGGCCAAGAGCCACCTATCGATTGAATCAATGTGGGTTTTCTTCTTGCGGGCAGGGGTGGGAATATTAACCCTCGAACGAAAGACATCCCGGGGAGTTCGCTTTCGTTTAGGCAGGAGTTTTCTGGCAACAAAGAATCGAATTCAACAAACTCGCCACGTAAGATAGATAGGGTCTTCTGGGGGACGTGTGCTGAGATGGATGAAGAAGCTGACTGCATTTGAGACCGAGATGGGCCAAAGTTCGAGGAACCAGATTGCGTAAGAAGGCTTGCGACGAAAGCAGAGTTGGATAGCTGTTGTCGAGCTGGAGGTTGAGAAACGGACTGCAAGGGCTGTTGTGGTACGAGTGCTGGGTTAGCTGGAGCGAAATTTTTTAGTCTCTCATCGACTATGGTGGCGATGATGTTGGCTTGAGCCACTGGATTTGAAGCGCTGTTAAACGGAACACCCCTTTCGCAGACCCCATCTTGTGCTTCACATGTGCTTGGTCTGGTTTCACGTCTTTCAAGTCTTTTGACCTGCGGTGGATCTTGTCAATCGTTCTAAACACTCGTTAAATCGCCTTCCTGGTTGGGCTGCTCAACCTGATCGGGTAGATTAGGGTCAGCAGGAGGAGGATCGGTGTTCATGCGAGGCCTTTTGGCTGCTGGGTCAGCGGGATCAGAGCTTCGCGTACGGGATGTTGGCGCATCAACGCTGATCATGCCAAGGCGCTCGATCATCTGTTCGCGTGTTCCAGAGATAGCTAGCTGGTTTTGAGCCAGTAAGAGGCGAAGGACCTCATTTGTCGCGCCTGAAAAATCCATGGGGAAGGAAGAGAAAACTTTGCTGCTGCTCAACTTGTAGCCTTCCAAGAAGGACTGGCACAGAATAAGATGCAAGGCAAGCTGCTATATAAGGTAATCACGTGTTTGGGGTAAACCGCAGTAATAATGCGGGCTCAATAGTTGTTGCTTGCCAACATTAACCTTTACTTTATGCTAAAATGTCAATTTTTCCTGTCACGATTTAAACAACCTTCTACAAAGTTAACCTCCTAAATACAACAATTTGGATAATCCTAAGTGATAATCAAAAGCTCCACAAGCCAACTTGTGAATACAAATCAAACTTCAGACCCTCCCCTCCCCTCCACTGTGCATTTTTCTCCTCCAACCCCCACCCCCTCTCACCAACTCCCCACCCTCCCCTCCCTTCAATACCATCCCCATGGGTAAGGCAGGTGAACATTACCCATCACATTTTCAACAGGCATAATATGCACAAGCCTTACATGTATGCATGGGTCAGTGGAATTACCAAAAAAAGATTACAGATAATAGATGGAAGTAAGGAGTGAAAATTTGCATATTGTATTGTCCCTGCCTGTTATAACTCATTCCACATCTTGCATATTGTTTTGTCCTTGCCTGTTATAACTCATTCCACTCCTTGCATATTGTTTTGTCCCTACCTGCTATAACTCAGTCCACTCCTTGATTATTGTTTTGTCCCTGCCTGCTATAACTCATTCCACTCCTTGCATATTGTTTTGTCCCTGCCTGCTATAACTCATTCCACTCCTTGCATATTGTTTTGTCCCTGCCTGTTATAACTCATTCCACTCTTTGCATATTGTTTTGTCCCTGTCTGCTATAACTCATTCCACTCTTTGCATATTGTTTTGTCCCTGCCTGCTACAACTCATTCCACCCCTTGCATATTGTTTTGTCCCTGCCTGCTATAACTCATTCCACTCCTTGCATATTGTTTTGTCCCTGGCTGTTATAACTCATTCCACTCCTTGCATATTGTTTTGTCCCTGCCTGCTATAACTCAGTCCACTCCTTGCATATTGTTTTGTCCCTGCCTGCTATAACTCATTCCACACCTTGCATATTGTTTTGTCCCTGCCTGCTATAACTCATTCCACCCCTTGCATATTGTTTTGTCCCTGTCTGCTATAACTCATTCCACTCCTTGCATATTGTTTTGTCCCTGTCTGCTATAACTCATTCCACCCCTTGCATATTGTTTTGTCCCTGCCTGCTATAACTCATTCCACTCCTTGCATATTGTTTTGTCCCTGTCTGCTATAACTCATTCCACTCCTTGCATATTGTTTTGTCCCTGTCTGCTTTAACTCATTCCACTCCTTGCATATTGTTTTGTCCCTGCCTGTTATAACTCATTCCACTCCTTGCATATTGTTTTGTCCCTGTCTGCTATAACTCATTCCATGCCTCACATATTGTTTTGTCCCTGCCTGCTATATCTCATTCCACTCCTTGCATATTGTTTTGTCCCTGCCTGTTATAACTCATTTCGCAGTACCTTGCATATTGTTTTGTCCCTGGATCTTACTGAGGATCTTAATAAAAATCTTTGAGGATCTCTTGCAAAGATCTTTGAAGATCTTTTCCAAGAACCTTAAGGATCCTTGAAGATCTTGGCACGATTATTGAGGATCTTTGCCAAGATCTTCAAGGCTCCTTTACATTCTTGGCAAAGATCTTTGCAAGATCCTTCAAAGGATCTTATTAAGGTGGCTCGACTGGGTTTTTGAGTGACGATACCTTTTAACTTTGAGAAACTTGTGTACCACAACAAACGATCCAACAGAAAATCGATTGCCACAGCTGTACTAGAGAAGGATTAAAGTTTCAGATGAGGTAAGTTTTATGGAAATCGGAGTTGCCAAAGCAACGTTATGATGTCACTCCCTGTTTTACATACTACCGATTTACTTGTCATCAAGAGATAATTTTGGAAAACGCTCTCTGGATCTTCGACTTGAACGTAGGAGAATATTGAGCTGATTTTCACAAAAGTGGTTTGTTGCTCTCATTATGCGTCTCCATTGTCTCGAATCACCATGCAATTGTAAAATTCAGTACATAATTAATTCATAAACACTTCATTGCTTTGTTTTAAGTGTTACATGATGTACTGAAAGCTACAATTCCACGGCAATTTCATACAATGGAGATGCATAATGAAACAACAAGCCACAAGCACAAAAATCAGCTCAATATTTCCCTGAGTTGGTGCTAAAAATTGACAGCCTTAGAATGTTTCAATGAATTTGAAACTTGGAGATTGTATTAAACATTAATTAATCTTCATGAGGACCAAGTTTTAAAAAAATTCATCGATCGCTTTTTAATTTGTGACAATTATAATAAGTGCAAGGTCATTTTTTTATATAAAAGCAAAATAACATTCCAGGCCAGTTCATATTCAAGCCAATATTTCTGAAATTCAAATGGAGAGATTTCCTTGAGATTTTCACCTAAGGTATTTGGATGGTATAAAATTCATTTAAGACCAAAATATTATTTCATCAAGCCTTGTAGACATAAGTTTTAATAACATTTCAAAATTGTTTTGTTTTTGTTGTATTTTAACACCTAAAACTTCACTCGAAATTTTCTCGAAAATGCTTCCATAGAGATTTGCAAAATTTTGTAGACCTTAGGACAAGTGTGGGCGGCACGGTGGTCTAGTGGTTAGCGCGTCGGACTTTCAACCTGAAGGTCGGTGGTTCGAAGCCTGGTCTCTGCCGTCGTGTTGTTTCCTTAGACAAGAAACTTTACTCCACACTGTCTCTCTCCACCCAGGTGTATAAATGGGTACTGGCGACAAAATGCTGGGGGTAACCCTGCGATGGACTAGCATCCCATCCAGGGGGGAGTAGCAATATTCCTAGTTGCTTCATGCTACGGAAACCAGGTTAAGCTCCTGCCGTGTGGGCCACCGTGGCCCGAGTGCGACTTTACCTTTAGGACAAGTACGTCAGGTCGAAGATCCAGCGAGCGTTTTCCAAAGTTATCTCTTGATGACAAGTAAATCGGTATTATGTAAAACAGGGAGTGACGTCATAATGTTGCTTTGGCAACTCCGATTTCCATAAAACTCACCTCATCTGAAACTTTAATCTTTCTCTAGTACAGCTGTGGCAATCGATTTTCCGTTGGATCGTCTGTGGTGGTACACAAGTTTCTCAAAGCTAAACGGTATCGTCGCTCAAAAACCCAGTCGAGCCACCTTAAGATCCTTGAAAGATCCCAATAAATTCTTGAGGATCTTAAAGGATCCTTGCAAAGATCCTCACAAGGATATTATTTTTGCTAGGATCCTTTCAAGATCTTCATCAACTCCTTGAGGATCTTTGTAAAAAATTTTATAATAAATTGCAGATAAGATCTTCAAAGATCCCTGAAGATCCTGTGAGGTTTTTTACCAGGGTAACTCATTCCACACCTTGCATATTGTTTTGTCCCTGCCTGCTATAACTCATTCCACACCTTGCATATTGTTTTGTCCCTGCCTGCTATAACTCATTCCACTCCTTGCATATTGTTTTGTCCCTGCCTGCTATAACTCATTCCGCTCTTTGCATATTGTTTTGTTCCTGCCTGCTATAACTCATTCCACTCCTTGCATATTGTTTTGTCCCTGCCTGCTATAACTCATTCCACACCTTGCATATTGTTTTGTCCCTGCCTGTTATAACTCATTCCACTCCTTGCATATTGTTTTGTCCCTGCCTGCTATAACTCATTCCACTCCTTGCATATTGTTTTGTCCCTGCCTGCTATAACTCATTCCACCCCTTGCATATTGTTTTGTCCCTGCCTGCTATAACTCATTCCACCCCTTGCATATTGTTTTGTCCCTGTCTGCTATAACTCATTCCACACCTTGCATATTGTTTTGTCCCTGCCTGTTATAACTCATTCCACTCCTTGCATATTGTTTTGTCCCTGCCTGCTATAACTCATTCCACTCCTTGCATATTGTTTTGTCCCTGTCTGTTATAACTCATTCCACTCCTTGCATATTGTTTTGTCCCTGCCTGTTATAACTCATTCCACTCCTTGCATATTGTTTTGTCCCTATCTGCTATAACTCATTCCACTCCTTGCATATTGTTTTGTCCCTGTCTGTTATAACTCATTCCGCTCTTTGCATATTGTTTTGTCCCTGCCTGTTATAACTCATTCCACTCTTTGCATATTGTTTTGTCCCTGTCTGCTATAACTCATTCCACTCCTTGCATATTGTTTTGTCCCTGCCTGCTATAACTCATTCCACTCCTTGCATATTGTTTTGTCCCTGTCTGCTATAACTCATTCCACACCTCGCATATTGTTTTGTCCCTGCCTGCTATAACTCATTCCACACCTTGCATATTGTTTTGTCCCTGTCTGCTATAACTCATTCCACATCTTGCATATTGTTTT
This sequence comes from Cladopsammia gracilis, assembly GCA_022457155.1. Taxonomy (NCBI): domain Eukaryota; kingdom Metazoa; phylum Cnidaria; class Anthozoa; order Scleractinia; family Dendrophylliidae; genus Cladopsammia; species Cladopsammia gracilis. The sequence goes on along the minus strand of JAJGOT010000525.1, from coordinate 26,766 downwards.
GTCCCTGCCTGCTATAACTCATTCCACACCTTGCATATTGTTTTGTCCCTGTCTGCTATAACTCATTCCACATCTTGCATATTGTTTTGTCCCTGTCTGCTATAACTCATTCCACATCTTGCATATTGTTTTGTCCCTGCCTGCTATAAAACTCATTCCAAGTCTTGCATATTGTTTTGTCCCTGCCTGCTATAACTCATTCCACGCCTTGAATATTCACAAGTTAAAAATGAACTCTCAAATGCTCAAGTCAGTCAGCTACACATACATGAATGTATACATATGTCTATTATTGAACGCCTTGCATATACACAAGTTAAAAATGAACTCTCAAATGCTCAAGTCAGTCAGCTACACATGCAGGGGCATAGCCAGCTTTTAGAAGAGTTGTACATGTAGGCCTGGCCATCCAACCCGCAAGGGCCGCTTCCTGGGGGATCCGGGGGCATATCCCCCCCCCCCCACCCCCCCGGAAAATTTTTCGATATTGGCCCTTGAAAATGCTTTATCCTTCACTTTCTGGTGATTTTATGTGTATCTTGACAGCACCGAAATCCTAATATTTGATAAAAGAGAATGGATTTGAATTTTTCACTACATTGTATGTAACACAAGTGGGCTTAAAAATTTGTAGGCATAGGCTGGCTACACCACTGACATGGTTGTAATTTTATAGTGTCTAATTAACTATTATAGCGCGGAAGCGCGCGTGATATCGCCTAATACTTAGCCGACGAGGCCGTAGGCCGAGTCGGCTAAAATTAGGCGATATCACGCAAGCTTGAGCGCTATAATAGTTTTATAATTCAACACATTGATAACAAAGCACAGTTTGAACAAAAAATATCGCCGACTAGCCTTTTATTTAAAATAAAAAAGCTTACAGACGTTTTACCGCGCGAAACTTGCAACATCACACAGTTCATGAATGAAAGACTTAGTGGCGCCTTTGTCAATATTGTGCAAGCTTGAACACTATAACTGTTTTATAATTCAACACATTGATAACAAATCACAGTTTCGAGAAAAAATTCATTGAGATATACAACCTATCATTAAGTAAAAAGGCTAACTACAATATTTTACCTCGCACCATTTCTTAAACAACAAGCAATGAATGCCGAAACTTTTGCCAAGCTAAAATTAATTCAGCGTACACAATCAGTTGACTGTTTCTACGAAGAGCTTTCGTCTACTCAAAGAACGGGACAAAGTAGTGACTACAAAAATTAAAACACAGTAAAATGGCATAGAATATCTTAGTTACAAGTGTTTCGTATCTCAAAAAGTTCAATTCAGAATCAAAACAAATTGAACAAACACACGGCTACGAACCTAGACATAGCGGCGAAAAGTCGGAAAGAACTGCAGCGTGGACAGTAAGCTTACGAAAATTCACAGCTAAAGGATACAAGAAACGGTTAAAACATCGTACCTGTAGTTGATTTGGCTTTTTAGTCCCTTCCATAAGCACCAAATTTTCAAGCATCGAAGTACGAGATGAGTCGATCAATGTTGTTTACAAACTTGGAATGCTCGTTTTTTAGCTCCCACAGTCGTAATGACGAGATCAGAAACTTTTCTGATGAAAAAATCAAGTCTATATCATATTCCAGAGGTGATTACCAAAGCAATTTCACGAAAATTGTGCTCCTTCATTCACTTCTTGTCGAGCGGTTAAACTTTGAACCAGTTTTCATTCAGCTACGCCAAGAAACAACACTGCGACCGCGAGAACGCGAAAATTTCGCGCCTTTTTTGTCCAGTCATGTGAACAGTATTTTTCTCTTTTTTTTTGTCTTTTCTTCTCTTTTTTTCTTTCTTTTCCCATTTTTAACTAACAGTTCACGCACTTTTTCGCCAAAAAACACGAAATTGCAGGCAGCAATCATTTTCACTTTCCTTCAAAATGCGAAATTTACCGCCATCGCTGGTTATATGTCATGTAGACATAACGCATATCGATAACTTTTTTACCATATTTGGGCAGTGTATCAATGTGTTGAATTATAAGTGGGGTTAGATGTGGTAATTTACAGTATGTGTTATATAAACCTTTTTTAGGGATTTCCATTACAGATTTCATGCTTACCAGAGCCGTTTAGAACATATTAATTTTTATTTATTAATTATGCTCTAGTCTGTATGCTATTGCTGTACATAATTATAGTTTGTGTGTTAGTTTTGTAAGATCTACAGTACATGTATAGAAATCCCTGATATGTAATTAATTGCTGTTGAAATGATAGAATCAGTTATTTTCTCGGGCTGATTATAAACTCTGCCATTAGCATGACTTAATATGAGATAGTGTTTCTTCAGTCACCAATAAAGATCTAAGTCTTTTTGAGGATGCCATTCGCTCTGTCTCTGTCTCTGCTTCTCTCTTCTTACAATCGTTTAAAAGTTCCTTAGAGTTTATTCTGTGTTTGTATGTTGTACCTCGTGATCACAGCTGCATGTACATCTGTAGGAGGCCTTTCTACCTCAGTCTGTTATACTTCCAGCACAATAAGAGTTATTTTAATCTCCAGCATACATGTAACAAGCTGCTGTTTTGTTATGTGTTTCATACTTATCTGTTAGTTTATGGGGGCGTGTGGAGGGTGGAGGAGCCAGAAAAATGGCGAATGGTGAATGGAAAAATCAGGTACTCGTCACTTCTGGGGCTTAAAGTAGTTAATCCCACTGACCACACAAAACAGCAAGAATCAAATGTGCTTAGTTAAATGAGCTACATGTACATGTAATAGTTAATGAGCTGTGCTCTTAAAAGTTTTTGATGTTTGCCTAAAATTACAGCTGGGTGCCTTAAAATTCCCAAAGCCAAAAATAAACTATGCGCCCTGACTTACATGTACATGTATTAAATAAAATATTTGCCGGCAAATAGGATTTTTATGTCTTCTCTCTCATGCTTTGTGTCATTATAGACAAGTGGCACTGGGTCTTGGGGAGGAGAATTTTGCGAACCCCGTTCTTCAACGCTGCTGCATCGGTACTCAACCATTATCTTCGTGGTGTTTTGGATCCCATCCCTAATGGTTTTGTTGGCAGCATCATGGTTTTATAAACCCTTCTGTCCACCCGTATTTGCCCGATGGAGTTCATGTGAACCCTTGATGCAATATTGTTTGCACCGCAGCTATCGGGGTGCCATAATTTTTGGAAGCTGTTCGCATTCTTTCATCTTTGTCACCTTCCTTGTAGATTGTTTGGTTAGTTGGTTAGTTGTTCGTCCCTTATTTGCTTCTTAGTTTATTTTCCGTCACGATTTCATATGTATGTTGCTTCTTTAGTTCATTTACTGTTATGAAGTTAATTTTTCATTGTTTGTATGAGATCATGTTTTTTGCTTCACTTATTATCTAGGGCAGTTATGGGACAATTGTCTATGGGTCCATGTTCCTGAGTCCCCCTATTTTTATTTAGGGCAGTTATGGGGTTCACTACTGTGGCAACAGAATGTTAGCCATGCCCGTTTGATTATTGTTATAGGGACATGGTTCAAGCTTTTTAACGAACTACCAATTGAACTTTGATCCTTAACTTTAAAAATTTTATTTAAGAAAGCACTTAAAGCACATTTTAATTAATTTTATGAAATGTTTATCTTAGTTTTTAATCGCAGTTGTAGAACCCATTCATGAAATTTAGAAATTTGGTCAGCCACCATTTTTTGAAGAGCTAGTTTTGTACAATGTCAAAGTTCTTACCTTCGCAGTGCTTACTCCTGATCCTACTGCAGATTGCTCTCTGTTGGTTTCTTCTTGTCCTTTCAACTCCACTTTATAACCAAATGCTCTCTCCTGAAAATACAAGTGATCAGTTCAAGATGTTGAAGATTAAATTGTAAATGGATGTAAGGTAATCTGCAATGCTAATACTTTTGGTTCCCAAACTAGTGGAAGAATACATGTAACTTTGTAACTTGATCATTAATTTTTTTACAAGGGAAGGGCTATGTGAAAGCAGGAAACCCTCATCCCATCATTACACCTCAAAGTCAGTGCAGCTTAGAGATTCACACTGTACGTGTAAAACCAATCCACATTTAACATGGGCGCTGTTTTTGGCAACTTTGACTAAAATTGTACAGGGTTCGTACTTTTTTCAGATTTTAAAATTCCATGACTCCATGACCTTTTCCATGACCTTTTCAAATTTTTAACAACCAAGAGTTCAACAGTTGTTTTCAAAATTTTATCAAAATGATCGTTTTTTTAATTTTTCATCTTGCCTTATTATTCCCACAATGTACATGTACACTGCCTTAGTGATTTTGTACCATGAACATAATTTTCCATGCCTTTCCATGACCCACACTTAAATTCCATGACTTTCCAGGCCTGGAAATTAAATTATACAATTCCACGACTTTCCAGGTTTTTCCATGACGGTACGAACCCTGTTGTATGTTTTAGGCCTTTAAAAGCACAGTTTTGTCAAATTAATGATTTAATTATTATTGTTTAGGTACTTAAAACAGATCCAAGATGGCGGACAATAATTTCAAAATTACAGTTTTATCGCCTTTTTTTTGCTTTTTCTCGCCTTACAAGTGTGTCCTTGTTTGTATTTATTATGTTTTAATATTAAAGGGATGATTTTACAGTTATATTTGATATTTTAAGTATCTGGATGGAAAAATATCAAAGAAACGCCGGAAAAAAAATGATGTCATTGTGACGTCATAATTGGGTGTGGCAGGTCAAAACTGGGTGTGAGGTTTCCTTGTATGGAGGTGAACATTGTGTCAAAATTTCATGGTCCTAGCCTTACTGGTTCCAGAGATATGAAGGGGGGGTCCGAGGAGCCCCCCCCCCCCCCCCCCCCCCGTCACAGATTGCCAAAAAAAGCCCAGTCTGAATAGGGTTAAGTTATTTGTTCATGCAATACTTTGTGCCCGTGGTTACCTTACAATCTAGAGAGCATGCTTGGTGGTTTCAAATTGCTAAATAACATAAAGCAATCAGAAGGGTGCCTGGGGCAAGTGGATTACAAGGCATTTAATAACCGTTCTTTGGCAGATGTAATTTCTGTGTTGAATGATAAAAGGAAAGCTAAACCTAGGTCTAAATTTATCCAGTGGAAAGAATAATCAGCAAGTGAAAATTTTAATCAAAAAATTAATGTGGGATATTTAATACCCACACTTCCCCTCACCTGTCAAAAACTTTCCTTATAGTGTACATGTATATGTTGCAGGTAAAATCAGTTCTCAGGTTGAATCAGTATTAAATCTAGGTTAAATGTGTACACAGTATTCTTGACTATCTAGGTAAGCTAACCCTAACTAACCCTAGTTAACTCTAACACAAGGCTAACCAGAGTTAACTAGCATTAGTTAGGGTTAAAATGTTTGAACAAAGAAGTTCAAAAAACTGTGTGGCACTTGTAACACAATAAATAATGGAAACTGTTCATTTAAAAAAGTGCCTAAAATTTAAAAGTTTTCAGACGTTTCGGGCTTAGCCCTTCTTCAGTGAAATGTCAATTTTAAACGGTTGACGGTTCTGTTCTTGTATACCACGCCATTTAAACAGTGCGCGCGCCTTAGATAAACCGGAAGTCAGTATTGAGTCAGTATTGAGGCCGCGCTGACTCTTACCGAGCTTGAAAATTAGTTGCATCTCATGTCTCTTTCTTTGCTTGCTTGCGCCGCAGAGCTTCACACCACGCACTTCAGCATCTTGCAGAGAGTGGCCGTTTGCATTGAAGTGTTGTGTGACGGGGAAACCAGGCAGGTCTTTTTCAATGCTGCTGAGGTGTTCACCAAAGCGTTCCCTTAGAGCGCGCCCAGTTTCACCAATGTAAACTGCAGAGCAACGACGACAGGAGATGCAGTAAATGATATTTGATGTATCGCGAGTGAAGGCTTCTTTAATTATGATGGTGCCTTTGGGGCCTTGCAGGGTGGTGTCGGAGGAGATGTGTTGACACGTCCGACAGCGAGCGTGTTGGCAAGCAGAAGAGCCTGCGAGATGATCCGGTGAATTTCTATCAACAGTGTGGACCAAGATGTCACGCACGTTCTGATCACGGCAATATGCAACCAATGGTGGCTGGGGAAATATGACTTTGGTTGTGGGGTCATCAGGATTCTTTTAATTCTATCGTTCAAGGGGTGGTATGTGAGAACTAAAGGAATCCTACTGTCATTGTCGACGGCGATATGTGTCCTAAGGGCGTCCATTTGTCTAAGTTGACGCAACTTGTCGAGGTCTTGTCGAAGACGGCGAATAACCTCGCATGACGAAAAAAGCGGTCTTTTCATCCGCCTTCTCTAAGAAGTCGGCATCATTGGAACAGAGACGGCGAAGACTTAATAGCTGATTGTACGGAAGACTATCCTTGCAGTGGTGAGGGTGTGAGGAGAGGTGATGGAGATAGCTGTGAGTGTCAGTGTCCTTGTAGTAGATGGAAGTGCTAATATGATCGTCAGAAATGTGCAAAGTGATATCCAGGAAAGGTATTTCAGATTCAGAGATAGTGCGTGAATACTGAAGAGCAGGATGAAAGCTGGATACGAAGTTGATGTAGTCCTCCAGTTCTACTCGGCTACAACAAGCTATGTACCTCTTGTGGAGTTGAGGTACGAATCCGCAGAACTGTCTCATAATTTATTCCTCGATGTAACCAACGAAAAGGCATGCGTAGTTGGGACCCATTTTGCTGCCCATTGCGACCCCTCCTGTTTGGTTGTAAAATTCGCTATTGAATGTGAAGGTGTTTAGGGTTAGCACAAGTTCAGCAAGGCGTGTTAGTGTCGATGTGGGTGGGTGAACAGGACGCTTGTCAAGAAAATAAGCCAACGCTGCTAGGCCATCATTATTCGGTATGACAGTGTATAAGGATTTGATGTCCATGGTGTATAGGAAGCGTTGACCCACCGTAGCATTGGCAAAGCGGAAATCACTGAAAATCTGGAGCGCGTGGTTTGTCTTTGACATAGGTGTCAAGATTGCAGACAAGGGGTGACATGATCTGGTCCAGATATGAGGCAATGTTCTCGGTGGGGCAGCCGCATGCGAAAACAAGAGGTCTCCCAGGATTGTTTTCCTTATGGATCTTAGGTAAGAGGTAGAATCTGGAGGTTCTTGGAGTTAGGACAATTAGATGTTTTGCTGACTGTGGTAATTGGCCAGAACTGATCATATCGTTGACCGTTGACTTAACGACTCGTTGATAAGCTTTAATTGGATCGCTTTCTAGGCGTTGGTAAAATCTCCCGTCCGAAAGTTGACGTTTAGCTTCAGCGATATACAAGGGATGCGACCATACAACAACCGCGCCACCTTTGTCAGCAGGTTTGATGACAATATCCCTTGGTTTGGTGAGTTGAAGTAAGGCCACTCTCTCTGCAGATGGAAGATTGTTGTAGACAGTTTTTGCCTCAAAATCTCTTACCTCGATATCACTTTGCACATTTCTGACGATCATATTAGCACTTCCATCTACTACAAGGACACTGACACTCACAGCTATCTCCATCACCTCTCCTCACACCCTCGCCACTGCAAGGATAGTCTGCCGTACAGTCAGCTATTACGTCTTCGCCGTCTCTGTTCCAACGATGCCGACTTCTTAGAGAAGGCGATGAAATGACCGCTTTTTTCGTCATGCGAGGTTATTCACCGTCTTCGTCTTTGACAAGACCTCAACAAGTTGTGTCAACTTAGACAAATGGACGCCCTTAGGACAGATATCGCCGTCGACAATGACAGTAGGATTCCTTTAGTTCTCACATACCATCCCTTGAACGATAGAATTTAAAGAATCCTACTTGGCAACTTCAACATTCTCACTGATGACCCCACAACCAAAGTCATATTTCCCCAGCCACCATTGGTTGCATATTGCCGTGATCAGAACGTGCGTGACATCATGGTCCACACAGTTGATAGAAATTCACCGGATCGTCTCGCAGGCTCTTCTGCTTGCCAACACGCTCGCTGTCGGACATGTCAACACATCTCCTCCGACACCACCCTGCAAGGCCCCAAAGGCACCATCATCATTAAAGAAGCCTTCACTTGCGAGACATCAAATATCATTTACTGCATCTCCTGTCGTCGTTGCTCTGCAAGACACTGAAGTGCGTGGCGTGAAGCTCTGCGGTGCAAGCAAGCAAAGAAAGAGACATGAGATGCGACTAATTTTCAAGCTCGGTACGAGTCAGCCGCGCAGCCTCAATACTGACTTCCAGTTTATTTAAGGCGCGCGCACTGTTTAAATGGCGTGGTATACAAGAACAGAACCGTCAACTGTTTAAAATTGACATTTCACTGAAGAAGGGCTAAGCCCGAAACGTCTGAAAACTTTTAAATTTTCGGCACTTTTTTAAATGAACAGTTTCCATTATTTATTTAGTTAGGGTTAGCTTACCTAGATAGAATACTGGGTACACATTTAACCTAGATTGAATACTGATTCAACCTGAGAACGGATTTTACCTGCAACATATAAATACATTTTAGACCCCCGTTGGGCTCAAAAGTTATGAAAAGTGGAAGTATATGTTGTGGTTCAATTTCATCCTTGTTTCAAATTTTATTTTCATTTGTTTAAAACTCATTATCATACATTACCACAGCCAAAAACAAAGGAAAATAAAATTTGAACCAAGGATAAAATTGAACCACAACATATACATAAAACTGCCTGGTTTCATATGTTTAAAAAAAATTGGCCACCAAAACATCCAAGTGAGAGACAAAATGATCGACCGTTTTTCCTGTTTCTGACATGGTTTAGGTCAACATCTTCTTGGTAGTGGGCTAGAAAGGATAAAGCTCCAACCCAATATTATGATTTGTTTACGGTGGATTTCAGCTTACTTTGGCCGTGCCAGTTGCCAAGTTTGTTGGGAAAATTGGAACAACGTTGCTAATTTGCCAATTACATTTATCAGTTAGCCAACCAAATTGCCAAATTTGTTTTGAAGTTCTCGACCTCAAAGAAAAGAAGTTGTGATTGTTTTTAAATAATAAAATAAAACATTTTTTTTTCAGCTGTGCGTCGTTTTTTGGTGGAAATATTTATTTGGAAAATCAGATCAACGAACAAAAGGAAATTGACTGGGCAAAATCTTTGTTTACATTTACATGTAGTATTTCAAAACATCTAACCAGAAGTTGCAATATCACTCCTTTTTTTGCTGAAGCTAAATCCAGCAAAGTGATATATAAACAACAGACAACAGCACAAGCAAAGATTGCAAGATATTTAAAGTGAATGTGGAAGATGATATATTTATATGTTGGTTAAATTCAAAACCACAACTGATATAGTGGCATGCATCTTACATAATCTCACCTCGATAATAATCCGATCAACACCAGTTTTATAGATTTTCTTACTAGCCTGTGACAGCTGCCTCCTCCCCTCAGAAAAAAATCGGGGAGAGAAACGTCTGTGTAACGCCGTCGCTAATCTTGCTCCTCGCTTGGGTGGCTTTTCCGGAATGCTGGCAACATATCATGATTGGTTGTTATGCTAATCCTATTATGTAGGACATTTACCATGTCTTCATTGGTTAATCGGTCATTTCTGAGAATTTAGCGCGACCTCTGAGAAACTTGCGGGAAAATTCACACACAGGAAACATTGATAGAAAATTTATTCGGGCCATTCGAAGCAAAATGTAAAGCAAATTCCCGATAATGTTTGCTGGCTCGATCGTAGGAAATAGCAAGGGTTGACAGGCAGCACAATCTCTACCGGTGTGAAACATTTGAAAACCTTTTATATTTTCTTCTAATGAGTATATCTCGTGTGAAATGGAGGTGGTAGGCCTTTACGACTTTTACAAAATGTTGTTAAATACCATTTGCCACCTATTATGTATTTTAAGGGGTATCATTTACTTGGTTTTGGAGGAGTTTAGTGTTCACTGAAAAAATCTTTTAAAAAAGCCATGTGTAATGGACTAGAGGTCAACTGTGTTATGTCTGTAATGTTTTCCTGTGATTTTGTTCTTTAAGTATTTGACCTCTTATAACGTCCCTTTTCTTTTGCTTTTGCAGTTAGTGGTTTGTTTTATGTTGATTTTTAACACAGAGGGTTCAACATTTCTAGTTTTTTCTCTCTTTGTAGTGAAAGGATCTGAAAAGATAATTTTATGTTGACCATTTAATGTGTTTCCTGCTATTTTTGATCATGCTGGGCCCAGCTATTTTTGTTTGTCGTTGCAGGAGTATGTCACAGTGAACTAAATGTAGATCCAGGGTTAGCAGAGAGAGATAGTTTATTAAGCTTTAGTGGGATAACCCAAGGATTTAAGATAAGCGACTTGATCTTCTTCCATCAACGTTTTTAGCGGTGATATGACAATTTTGCTGCTTCCAAGCGGTCGTTCGAAGACTTCATCAGCCATGATCAGAGCAGCATAAAAGATAAGCGACTTCCCATACCCGGTAGGGAGACTTGCATATACATCTTTTCCCTTCAAAAGTGCTTTCAAACATTCTTCTTGTTCTGGACAGAGTGAAGGAATCTTGAAACTCTCGCAAACACTTGCAATCGTGCGATGAAAATTTGCATGGTCCGACACGTTCGATGCCATTTTGAAACTGAAATTTGAGAGTCTGTTATTTTGGTCAACGGAAATTACTAAATTTTAATTTACGCAAAATTATACCGGAGAAAGATTAGCGACGGCGTTACACAGACGCTTCTCTCCCCAATTTTTTCTGAGGGGAGGAGGCGGCTGTCACATGCTATTTCTTACAAGCTAGTCCACAAAATAATCTTACAGAAAACCACCCACAGCTAAAAATTGGTTTGACTTCGCAAATAGTGCAAGAACAATTACTTCAACCTTCACAAGCTTCCTTGGCACCAAAGTTGCTAACTTTGTTTCGAAGTTCACAATTTGGTTGGCTAATTCACAAATGTAATTGACAACTTCGCAATGTAGTTCCAAATTTCCCAATGAACTTGGCAACCAGCACAGACAAAGTAAGCCAAAATCCACTGTAAAATAAGGCTCAGGGTTGAAGACTAAAAGTTAGGAGCATGCAGCCTGATGGATGTACACTCAGTTCAACCGGGAGTATCCAATTGATGAAATCAATAATCGATATCAAACAATATCAATTAATCGATTGATATTGATAATCGATAACTAATCAATGGGTAAGATTTGTGTGACCTTATGGGTTGTCATCGATTGTTAATAGCAATCGATAGCATAATATTGATATTGAATGGTATAGATTGGTTGCAATTGAAGTGGTGAGTGGAATGAAGCCCTAAGTGACTTGTGATCAACTCCTAGATTCTCCTTCCAGTTTGTCTTGTATATGCTCATGTAACAAAGGGAGAATTTGGTTTCAGATCAGGAGTCACTGAAGGCCTTATTCCAGTTTGGGATGGCCCTAAGTGACTCGTGATCTATAGCCAAATTCTCCTTTTGTTATAAATTATGAGCATATACAAAACAAACTGGAAGGAGAAGCTAGCAGTTGATCAGAATTCACTTAGGGCTTTATTCCACTCACCCCTTCAATTGTTTTCCCCTTTCAGAGTCTACAAGTCCATGAGAATAAGCACTTAGTGTAACACATTTATTGTAAAAGATTTTACATGTAGTGATTGTTAACGCATTTTATTTGAATTATTGAAATGTGAACACAAGAATAAGAATGGCTTCTCTCTCTTCTTTTTCTTATTATTTCTCTTTATTTCTATTATGGTAAAAGACTTAAAAAAACAGAAACTGGTTGAATGGTACCTTCGCAGACAAAAATTCTGCTAATTAAAGGTCTACACTAGTCTATCCTTTGACGAGGCGCATTATTGGGAGTTGAACTTCTTTTTTGCCTGACCCAGACATTTTCTGCTCATCCACCATTTATGAAGGTTTATGCCTGGTTTTGGCAGTTTATGGGTGACCAGATCATCGAGTGTGTGTAACAGGAAATAGACCCTTCCACGGTTTTTTCAACTTTTGATATTGGCTATATAGCGAGAATCTAACAACACTGCTGGAAAGAGCACCTCAAAATTAGTAAAATAGCCAAGTTTGTGAGTCGTATCTTGTAAAATCGCAAAGTTATAGCTTCGCGAAGTCTGGAAATTTTACAGTCATTTGTATGCTGGGGGGCAAGTTTGTGCCCCCCAGCATACAAAATTCTGTAAAATTTTCCGACTTCGCAAAGCTATAACTTTGCGATTTTACAAGATACGACTCACAAACTTGGCTATTTTACCAATTTTGAGGTGCTCTTTCCAGCTGTGTCATTAGATTCCCACTACATGGCCAATTTCAAAAGTTGGAAAAAAACGTGGAAGGGTCTATCCAATTGCAAAGATCCATTCGATAGCAATTGATAGCCAATCGATGAACGATTTTTGTGCGACTATCGATTGATCATTGATTGATCGATACCAATTGGCTAATGTTATTGACTGACATCAATTTATCAATTGCTTTTCCAATCATCGATGGCCATTGAATGGATACCCCGGGAGTTCACCCATGCAGATTAATGGCCCTTATCGTAGATGAGTACGCCATGCCAACATATCAGCGGTTTCTCGCTTTCTTGACCCTATAGTCTCGTTTTGATGTTTACGAGAACCTCTGACGACGATAAGGGTAAACATCAAGACGAGACTATAGGGTCAAAAAAGCGAGAAACCGCTGATATGTTGCCGTGGCGTACTCATCTACGATAAGGGCCATTCATTTTCACTTGTCCCAAAACAAAATCTTTCTCCAGCTCCCAACAAACCAAAAAAATTCCCGTAAGAGAATAAGAATGATAATAATTAAGCTTAAAGAAGCTTAATTTTAATAATTGGGAGCTGAACCCATCACTCTTAAACTCGAATTGTTATTTTAAGAACCAAATTTGTTAAAACAAATCGACAGGTAAGAACTCTTTTGTTGTTAAATTAAATTTCTTATTTTAAGAATTTAATTCTTACTTTAAATCTTAAGAAATTGATTTTAAGGAAGAAAGTTTTCTTAAAATAAGAATAAAATTCTTAAAATAAGAAATTTAATTTAACAACAAAAAAGTTCTTACCTGTCGATTTGTTTTAACAAATTTGGTTTAAGAGTGCATCTTGTAACTTCTTCGGGTACAATGTTAAACTTTCACTTCGGGTTATCCTAAAATTTACAGAATGGTTTACGATGGAGAGAAAGGGAATCGGAACCATACGTAAATGACCTTTTTGTTATTGTTGACACACATCTTAAATTTAAGACTGAAGCTTACCTTGTTTTAAAATAACCTGCTATTAAGCGTAAGTTTAAGAGCACAGCGTCAAGACTGAATTCTAAACGGAAAGAAAAAATGCATTTGTCACTTTTTAAACATTAGAAAAAATAGTTCCTAAAACTCAAATAATTTACGTTGAAAACCATACAAATGAATCGCTACAAACCTTCGAAAATAGACGAAACATGCAAAACACAGAACCACGCCGCCAGCGCGCCATCTTTGAATTCGGTGTTAGTTCCCAGCTCCCGCTCCCATTCTTTACTGTATTAGTTCCCAGGCTTGTTCTCCGGATTCAAAAACTGAAAACCACAACGACAAACCAATGAAGACAGAGTACCGGATCTATCGTAGACCTGGATCAGTAAAAATCTTGAAATAGTAATGGTAAAAACGGCAAACTGATCCTTACGGCAAAAAGAAAAGATAGAGACAGAAGTGAAATAAAAAAACAATAAACAATTGAATATATTTGCCCGATATTTCGGTTTGCAAAACAAACCTTCTACGGGGGCTAGAAAACAAAAATGAATACAGAAATAAAATGACCGTTACATATAAATCATTTGAAATATGACATACAACAGAATAACAGAAAGTGATTGGTAACAAATAAGCTAAATGTCACTAATTAAGTTCATCACGTTTATTTATACCATGAGGATGAAGTGTCATACCCTGGGTGCCAGAGGTTTTTATTTTTTAGTGAAAACGGCGAGTTTGAGCGGCGAAGCCGCGACAACGAGGCGCAACGCGCCGAGAAAAAATAAAAACCTCTGGGCACTCGAGTACACAACCTCATTTCCATGCGATTTGTGGATCGGATATCTCACCAAACCGGTTTTAAACCTTGGGGACCAACGCGTGTCTGTCTGTTTACATTTAATCTAACAGCTGACATGTATTAAAACGCGGTCGAGACGGAAATATTAAATCAAATCCACTCCAGTGGAAAAGATACATCGATGACATTTTTTCACTGTAGAGTGTCGAGAAAAAGGAGATAGAAGATTTTATTGTCCTTGCAAACAAACATTAATCTCAGACAAAGAAGTAAACTTTCTGGATACAACCGTTTTCAAAGGCGAGAGATCATTTAACAAACAAAGAATCCTTGATATCCGCACGCAATTAATCCAGTACACCTATTTCTCTTCCTGTCACCTACCAGTGGTCAGCGAAATCGTTCAGCGAGAATACCTGCAACTCCAAAGCACGCATCCGTGCTAGAGATAAAAATTAAATAGCAGAGATAAAAATTTTCCTCGTTCAAACAAAACTCTAAAGGTCACACTCCACGATAACACGAATTAATAAGTCGTGTCTGGCCTGTCAACACCTCTTTTCAAGACATCCTTGCGCTGAATAAATTTCAACAGCGCTTCTTTCTAAACTGGCTTTAGTTCTCTGATATTTTGAAAATTTGGATACTAAAGAGTAATCCAGTGTTTCTTAAAGATCGCAAAAAGCCGCAATCTCTATCTACGTTCGCCATTGTTGTTTTTGTGGCTTCACTTTGGGAAACCGGTTTTTCACGCGCCCGTTGCGAATTGTTTTGGTCCAGCCAATCGAAGTTGCTGTTGCATCGTTAACTCCCGGTAGAGTCTGGAAACAAGTACGAGTAACCAATCAGCGACCTAGTTCAGATTCTGAACTAGATCCTCGCATGGAAATGAGGTTGTATATTCGAGTGACCAGAGGTCCGTCTCGCGAGCTTCTTCTAACCGTTTATGCGGTTAATTTCACTCATGATATTCAGAGAACGGACCTCTGGATCCAGGGTGGAAGTGTCATCGCTTAATATATTCAACTGTTTATTGTTTTTTTATTTCACTTCTGTCTCTATCTTTTCTTTTTGCCGTAAGGATCAGTTTGCCGTTTTTACCATTACTTGTTCTCCGGAGTTTGGCGCATTTTCGCGCGCGGACTCCTCGCGAGGTTCGACTGAGGCATGCAAGTGTCAGTGACTTTAGATCCATTCACACCAACGGTTAAACATGTTTTAATGTTGTTTGGTTTAACTACGCTTTTAGTCTCAATCTTGAACGTTTTCAAATGTGTATGTTTCAAACTACCTGGAATGGTAATAAAAGCCAATAAAGTTTCTTCTAGTAAAGATTTCACTTCAAATATTACAGGAGGTTAGGAGGTATTTTTCTAAACCTGTTTAAAACTAAACAACATTAAAACATGTTTAAGCGTTGGTGTGAATGAGGTATTAGGGCGTTTACCATTTGTCAGAACTGACCGGCCAGACCGGTCCGTTTGTAACTAGAATGCATCTTTTTGAAGACTTGTTCCTACAAGTCCATCAAAAGGGTGCATACTATTTCCAAATTTACCAGTCTGGCCAACCAGTTCTGACAAATAATGGAATAATATTTACCAATTGAGCGGTCCGGCCAACCAGTTCTGACAAATGGTAAGCGCCCTTAGTGTGACCTGTGATTAGGGTCTACTTTCGTTTTGTTTGGTAAACCATTTTCGCGCGGAAAACATCAGTGTGTCTACAGGTATTATGAGAAATGTCTATATGCTTTTAGTATCACCCAACTAGTGGACTAATGCAAATCCTGCATTTTGATTGGCTACGCTACTAGGGGTCTAATAGTAGTAGTCATCGAGTAGCGAAATTCGCCGGTTTCATTTTTCGTTTTATTCCCAAATAAATATTTCTTCAACTTGCAATTGCTTTTTTTTATTATTGCCTTTTTCTGTCCGACTAGTTGGGTGATACTAAAACAATTAGACCCTTCGCCCTCAAGGGCCACGGGTCAATAGCCCATTCGGCTTCGCCTCATGGGCTATTGACCCGTAGCCCTTTCGGGCTACGGGTCTAATTGTTAAGTAGTCTTCTAGCTTGCGCGTAGACATCTCCTATTTCTTCCGCTTCACGCGGGAAAGGAGTCCGTTTAACGCGGGGAGCAAGTAAATCGGAGACGGCTGTACGCAGGCTAGTAATCTCCCAAACTCTCCCCTCAATCGTTATCTCGATCGTCACGCAACACTCCTTCTTACTGCGTGACGACCTAACTGAACGCCCGGGAAAGGTACTCTGTATATTTCTGGATGGTGGATAGCCGCTGGAACTCTGAAACCCTTACCCTATACCAGACCATGTTCAGCTGATTTTGCAGCCCTATACTAGACTAGACACCGAAAATCCCTACCCTATCCCAGACTTGCTACTTTTGGAACTAGAACTGTATTACTATTAGTAACATATTTCCACTGAAGAAGGGCAAAGCCCGAAACGTTTGGAACTTATTCAAAAACTTTCGCACTTTAAAATACCATTTATAAAAGTTTTACTATTAGTAGCATGCAAAGCAGCCGTATTTTGGGGGACGAACGAGCGCTGCGTTATAAAAACGGCAGATTGAGGCCAACTTCGTTCTCAGGGTCTCTCACCTCCCCACCCCCTGGAGCGGGAAGATGAGAGACCCTGGGAACGAGGTTGAGATTGAGGCGAGCCATGCCAAGGGTGTGGGAATCAGGTTGCACTTATTTCACTCGTCCAAGCCCCCCGACGTTGTGCAAAACCAAAATGGCGACCAAACACCACATTAAGCACTCGCCCACTCCCTCCCCCCCCAACTCGGCGTTTTTTTATTTCTTTAGTAAAAATTGGCTCTTCGGCCAATGAGAGCGCGGGAATTTTACAGTTATGGTAAAAAATGAGAGCACCACCCACCTGGGACTGAACGCCGTTGAAAACTTCACACAGGTTATAGCAGGAGGGATTCTTTCTATTCTGAACCAGTTTCACTCCAGGTCCTATCCTTTTCCACTCCATTCCCCACCTTATAAGCAAATATAGATTTTTTTACTATTAACTTAAAAGCCTATCCCTCAAGTTTGAGGATAATTGTCAAGGGTCAGCAATAAGTAAATTGAAAGATGAATAAATAATACAAATAATCATTTACTGGACGAGGTTGAGCAAAATATCGTGATTTGTCAGTGGCGAACAGATAAAATTATTTGCCGAAGGCTGAGGCAAATAATTGATCATATCTGCGAGACACTGAAAAATTACGATATTTTGCGATAGTCGAGTTCATTAACTGCTTATCATTCGATCACCGAGTTTGTTTTTCAATTTAATATTTATTCATAACTGCTAAAACAGAGCAGAAATCGGGCTGCCATTGTAGAGGACGGGAGCAGAACAATTATTCGCAGCAAAACAACTTTACACCGTTGTACGCATGAGCAGAATTATTCGTAGGCAGTTATTTGCAGGTCACGTGGTGGGCTCTCGGCCAATGAAAAGAACGAAAACATGCATCGAATGATAATTACAAGTGTGTGATTTAGACAGTATGCCTGGGATTTGAATGCCACTAAGGAGTAGTGTCCTGTGAAAACTGATGGAGGGAGATTGTTCCACTGAGTTATTGTTCTTGGAAAAAAGGAGGGGTGCTCAGAGTGGGTGTGTCTTGTCTTTCGCTCAATTGGCTGCAGGAGTCCTTTTGTGTTCACAGTCACTCTATAAATTGTTATTGTGCATGTCTTTTTCATGATTAAAATCATGAAAAACTGGCCACGACGAACTCGAGACAGACAACTGGATACAAGAAATTACAAAAGAAAGTGTATTTTATTGATCAACTCTATTCCGGCTTTGAATTTTCCTTATGTTAAAACAAACCTGGATACACACTAATAATGCGGATGAACCTGTGAGTGAAAACATTAAACTACCTCATACATTTACAACATACATTTTCTTTTACAAGAAGCAGAAATATGATTAACCTGTTCATATTTAGAACTCTAATATTTATAGCACAATAAAAAAATCCTTCTCAACGCTGCCCTTAGTTCATTTACGTCAAGCAGCATATCACACACTAAAATCTCATCAATAAATGACAATTTCAGAAGAATGAAAAGGCGGTATATTCCTTCCTTGAATTACTTAAATTCCCCTTTAAAATGTTTTTTAATTAAAATAATGAGCCTTGTGCATATTGTAATAGAAAAGGCATAGATTAAACAAGAAGTTCCAGTATTAAAGGAGCCTGGCCTCGCCATTCTCACCTGCAGTCGTCAATCAACCACAAAAGCATTAAACAACTGACACAAAACATGCGTCATCACTAAGACTATTGCTAACACAATTTGGAAAAACTTTATGAAAGTTATATCAGAAGATGGGAAATGGGGGAGAAGATAAGCCTTCTATAACGGAATCTCATGTTTAAGAGCGAGCATCTCATTTTATTCAGCGCTGAAATGATTAATCACGTGGTTAATAAAACTAAGAAATGCGCGCGCAGCCTATGTAGAGGTAAGGTTTGCCGTGACATTGTGACAAACCAGCGTGACATTGGAGCTAGTGCCAGAGCCTGATCCCGCTGCAGCACCCGCAGCCCAGTCTGGGAAATTGTGAAGGTCGAACATGGGGACACCGTAGGTATTGACACAAATTAACAACACTGTCACCGCCAGGAGATTCATTCCCACACCAGCTTTTGCCTGATAGAAAAAGAAAATTACATGGTTATTTATTGCGTAGCCTACGAGCAAGATGTCGTCCTTCCCCTCCCTTGTCCCCAGACCCGAGCCCGAGAACTTGCTCGCAGGCTATCATTTGCGTCACTTCTTTTCACTCATCCTTTAATAGACACCAATCCAAGAGTAAAACAACTATCGTTCACTTATGACCCGTCATTGCAGACGGTCTCCTGCCCGTCACCCAGCTGTTATGAGAGTGAGGCCATATTCCGTCAATTATCTCTCCTTTGTTGGGGAAAACAACAAGGCAATCGAAATTCACGCAAATGAAAGTGTGCCTGCCATTTAAGGATGCCTCTTGTCAATTGCTAATCACCTAGTCTTAACTTAGATATTCTCCCAACCCTCTATTTTCATTGGTCCCGATAACCTTTCAGTTTTCAGAAGGGGCATTGTTTGATTCTTTTATGTATTGCTTCGTCAGTCGACCACAGACTTTGTTTAAACAGTTACGAGACCACTTCTATGATTCTAATTGACATTGTTACTATGCGTGTAATATAGGAGGGTTAGGGAATACGAAGTTCTAATAACCGTCCGCATCCGACTGCATACATACCATGTCCTTGACTTTGAGATGTCCACCAGAAAACACAATAGCATTTGGCGGAGTAGCGACAGGCAACATGAAGGCAAACGAACAGGAGATGGCAGCAGGAAGCATGAGGTACCACGGATGAACATGGATCTCCTCTCCCTGGTAAAAGAAAACAAAAACATTTATAACTGAAGGGTATTTGATGCAAGTGCCGAATAACTACCCTGTTAGCAAGCTCTCCTACTCGCAGGCTACCGGTGGGGAGGGCTAAAATGCTTATCAAGTCAAAAAGAAGAACTCACCAGAGATGCCAATATTGGAAGAAAGATGGTGGCGGTTGCTGTGTTGGAGGTGACTTCAGTGAATGTGGTGATCAAAACACAGACAATTATGACAATTGCATAACTTGGTATGGCATCAAGATGAGCTAACTGAGTACCAACCCACTTGGACAAACCCGATACCTGCAAGAGGATCAGAATTTTGTGGTTAAAATGCGATTCATTGCAAGTGGTTTGAACCCGGGAGTAGCAGTAGTCTGTCGATCAAAAGCGATGGTCCGGGAAATGTAGTTATGAAAAGAACTGTTGTTACTGTTGTTGCATTGACTGACGTTTTGACAACCAGAGCGGAAGGGGAGCGGAAGTCACCTTCAGAGTCATGAAGATAACTTCCGCTCAGGTTGTCGAAACGTCAGTCAATGCAACAACAACAACAGTTCTTTTCAGAACTTAACTAACCCATGCAGGGCGATCACACCCAAGACCTAAAACCTTTAACTACTTAACAAAGCAAAGCAAATAAAACTACAGAAAAGTACTGCTCAGTAGCTTTCATTTGAATGGTCACACTTCGGGATTTTATTATTCAGAAACTCAAAAGATAAAACCACCTCGTACAGCATAACAAACAGCACCACAGGAAAGTACTGCTCGATAGCTTTCATTTGAATAGTCGTACTGTAGGATTTCATATCATCCACAGACTCAAAAGTTAGAACCACCATGTACAGAATAACAAACAGCACCACTGGAAAGTACTACTCAATAGCTTTCATTTAAATAGTCACACTGTAGGATTTCATCAACAGACTTAAAAGTTAGAACCACCTTATACAGCAGAATAGTTAGTAGCAACAGAGTGAGATAACCGCATCATGTAATACGAGGTTTGAATCTAGTTAAAAAATGACCATTTAACAAATAAACCTTTAAACTCAACAGGAAAACATCAAAGCTTCGATCGGAAGAGCGCGCATTCGATCAATGCTCGAATTTCCCTTTATGACGTCAAATTTGTACTTCGTTCTGCGTAGCAAAACGAGTTCAATCGTGTTGGGTTCAGAAAGGAAAAAAGTCCTTCGTAACAAAATGAAAACGAGTTTTAATTGTGCGCTTTTTGGTCCTAAAATGGTTAGGAAACCTACACCAACAATGAGGGAAGGTAAGTTTGTTTTTGAAATGACGAATCTTCAAGGGTTTTTTTCGCGCGTGGCGCAAGTTGGCAGAAACGATTCAGAGCGCGTGCGAAAAAGTCTTTACTTATCTTAGTTTTGGTATAATTTTCTTCTTTATACTATCCAGAGAACGTCTATTTTGATGTTCTATGCCCGCATCTATTTTAATTTTTATTGAAATAAGTGAAGATGTTTTGCGAACATTCCCTTTACTGCTGTTTGCAGATCAGCTAAAGAATTCGTCTTTTGTTTGAATTTTGTTGCTAAGGTTTCTATAGTTACCTGACGTAGCGATTCTTGTGCGCGCTTACTCGAAAGTATTTTTTAGATTCTTATTTCATCATAGTTTATCCTGAATTTTTTCATGTAAACAAGATATTTAGATTGTTTGCTGACATTGGCTAAATTGAAGGAAAGTCTATTAACTTTCAGAATAAGTAAATATGACTTGGATTCGCGTATTGAAGCAATAGTATAAACGTTGTGCATTTTTAGCTATAGCTATTGCAGTGTGATTTACCTTACAAGCGTCTGCCAAAGCAAATCCACTTCCGAGCAGGATAATAATATTCCATGGAAACCTCTTGGACATCGACTTAAATTCCAGCAGACCAGGTGGAGGTTTGTTCACTGTGTATCAAAAACAATATTTCAGACCCGTTTTTACAGGACAATCAGTTTCTACCTCTTCGGGTTAACGAAGGCGTAAAGGCGGTATAAAAAGTCAACAGATGTGCGTGGTCGTAGCTGTTCACACTATACCGGATCGATTATTGTACCGAAATGAAAATCGATACAGTGTGCGCGAAGACATCTCGGGCCCAAGACCTTTTTCTCAAATTCGGCAGTCTTACGAATGGCGTTATTAATTTTAACCCGCAAACCAGCCAGACCTTTTTTATCAACAAAGGATTTTATTGCTCAGTTTTCAAAATCAACAAAACTTGAATCTTTTCCAGTAAAAATTATACACATTAAAGCAAAGAAATATTAACCAAGGAGACAAATAACGGCTAACAAAGTCAAAATTCCGCAAGAATATGGCACTTTTGATTCACGAAATCAAATTTGGGGATGTTTCTGTAAACCACCTTGTATTGTAAGCTTCCTCATTAAAGATTAAAGTTATTAATCCACTTCCATCCTTACAATTCTGCACCTTACGTCTAAACTACCGCTTCTGTTTTGCTCTATGGAATCTTTTTATCCAGTTAAGTTGTATATTTAACAACCACTACCCACCTACACTGAGGTGAATAGTTGTTTTAGTATATACTGAAACAGTGAGATAATATAAGGAAAATGATGCTTTTTAACTCATTTATTCCTGTCAATGATTACAATTTTCGCGCGCAAATTGCTGGGAGGTGAATAGCACTTGCTATTCCGAGTTTCAGTAGCCAATCAGAGCGCGCCAACAATGCTATCCACTCTTTCAGTATATACTAATTGGTGATATTTGATGATATAACATTGAAATAAGGTATGCGAAACGTTATTTCGGCGGAAATAACGCTCACCTGAGCCATCAGGAGCAAAGATCCGCGGCCTCTGTGAAGGGAACACGAACAACGAAAATGCGATGATCATTGACACTGTGGCATCCCGGACGAAACTGAAGAAGAAAAGAAAAGGAAGAAACGTACATTATGAAGGCGTGTAATGCTTGCAAAACAATAACAATAGAAGAACCCCTGTAAGGCAGACACCCCTGTAGAGCGGACACCCCTATAAGGTGGGCACCCCTATATGGCGGACAAACATGTAAGGCAGGCACCCCTGTAGGGTGGACACCCCTGTAGGGTGGACACCCCTGTCAGGCAGACATCCATGTAAGGTGGACACTCCTGTAAGGTGGACACCTCTCTTATGGACAGCAAGAGCAGGTCCCAAGGGTGTCCGCCTTAAAGAAAGTTCTTTGTAACACTCAAACCACGCACAGATGAACTTACTCTTTTTCGAATATTATGGACCATCCTTTCATGAATTTAGGATCACGAAACAGCCACAGTAAGGCCAATAAGATGAAATGGCCAAGAACGGCTTTCTCGGCAAACCTGCAAATGGGAAAAACGGAATTATGTGAAAATGTGAGACTATAGACTTTAAGCGGCTATTTACACTGTAAATAGTTAAGAGAGAAACGAAAGGAAAAGCACATGCGTGTTTCTCTCCTTGACTCCTCTTGGTCTTCTATAACAAACTTGCTTTATTTCACATTAAATAAATCGTTTACTAAGTTTTACAAGGCGCGCGGTCACATTTGAATTTATGTGAACTTGAGCCAGAAGCGAGGATTTACATAAGTGCTTTTCTTGATGTTTGAAAACACTTCCTCAAATGTTTGCCAACAACAAGAAATAAACAAAATAAACCCAACCAAATGTTCCATGACAACGTACCCCCATGTTAAAGGTCTATGCAACCAATCTAAGCGCGCACTTTTGGCAACAGACTTATGGAGTAAAAGAATTCGTGGGTGAACATTCGACTATAGACAGACAGACAGACGCCTATATTTATAGACGATAACCCTATCAATGTCTAAAGTGAATGCTATCAACGGGACCCCTACTAAAAACTATTACAATAAAATACTAAATTGATCACATTACAGTGATTTCAATTTAATTTCGAAATTCACAGTTACTTAATTTTTGCCTTCAACCAATCATAAGTTTGACAGAAACCAATCGTGATTTGCTTGCACGCGTTTTCCCGCGCTCGGTCGATGGCAATGGTTGCATGTATTCGCTTCGAGTCCTGATTGGTTTATAAGATTTTCTTCCTGTGTTGTGATTAGCTATCATTCTAATGCATGTAAAATATCCTTACGACATGGGTCCAAGTGATTTGTACTGATCCTCTAAAACTTTCTTAATGGCCTGTGATGACTTGTCCTTCTTTCCTGACCTCGACTTGCGGAAACAACGGCAACATTTGCGGAAACTAAATAGAAAAATGAAAACTCAACTTAGATGTAGGGGACGAAGTATTCAGCACTCATGACTCAAGTACCAGTTGAGTACACTATAAACACCAAAACAAATATTAAAAATAAACTTGATACTCTTAAAATATCCGGGAGGGCTTATAAGCGGATAAAAAAACCGTTTCAGAATAAGCTGATAAGAAATAAACTGAGACTAACATACAACATTATCAAAACGTTATCCACGCCAAGTTCACAGTGATCAGACTTCCTACTTCGAACTCATCGTCATCATCAATAATGTCATTGTAACTGTCGTTCTCTTATTAATACTATAGAAAAGCATTAGATGAGATAGCAATAAAGCTATAATTAAAGGGGGGCTTATATCCGGTGGGGGCTTGTAACCGGAACATATTTTTGTTTACAGGTAGATGGGCCTATAAGCAGGGAGACTTAACCGGCATTTAACGGTATGTTTGCCGCTTAACAAATCCATTAGCGATTCGAGAGCAAGACTCCAACCCGTGGTCTCTGGAAAACAAGTCAGTGCCTCTAACGATTGTAGACGATGCAAGACAAGTTGCACAAAATAGTGCCTAGATAACACGAAAAATTGGTTTTATCAACTGGATTGATGAGGTAAATTGGCCAAAGTAAAGGGATTCAAATGATGACGCTTTGAACGCTGGCCCTTCGTCAGAACGAATCAATAGGAATAGTTATCATGTTATCCTGCTGTAGGGAAAAACCATTAAGAACGCTTCAAGGGAACATTAATAAATTTAAAAACGTTCAATGAGTAAAACATAAAAGAATTACGCATACTTGATTTTGAGGAACAGTAGCTGAAGCCAGACCCAAGCAACAAACAGAAGAATCACCATTTGAGGAAAAGCGTAACCAAACCAAGATGCGAAGCTGAATCCAGGACTGTCAGGGTAAAGACTGAAAACATAAACAAGAACAGAGAAAATCAACAATTTTGCAAGTGGTAAACGGCTCATAGCAGCATCTCAAAGTAAGGTGTGTTCATTATAATGCTCCTACAGTCAGTCCCGTGGGACTCAAATGACAAAGGCCACAGCAGCCATGTTGGTGTCCCTAACAAAAGAAGTTAATTAAAATTCTTTTGCACGGGAACACCAATACGGCGGCTATGATGTCAAGTGCAAACGTTCTGTACACTGAAAAGGACAGAATTAGCTCTAGAATTGTTTCGAGTCGTTCATTTTTATTCAGTCTCAAATAGGTATATTTAGTCCACTGGTTACGGAGTACACGCGCGGGCTCTACAGTAAACCTGGCGGCTATTTCTGTCGAATGTGAGTTTCTTAGTCATTTACACTTTGCGCTCTCACTGTATACATACGTATTTACTGTTAAGGCCCGTTTACACAGGCGATTTTTGGTGCAATTTTGTCGCAATTTGCGATGAAATTTTTGTCGCGCGCAAGTTGCATATTCAAATCGCGCGTGCAAACTAGTGGGATTTCAGTGCGATTTGGTGCAATTCTGACTCGTCCCCAGTCGTCTCTCTTGGCAAGACGCGGGAGAAGCGCGTGGGGGATCCTTGGCCGCGCTCTCTCGCTAATAGAGAACTTAACCAGCCACGAAGATTACGAGAACGACGACGACCGGAAGTAAAATCTACCGCTTAATGACCCATTGCGCTTGTCTGTACGAATCTTCTCGTCGTCGTGCTTTCGTCGACGACGTGAAAAGTGTGGTTTGGTCGTCCTCACGAAAACGTAACTTTAATTAACTTTCCAATTTAGACCCCCAATATCGTTTCATTTTAACTTGTTTAACGCTAAATGTAATATTAAATATCAGTTAAAGCAGCTGTTTGAATTTGATGATATCGTTAAGTGTAATCGTTCAGTAGAAAATAACCTGTTTTGCTCATTCTGTCGTAGAGAACGTTTGAAATATGGAAGCAAAACGTGGTATCATGTCTCCGTATCTACAAGGATACGAAAGGCGCCTTAACAGCATGCAAAGTCCTTCGATTCCTTCGCATACAGAACGTTGCCGACAGCGAAAGGTTGCTGGGATTTGAAGTGCATCGGCAAGCAGAGGAATATCCCGCTCGTGCACTCGAAACTCGGCAAAACATTCAGAATCTTCCATTGCTGAAGATCAAACGGTGGATTTGAATCGTACGGGAAATCTGGATTTTTTTTTGAACTGTAGAAGTCATAAAGAAGAAGAAACTCTTCGTCATCAAATGTATCTTCGGCATGGCACAACACAAGAAACTCACGAATTTCTTTAAAAGATGTCATGGTTTAAACACGAACACTCAGAGTTGTCGTTGTCGACTTCCCGCTCGATGCTTAAGTTTCGTTCTTCCCGCCAAGAACGACGTTCTCGCCCAAGTCATTTTTAGGTGTATACGTCATATTCTCGTAGTCGTTCTCGTTTTTGTTGTGTTTGCTTAAGGTCGGTAATAGGAGACTGAGAGACGACTGGGGCAGGGCACGATTTGTCTCGCGATGTCGCAGGGATTCGTGAAACCTGATGCAACTTCATGGCGAGTTTTGGTAAATCACAGCTAATCGCAACAAATGTCGCACCCGCATCGCACGGAAATCGCCATTAGTGTACACTTGCATTGCGACATTGCACTTGCATTGGAAAGCACGACAAAAATTGCATCAACAATCGCATGCGTAAATAGGCCATAAGTGCTTCCCCACACATTTGGATATAACCTCTATCAGAGTTGCATAAATGCAATTCAAGCATAGAGATAACCTCTATCAGAAAAAAACGACCGACTTAAGGCGGTGTCACACAGTCGAGACCTAAACTCACGATCAGCTCACGACCTTCACGATCTAAATTTGTAAAATATCGCGAAAAGAACGTAGGAAATGTGGCGTCAAAATAAAAAAATACCACAAGGTGAAGTCCAACTCACGTTTTTCAAGAGCTATACACGAGTTACAAACGAGCTATACACGATCAACAGACGTGCCGTAACAGAGCAATCCACGTTCATTCGCGTCCTACTCGCGATCTGTTGGCGACCTATCAGTGGGACTGGCGATCAATTAGAGCGGCTCACGAGCGGCTC